>VZRR01007325.1:194601-426407 GCA_013398015.1 Oreocharis arfaki | reverse complement strand
GGTATCACTCAGAGCCCGGGGTATCACTCAGAGCTCAGGGTATCACTCAAAGCTCAGGGTATCACTCAGAGCTCAGGGTATCACTCAGAGCCTGGGGTATCACTCAGAGCCTGGGGTATCACTCAGAGCCCGGGGTACCACTCCATCACGCACTGGCAGACCCTGGCAAGGCAGCACCACATGCAGCTCCTCCATGAGCTCTCCCAGACTGAGCAACACGGCACCTTAAACTTGTGCAATCCTCCCTCTAACCTGTGCACGGAGACATCCGTGGGCTTTGCACAACATTCCCTGAGCAGCAGGCACAGAACAGGCACGGCTCCCTTCATGCAGTCACACAGGAGTCCCCCTGCAGTGATCCAGCCTGCTGGATGTGCCGTGGAGAGACTTTAATCCACGATGTCCATTGTTTGTTACCTTCCTAGGGCTCTGTTCTCCATCTCCTACCTCAGCCTAAAGCGAATTTCACGGGAAGTAACATGAGCAAAGGGCGTGTGGGGTGTGAAATGCTTCTTTGAACTTTGCAGACCTGAGAATAAATTGGGGATTCAGCTGATTCTTCCCAGCTTGGAATCTTTCCACTGACCCTTGCAAGGAGCTGATATAAGGTGTCACCATTGTGTTGCCTTGATTTTTATTCTTTCTCCTTCTGGCCAAAATTCACAGTATTTGTAAATTCCTCTGAAGGGAGTAAAAGTGGTGGTAGAAGTCTAAAGACAATGGATTTTCTTGAAGTGAAATTTTCAGGATCTAATAGAACATTACGCAGAAGAGAAGGTGCATTGGAGTTCTTGGATTTATTTTCTCTTTATATAAAATGAATCATAACAAATATTAAGAGTTACAATCAAACTGGCTGGGTTACCATGGGTCTAAATAGGTGTAGAGCACTGAGCTTTCAAGTGCACAGCATTTGAGGCCTACACAGGACTTTTTTTGAATTGTTCAGTGTTTTAATGCCTGAACAGATTCTCAGATCCAAAGGAAGAGCCACATCCTATATTTTCATTGATTTAGAAAAATCTCTGAATGTTTAAAAACTCTCTGGCTTGAAACAACTGGAATTAGTTTCTTGATGAGATGGTACAAAACTGAATGAGCAGGAAGGTGCTTTTTGAGAAGGTGTGCCCACACAGGTGTGTAATTCCTGTCTTTGCTGGTTTTTTGTTTGTATCAGTTTATGACAATCTGGGACACAAAAGTTTAGCATGTTTTTCTCGCTAAACATGAAATTTTTTTGGGTGTATGGCAGGACTGTGAGGTGTCTTTCTGTGTGTAGCCAAGGTTGGCTTGTGTGAGTAGAGGGATCCAGGACTGTTTTGATCAGCAGCCGAACTCGTCTGGCAGTTCCTGTAGAGGTTCAACTTTGAGATGCATTTGCTGCATGCTGCAAAGGGAGGATTTGAAATCAGATTTTTAGTGTTATCGATTTCCCCCCCAGTCCTGCCCGTTGCATGCAGAGTTTGTCAGTGCACGAGCAAGTTTTGCCTCGGATTTCTTTGATTTATTTTAAAAAGCCCTCAATTTAAGAGAGCTTCCTCTCCCACAAGTCCAGCGAGCAAAAACATTTTTTTACAGCATCCTCTGTGAAGCAAATGAACTTTCACAAGCCTGCAGGACCGCAGGCTATGCAGAAGGTATATGCACAACCCCGAGAAAGGAATCTGGGAACGCTGTGGGCAGCTGAAAAGCCTGGTAGACATCGGGCATCATGTAGGATTGTGGCAAAGCAGTGGCAGGCTGGCCGGGTTTGACAACTAACAACGCTGTGATGCTTTGACAGAATAAGAACTTACATGTGGTGTCAATCATTCTCCACATGCCACTTCCGATCTGTCTTGCTGGGAGGGGACACCCGTCCCCAGCAGCGGCCGGAACGCAGCTGCCAATGTCACAGCACCAAGGACACCGAGCAGCAGAGCGCGGGGGGCTGCCAGTGGAGAGGGGGCATGGGTGGCTCTGAGGTGGCCTCTCCTCCGAAGGACAATCTCCACAAAGGGGAGAGCTGTAGGTGGGAGACAGGCCAAGCCGTGGCTTCAGATGTTCTTTCAGGTCAGTGAGGAACTGGAGTGAGTTTGCAGCACTAAGGACGCTTGGAATGGACTTGAGTTCGTATTAGTGTTGCTGGTTGGGCTTTTTTACCCTGCTTCTAGCTTAGCTCTAAGGGGATGAATATTTCCTTTTAAGGTTAATTGAATATAACCTTCTAAGGTTAATTGAATTTTCACTGTGTTAAGAAGAGGATAAATATATTTTACTTCAGGGGGTTTTTTTAAGCTGCAGAGGGTATAGCATGAAAGTCTCAGTGTCTTCCTGCTTCCATTTTCATGTGTTTTTCTATAAATCAGTAGCGAAGCCAGATAGAAACTTTCTTTTCCTTGTTAAAAACAGGCATCTCCATGCCACTTATGGAGCTTGGCTTTTACAGGGGCCTGTGGCTGATGGGCTTTAGTGTTGGACAAAGTGCAAGGTCTCTCACTGAGGGAGCTGATGCTCTCTTGTGATTGAATATTTATCAGGTGCCCCTCTCCCTGTTGATTTTCTGATGCCTTTTGAAGTGTGAGGTTGTGCTTTGATTGTCTCTCTAAGTTCAACTTGGTCAGGAGATTGAGATGATGTTAAGGCAGCAAAGGGAGCTCACACTTGCACCCAGCCCGGCTTCTATGTGAAATCAGGCTGAAAGCAAGCCACACACACCTGTCACAGGTGAACTGGCTGATCCACTCTCCTCCTATCCTGCCCTCATCCAGGGAGGTGTGGAAATGAAGGGTCTGGATGAGCCTGGAACATCCTGCACAGAGGCTGGGAGGGAGCTTTGCTGCTCTGCTCGGAGCCCCCGGGTGCCACTGAGGAAGGGAGCATTGCTGTGTTGCCAAACCTGCTCGAGACACCAGAAGAAGTGCAGAGCTGAACTCCTCAGTCTGAGGCTGCTGTGGCTGTTCCCCCCAGCTGCAATGAGCTGCTCCCTCCATTTGTTTGCACAATTTCCCTCAGTGCCCAAATTCCCATCCAGAGTGAGCTCGGTGCGGGAGCGGCAGTACCGGAGTCTGAGTTGTGTGTCCGCACAGAGATGCCTTGTTTTGACTGAAAGGCAGCACGTGGTAGGGACAGAGGGCTGTTTTTGCAGCTCTGCCTATGCTATGGTTGCATTTCATCTCCGTTTTAATCTTCTGAGAAGCAATACACACCAATATCCAAATGCCAGCGCAGTCCGGACGAGTTCTTCATCCTCGTGCTCCGCCCGCTGCTGGGGGTGTTGTGTTTATCGTATTTGTATCAGGGGTACACAGGTGGTTCTGTGTCTGCTCTGGCTGCCTCTGCTGGAAGTAAAATCGTTCCACCATGCCCTGGGGCAGTGCCTGAGTGCGTGGTGGTGGCAGCTCTTGGTGGCAAGAGTGATCGTGAAGTGTGCAGGTGGGGCTGGCACAGCAGGACCAGGAGGGAGGCTCTGCTCCCACATGGCTCTCAAACACAGCAGGTGACCAGAGAAACGAGGGAGGAATTCACAGGTCAGAACTGCAAATAAACTCCACATGCATTTTGATTGCTGTGAGAAGGAAGCCTTTGCATTGACTGATGCTCTGCTGCCTCTTTTAAAATGTTCTGTTACAGATGCACGACCCTGTTTGGGGAGAGAAAGAAATAAGAGCAGAAGGGTGGCCAGCGCCTATAAAACTGTGACATTATTTGATACAGCTTTAATGTACTAGAGAAAAGTGACAGTGCAAGGCTACTCCAAACCTCCAGTGCATCCTCAGAGTTTCCTGTTTGTTGCTTTACCCTCAGCTATGCGAACAGCAGAAGCAAAAAAACATGTGCAAGCTGTGTCATCTTTGAGTGGGGATGAGCACAAGTGCAAATTCATAGCTGTGAAAATCTGCTCTTTTGATTCTTTCTGCTTTATTTTGAATGCTTAGCCATGTGCCCAGAACCCTACTGCTGCCCAGGCAAAGCTCCAAAGAATGATGGGCTTGCCTCCTGCTTTTATTTGGAGTTTTACAAACTGTAATAAAAGAGCACCCAGACAATGCTCTGGGCACTGCAGATGATCTTATTTAAAAAATACACTTGTAAACAAATGGCTTCATCAACCACCTCAGATCAGATCAAATAAAACTTGCTATATTTATTCTGTTGCTGAGTTAAGAGCCATCTGCTGCTCTCTATTAACAGGCTATTTTCATACATGCAGATCCCAAATGTTCTGGTAACAGGAATTGTCTTTGCTCTAGGAATCCCACAGTGTTTAGCAGTGCTTTCCACTTCCCGGGTTCTGACAGGGAAAGGGGAAAAGAGACTCTGTGGTGAGTTAGGAGGACTAAACCCCTGGTTTGTACTGACTTGTGGGCAGATATTCCAGAGGCTGGGAGCTCTGAGGAGTTTTGTTTGGAAATGGGATTACCAGAGAGAATGATGTGCCGGGCTGGAACAGAGTGTATTACATTTCTGAATCTAATAATCTGATTTTTCTCTCATTTATGGAACAGTACCTATGGATTTTAGCAAGAATAGACATATAAGAGTACAAAAGAGGTACAAATTAAAATCAAGAACCAAAAGCTGTATCTGTGAAATGATCACATCCAAGATTTTTCCCCAGGTATGGTAAATCTGAGGATAAGGGTGATCTGCCTTTTGATTTGATCCCTTCTTTTTTATCATTGACTCATAAATAGCTGTTTTTTTCAAGTGATGAGATATTGTCAGATCAGAGTTTCAGTGTCAAAAATGATAGTCTATTTTAAAGGAAAGAGTAATAATAAATAGGTTCTTATACTGAGCCCTGGAAATGAGTATGGAAACCTCGCAGGAATATGCCTGCCTACCTTTGGCTCAGGATTTCTCTCCAGCAGGGTGATTGGGGAGCAGTAACTTCTTGAGGAGTTGCTGGAGAGCCCTTGGGGCTGTTTGGCCAGGAAGAGCAGTGCAGCCTTTGGCTCTCTCAGGAAGAGCTGCACTGGCAGAGCTGAGTTTGGGAATGGAAACCATGGAGCCACCTTTGCTCGTGTTTCCATAAAGGTGGTTCCATCCTGGAGTCAAAATAGATGAAATAACTCTTAGTTTGGGTGGCCAAAGAAGCCATGTGTGTGAATCCCTGTCCCCAGCAGAAGGGGACAATGGGTGGAGCATTTTAATGTGGACAGAGACAATAACACAGAGGTGCCACAGGCCTGGAGCTGCCCAGCAGCCCAAGGGTTTCAACAGTGCCCTTGCTTTGCTTTTTCTTTTTTCTTTTTTTTTTTTCCCTTCTAAAGTGTTTGCAAAATGTAGAAAAATGCAGCAGGTCCAGAAAAACTGGAACTGTTTGGTGCAATTATTCAGAGTAAAAAGTGCTTAGCACAGACAAACTGTAGTAAACCCCTGCCTAGGAAGTGCTGCAAATGCAGTGGTTGAGTAGTAAGGAAAAAAAAAATACTTTAATAACTGCAGCCCTCCTTCAGGAGAAACCAGAGCTCAAATATAATCCTGATTTATGGTAAGCATGGTATGAAGTTTCTTTATGAAAACTGCAGGGACCCACAGAGAACTGTTCCATGGGATGCAGGGAAAGCAGAGGAGGTGAGCAAAGGGGGGATGCTCCTCCTGGATCGTGTCTGGCGTCTGGAAAATTTATAATTGTGCATAATCCGTGGCAGAGTGAAGTGTTTGTGCTGTTCCAGCATGTCACAGGGCAATGCAGAAGTGTGTTGAAAAAGCTGTAGGGACACCAACAGTGCAACACCATTACTCTGAAATGGCCTAAAATTCCAGAATCACACAATTTCCAGCTTTTCCATCACTTCAGGATTGGTGATTTTCCTGGATGTTTTTATCCCAAAAGCATCACGCCTGATATTTGAAAGACTGGTCATGCACAAGCAAAACGCATGGAGGTTTTATTGCTTTTGTGCAAGAGCCCTTAGACCACATGGAAATCTGGTGCTTGCACCTGTAGGTGATCAGTCAGTGCCTCCTGCACTTGAGGGACGTTGGCAGCTCAGTGTGACACTTGAGAGACTCTGATGTCCTGCAAACTCAAGATTTCTCATCTCCTCCACAGCAGGACACAAAGTGCCTCCTGTATCCTCCTCACCCCATGTGCAGTATTGGGGGAACTAATTATAATCCAGGATTTATTGCAGAAAAGTGTGTGTGTGCTCTATTAACAACGTCTTTCAAGGTTCTCCTTAGCAAGGGCAACTGCTGCTGGCATTTTGGCTCTCCTTCAAACCAGTCTTGTCAGCAAGAAAAACCATATGAACTTGGAGATTGAAATCAGTTGCCCCAGGGTACCAGGTCCGGTTTCATTTTAACAATAAAAGAATCTGATGCCTTTTAGCAGGCAGGTAGTTATTGCCTAGATGAAGGAAGAGTTGTAATAGTAAATCTAGAATTGCATTCAGATGTGACATCAGCTGATATATAAGTACTGCATGTCTTGCCATATCCTCCCACTCTTTCTATATGCAGGGAAATCCGAACCGAGGGAAAAGTCAGATGTTGGGCTGGCTCCCCCAACTCCACAATTATGTGCCAGTGATCCTGTACTTCCTCTCCATTTGCAGGTTAGCTAGAGGGGCCTGAATCCTAATGCCATGCTCAGTTCCATGCACTGTTTACATTAACCTACAAAAGCTTGAGCGTGTCTGTGTCTCCAGACACAGACGACTCGGGGACACAATAAATGTTTGAAAGTTCCTGGAACGGGACTGTCATGGAAAGGCTCTCCCTTGTAGACTGAGCTGTAGCTGTTTTGCACTGATCTCCCGTGGTTGAGGTGTTCAGTGGAGCTAAACACTCAGTTGATTGATCCCTACTAAATTTGGGGATGGGAGGCACTCATCAGTGGGGTGCACAGCTCTCGCTGCGGCAGAATAAGGCAGCTTTGCCCCAGCAAAGGAAGGAATCACGGATTAGTTACTGCCTGAACCTCTCGTTGCTATGTCAGGTATCCCACAGCAGGTGTGATGACTTGGAGTGTTATCCAGACAGCTCCTTAATGTTGTCACCACCACAAAACTTCTGCCAGCTCCCAGCAGGAATACACAAAGGCGAGGGTGATATTGTTCTCCTCGAAGAGAGACTCCCAATTAATTTTTTACCAAGTACACTGTTGTTTTACTGCATCTTATCTCCGAGACCGTGGAAATGAACCTCTCTGAGTGGCTCATAGCTGGTTGCTCTAGCAGGGCTGTCTGTGGTGTGTTAATTGCAACCCCAGAGCCCGTTCCGTGCCCAGCAGGACGGTGGCTCTCAATGGCACCGAGCAGCTGCTGATGGTGGCTGTAATTGCTGCCCTGGCCTATTGATCAAGTGGAGCAGGGGGGGAAAGCCCTGCTGGGCTTCAGCCTAACTTGTGAATAACCTTCCCGAAGGTGCCACTCATTCTTCTACTCAAATACGGTGGAATTAATCTCACCCATGTGGCTTAATGAGCAAGAAACGCATTTGGCACGTTGTGAGGAAGGAAACTGCTCTCTGCCACCGAGCCCAGGCTGGGCTGTGGCTGCCAAGATAAACAGGGTTGTAGATGAAGACATCCTGGGCTTCTGTCAGTATGCAGAGTTTAGCATCAGAAAGAACTGGAGTTTTTGCTTGTTGGTTGTCTCCCACATCCAAAATCCTGCGTGTCTCTGTTTGTAACCAAGCTGAAAAATCAGGGCACAGATTCCTGCAGTGGCTGCCTGTGGGAAAAGCTTCCTGCTTTCCTGGTAGGTTCCTTGCAGGTGTGTGGTGTTCTCTTGCCTGGGCACAAAGGTAAACCAGCAGAGCTTGTGCCTTCCTGCCGTGTCCGTGCACCACCAAAGTGGGGAAATCTGGGCAGGACAAATAAATTAGGTGCTGTTTCTGGGTTTGGTTTGGGGGAATAAGTGGAAAATGTGAATTGCTATAAGCTGAAAACAAAACCCCTGAAAGCAGTTATTTTGATATAATTAAAATGTTTCATGCTTGTTGTTTCAAATTCAACTGTTTAAAACACAAACTTCAGAAAGATGATCTGTTACCAAAAGAAAAAGCCATAAAAATTTAAGCCTGGAAATGACAAATGGTACAATTTAATGTTTTCACTGGGGGGGAAAAAAGCTGTCCAAATTCACCAAGAGACTTCATTTTACAGGCAAGAAACCACTTTGATGGAGTAGTTTTATCAACACATCTCGAAGCAGTTTCACCATCAATCTCTTATCTATGTGGGTTAATTTTTCTTGATGGAATTGCTTTGTCTTTCTCGTGTCTTCGAGTTGATAGCAAGCTGATCCTTTACTCAGCCTCCTCCCTTTTGATCTGATGCTACATTTGTCTCAGTCACAGAAAATGTTGCTCAACAGGATACCAGTGCCTTTGACCTTTTCCTGGGATACACAGCCCCATGCAATGCCCCACCACACGTGCCTTAAAGAAGGAGTTTGCAATCCCTGCAGATTGAGCAAGGTAGAGCTGGGCTGCTTTAGTCTTTGTACAGCTTTAAGCAATCCAGAGATGACATTATTTCGGTTGCGTGTGTTTGCCTCGCTGTGGTGGGTAGGAGCCACTAAAACAACGTCAGGTATGTTCAGGGGAAAACCTTCGAAAGGGAAAATAAGTTTTGAAGAGCCCAACAGCATTGTTTTCTGCAATGACAGAACAAAACTCATTTTGCATGCAAATAAATAAATAAATAAATCGATCACCTGGCACTTGTCAGCTGAAAAACGAGGTAGCAGGAATAGGGGAGAAATGCCATTATTTTGTTTCTTTTTTCTGGTAGCTAATTTTCTATGCCTTTGGGAGCTGTCTTATAAAGGGTACATAAAAGATTTGTTCTGTTTGCTTGGAGATTGGGGAAGATGGAGCCACCAGATCTTCCTGATATTTGTGCCAGGCTCACGGAAAGAAAAGCAACTTGCTTTGTCTTTGCCCACCCCTCGGTTTGCCAGTAATTTCATGTGATCAAAACTTTTAAATTTCTCTGAGAATAATAACGAATATTTTAATATTTCCATATTTATCAAGTTTTTTTAGGTAAAACTATGGTCTCCTCAATTGGCATTAAACTGCTTTGACACAAAGGGTCTTCCACTGTGACCCTCAGTGCACAGAACTCTGGACTCAAATGTTTGATACCCAACTGGCCTCGGCAGTTTTGGAGGAATCTTTTTAGAGGTGCTCCAAACTTCCCCTCTTGGTACAGTTTCAGCTGGCTGCAGGAAATAATTCAGAATGGGATAGGTAAAAGTGCAGGCTGGCAGCACCACGTAATCTACCTGACAGCTTTTTCTTCTCCACTTACTCATTTATCAGCCTAAAAGCTAAAGCAAATAGGGATGCAACCTGTAAAGCTGTTGAATAATTTTAGTGAGCTTAACCACATGTTTAGCCTGAGGAAGAAAAAGTAGTTAATTTTATATCTTAATTTTTTTTTTTTTATCTAAAGCAAAGGACCCTCCTTTTTCCTGAAGGCAATTTCAAGCTGTTATTCAAGAATGAAAATTGATAATTGTTATATCTGTACTCAGTTGATCTTAATTTTAGTGGAGCTCCAGGCTAGCAAATATGAAAATATCATCTTGCTGGCTGATAAACTGGTTAAATGCATTGGTGCAGGATTTTGATGAAGTAGCAATAGTTAATATTTGTTGCTTAGCAAAGAGCAGTTATAATCCTGGCTTTGGAGTAAATCCAAATAGGGAGGGAGAAAGAAGTCATTCAGCAGCAGCATGAAGTGGTTTTTTTATCTCTGCAGACACACACAAACATTGTTAGACAGCATAAAGTGCTCTTGTAGCAAATTGTTTGCTCTCCCTGCTGCTGAGATGAATCTCCTTGAGCACAAGGAGGTTCCAGTGCCTGCACCCAGACCTTGTCCAACTCAAACCCTGGATCACAGAGCTTCCCAGTGAGCAGCCTTTTCACCCCATGGCAATAATTACAGAAATGTGTGCAGCAGATGCCTTTCTCTCACCTGTGTGAGGGGCAGGGGGCTCTTTGGGAAAGCCCTTAAGGGTGGGTGAGCTGCCCTGCAAGCAGGACCTTGGACCAATGCAGTCATGAAAAAACGCCCCATGTCTAAAACCCGGATGGTGATGCCTGCCTGCACACCAGGGTTTTACAAATCCCTGTTCACACTGCTAAAAAATAGTGTATTCTTTCCACTGGATGTAGTTATAGAAATGCAGGGTTGTGGAACCAGCTTGGACAGTGAGAGTCCTTTCAGTCCAGGTATCAATTAATTTTTAATTATTGTCTTGTCTTGAGAAATTCCTTTCTCTTGCTTTCTCCCTTCTATGCTTTCTATGGCCAGAACTGTGTTCCCTGGGATACCTCCACTGCTGGGTTTAGATAGATTAAAGGCAGTGTTGATTTCAGCTTTAGGCATCAAAAAGACACTTTCCTGCTTTTCATTAATTGTCATGTCTGGTACTCCATTGTGTCCGGTCCTCTGATCTTAAAAGGTACAGCACCACGTGGATTTTCCCTAGAAAATGTTATTTTAAAATGAATTAATACTTCTTTTTTTTCCCCCCTCCAAACCACCTTTCAATAGTTCCACCAGAATCAGAGGTGAGACTTTCTGCCTCATCACAGGATTTAGGAGAACTGGCCAAATGGATGTGGAAAAGTTGGAGTAACATCTCCTGAAACTGAGGCAAGCAGAGCACTGGATGCTTTGCAGCAGTATTTAACCATAAATGTTATTTCTGCAGTGCATCTGCTCAGGAGGCAGCACGGCTTTCCAGCTGTGTGCAACACCAATTCGACTTCTTCTGACAGAAGATAACTTCAGATAACTTCTTCTGTTAGGATGGAGATTTTCGCAGTGTCACTTGCACTGGGATTTTAGATCAGCTAGGAGTAGGCTGGTTGAAGTCTGAAGTCTTCCTCCATTCCACAGGCAATTGGGGTTTTTTGGGTGTATACAAGTTCTTGTGGTTTAATAAGATGGGAGAAAAAAAAGTCAGCAGCTGAGACTACTTCAGCAGCTTGAATACTGCTGTGATGAAAGAAACCAGATATTATGGATTCGTTCTGGGGCATGAAAATATTTATGAAGCACGAATTTATTAAAGGCCTTAAAGTACTTAAAACAGCTGCTGTGCATCTTGCAGCTCTGCATGTAGGTTTTATTTGAATATATATAACACTATCCTAACAAAGATCGCAATCACAGGTGAACCTTGCAGTGCAGCACGGTGCTCCCTAGGATAGCAGCATTCAGAGAGTAACTGGAGGGATGTTAATTTAAAACACACGCAGTCCACTGCCCCAGCTCAGCCTGCAGGAAGCAAAAGCAGAAAATTAGGGCCATGTCGAGATAAGGTGGTGATAACTTCATGGAGAGGCAGAGGTGCCAGTTCAGCAGTGTGTCACACGATGATTGCGATGAGGAGCGATTATGCAAGCTCCTGAGAGGAGAAATCCTCCCTGGGCAGGTGAGAAGATAAAATAAGGCCCTTAGAGGCAAAGCAATCCAGGCTTGTGTCGATGACTTGGACGTGATAAAGGAGCCACTGAGAGCAGGACCCGAGACTTCTCATCCTTCAGTCTTCAACCCCATTTTCCCACTCCCTGCTTTTCTTTCCTCTGCAGCTCTAAGATGCTTTTCCTGCCCCTCAGTGCTGGTCTCTAACTTGTACAAGCTCATGATTTTAACTGTGAGTGTCCACAAAAACCTTAAGGAAACAGAGAAGATAGGTGACTTGCTGAAGGCCAAACAAAGCACCTGGGGTGGAGTCAGGCGCAGAACCCAGTTCTCCAGGCTCGTTTGTTTAACTGCTTTTCCTATTTTCCACCACTTTTCTGTTCCCTGTCAGTCCCTCTATTCTTGTTTGAAGCACAGGGGACTTTATAACCCTGCATTTCTCACAACTGTTTGAAAGCTCTGCAAGAGGGAAATGCTCCTGATTGTTTCTGTTCAAAGATGGGGGCGTTTCTAGACATGTCACATCTGAAAAGTGAATGACTTTTGGCACCTAGTCCTCAGTTTTCTGACATGAGCGACACATGCAAGGAATATCAAATACATGGCTGAAGCCAGACTGTGCTTCTCGAAGCATACCATGCTTTTTTTCTATGCTGAAGGCCTAAAAAGGGAATTTTCTCTGCCTACCTAGACAGGGGAGCGCCTTTTAGGTATTATCTGCTATACAAATATTGGCCTACTCCTTAAAGCCACTTTCATAGAAAGTTGAAGGCAGTCTAAGCAGGAGAACATATCCTTTTATAGGTGTTGGATAAGGTAAATGATATCAAATAAAATGAAGGATTAAAGCATGCTTGAGCTTGAAGCAATAGATATAAAAAGGACAGGAATTATTGTTTACTTACATTTTTCAGCTGGGTGTGTGCAATCAGTTTTGCTGAGGATTTTTTTATGTATCACATCAGTTAATTTACAGCCTGTGCCAGCTCCCACAGCGAGCACCACACCAGCAGCTCTGCCCTGAGCTGCCCAGCAGCCGTGGGCACTTGCCCAGGCCCCTGCCCGCCTGATGCTACCTTCTCCTTACACTTTTCCTCTGGTGAACACTTCCCTTTTCTCACCATTTCTTCTGATTACTTCAGCATGGATCACCAAAGGCTTTGTAGTTAAGATCCACCCAGAGGCGTTTTTTTCTTCCTTCTTTTTTTCCTCTTTCCCCCCTTTTTTGTTTTAAATTGTTGATGTTTAAGAGCTTTGTTGTCCGGTTATCACAGTGTTTCAAAGCATAATAGTGCCAAGCTATCTCCTGGAAATAGTGTAGAAAGAGGCTGGGGCTTGCACCTTCAACAGAGAGTAAAATACACATTGCAGTGATTAATGTGATTTACACATCACGTTTTATACTCCACATGGTTAATGAGCACCGTGGCAGAGTCAAAATCAGCCTGAGGAATATGGCAACAAAATTAATGAAGGAAAAGAATTCAGAGAGTCTTGAGACAAATCAATGTAATTATACTTCCCTTAAAAATATTAGAAATTGTGCACCAGAGTTAAAGCGTTAGGAGAGCAATGGAACAGAGATAGTTACACAGTTGGAAATGCATATGTATTTACAAGTGTTTAACCACAACTATGTAAGAATTTCTATAAAGAGTTTAAACAAACAGAAAAGATTTCAGTCTATACACTCTGCTCTGAAGTGAGCTGGCCCGACAATGGAATTGTCCTCCAGCAATCAATCAAACCCTCACAAAGCATTTCATGTTTCCAATGGCCAATAAGTAGGAATAACTCCAGCAACTCCAATTTTCCTCTGTTTCATCAATGAAACCAGCAGCTGGGTTTGGCTTTCCAAGTGTTTTGTGTGTGGTAGTTGGAAAGTTTAGGTGAGTTGCTGACGTAGCAGGGATTACATTCAGGTTTCCATAGAGAATTCAGACCTCAGTGCTTTGTTCTTCAGAGTCCTTTTGAATTCCTGCAGCAGCTGTGAAGCAGAGGTTGGGCTGGAGGTGGGATTAAGGGTCCAGTTGGGATGTGGGCAGGGGTCCAGAGGAACTGAGATGAAGAGTCTGGGAACATTTGGCTGGTCTCAGTCTGGGATTTCTTGCTATTAGCTAGAGTGTGGCAATCTGAGTGCACAGGGGCTGATTGGTGATTATTAAAACTAGAGCTGAGGCTTTCTGAGACATCACAATGTGAAAAGAAACATCCAAAAATAATTTCTCCACCTCATTTCAGCTTTGAGACTTAAGGGTTTGCTTTAGAAATGCTTTCTGAAGTTTTGAAAAGCATCAGCAGCAGATCTGCACCTCCTCCCAGCTTTGCACCATGGCTGCAGCAGTGGCCAAGAGCCTCAGGAGAGAGTTTCCTTCCAGGTTAAAACAGGGAGAAGGATGGATCTCTGCTCCTGGAGGAGGGAAGCAGAGCTGAGCTGTGGCCAAACATGAGGCGTGTTGGGCTGTGCTGTCCCAGTAACTGAGTGGGGGAGGCTTTGCAGAGCAGGACAGCCAAGCACGGGTGGAGAGGGGCCACAGGGCTGCTCCTGGATCCATGATTTCTCACTGGAGGGGTCTAACTACCCTTGATCCAGCTGGCTTTGCCTTGAATTGATCTTTCCAGAAAACCCAACTAATGGCAGCTGGCAAGTGAACTCCTGGGCTTCATCCAGGGCTTTCTCCATGACTTTGTAGCTGCCTCAATTGTCCTGTCCTGCACTCCGGGCTCGTGAGGAGGCTGCAGGAAGAGCAGATGCCCCTGGAGCACTCGGTGGTAGGAGCAGCAATGTGGAAGCCCAGAAGTCAAGGTCACTTAGAGCATTTATTTTGCTTTGTTTCACACCCAGTGCTCTTCCTCTTAACCAGATCAAACTTTACCAGGCATTATGCAGAGGGTTGATCCCCAGAAAAGTTCTTTCAGAATGAAAAATCTGTTTGCTGGTGGGGAAAGGGTAACGTAGCAACTCTTGTGTACTTTGGTGAAAAAGCAGGGCATAAAAGGTGACTCTCTTTATGTTTCCCTGAGTGATTCAGGCTAGCTGGGTGTGGCAGCCAGGGAAATTTGATCCACCAACTATTTACATAAACCAAAAACTGTTTGTCTAAGCACCAGGAGACAAGGGCTAAGCTGGATGAAGTGCTGTAAAGAATTCTTTTTGCAGAACGATCCCTATTTGCCAAAGAGGCAGGCAGATGCTGATACAGTAGGATATAAATTTTTGAGGAGTAGTTGAAATCCTTTCTCTCTAACAGCATGGTCAAGCTTTGTCGTCTAACCCCTTGAGAGCTGAGTGTCTGGATGGAGAAAGAATGGTGGAGGAGTGCCTCCCAAAATTCTCTCTTGAAGCCTTCAAAAAATAGAGAGAACAAATACATTACAAAGCTAAAAAAAAAAAAATAGTTGCAAAAATAATTTCCATTTTGTACAATGTTTACCAGAGCCACTGCAGAAATTTCACAATCACATGATTAACCATTCTGCCTGTCAAGCGGGTCTAGTTTCAGCTAATACTAGCCATGTAAAGCTCTAATATGCAAATGAACTGGCAGAAAGGAGCTCAGAATTTAACATTAGGTGCTGATTTCACTGGTGATAAATTGCTTTGATCCATTGAGTCACGCCTTGTTGTCCTTCCAAATGAATGCAAGCACCTTCTGCTACAGGTGAGTCACCCCTGGGGATGGGGGCCAGCCTGGCCTCGCTGCTGTCCGTGTAACACTCAAGTGGTTTAACACCTAGGACATGTTTTTCCTCATGGTATTATTGTGAGGTCAAGAAATGCTGTTCTTTCCATTTTACAGCAACGGGGCTGAGGTGTGAACTCCTGAAATGTGTTGAAGCAGCAAAGTCTCGAAATTAGTGGGAGCTGCAACACCCGACAGCTCACACTCATTTCTGTGGGAGATAGATGATTTCCCCAAGATAACTCGGGAAAACTGGAGCAGAGTTAATGCAGCTCTGTGTTCTGGGCAGCAAATTTTCTTGCTCTGATGGAGTGAAATTTTCTGTTAGTCTTTGTTATTCTAGAAATCTAATGAGAATGTATTTATGCTACGGAGTTTATGCTTTCTGCGTGTGAATTTAGTGCGTTTGGAGAAGCCAAAGTCCCTGAAACAGGAAAAAGTAAAGCACAGTAGTGTAAACTTTTGACATTCACCTTGCATGTGAACACCAGCTCCTCCTCAGTGCTTTGCTGCCTCGCTGTCCTTGGTGAGTGAGGCTCTGGGTGAGTGGAACAAGGTAAGGATGGCTGCTCCTCAGCAAAGTCAGGGGTATTTTTAGCAAGGGAGGATCCACTTCTGCAAGAGCAGTGAAATG
The DNA here is from genome assembly GCA_013398015.1 of Oreocharis arfaki. Lineage (NCBI taxonomy): Eukaryota > Metazoa > Chordata > Aves > Passeriformes > Paramythiidae > Oreocharis > Oreocharis arfaki. Next base: position 410,710 of record VZRR01007325.1, on the reverse strand, counting down.
AGCACTTCAGGCCTTCTGCTGGGACTGTGATGATGGATCTCGGGCTGCAACCACGGAACAGCTCGTGTCTTGGTTGGTGCTTGCCCTCCAGAGGCAAAGCCAAATCTGAAAGCACAGCTTTCCTGTGAGACACTTCTGCTGCCATTAATGCTTTATGATGTTCAAATGCATGAAGGAAATACTTTAAAGGCACAGACAGTTGACAGAGCAGAGGTCCAGATGCAAGAGGACTGGTTTGAAAGGCCTGTGTGTTCGATATAGCTGTACATGTCTTCCCACAGGTGAGTCTGGGAAAGGATATAGCACATTTTCCCCAGGACAGCTCCATGCATTTTCTATTCCTGATCAAGATCTATTCATTGGGCAAGTGCTGTTTAATCAAGCAGCAGGAAAAGGGTGTGTGCTGTCTTCAGAAGTACAAAGAAATCTCATTCAAAGACAGTCCCGTTCTTAAAAGGCTGGTGTTTAAATTAGACCTGCCCAGACAGGTCTGGCATGTTTAGTGTGACCCCCTTTTACTGTGGATGTTCCGGTTATAACCATCTCACTGCTTCCAGTTAAAATAAAAACACAACTGCCACGGCAAACACGGAGCAAACCAAGCTCCCAGCTGCTGCCAGCCCCTCTTTCATGATAAATTGCTGCTACTGCAAAGTAGCTACAAGCAAAAATTTTAGAAAAGTACATAGAAGAGGAAATTCAGTAGAGAAATGTAGAAGATAGTGTGCAAGTTAACAAGGGCAGCAGGGGAGAAATGATGTCTTTTTGGTTTATTCCAGTATTTGGGCTTCGTGGGTTTTGATGCCATTTGGACCTAAATGTATTGAAGGCTCTGGGGCTGCCTTTGCTCCTACAAACCAAGCAGAGCGTGTCCTTCTCTGCTGCATTAGCAGGAGAAGCTGCATGTCATCTTTGGTAGTCAGAAGAATGGTGGTGTTGGTTTTTCTCCTCTTCTTGGTCTTTGTGCTCTACCCTTCCAATGTTACCTATGATGACAATGACTCTTAGAGGTCACCAAGGCTTATTTCAGTCACGTTGCCTTGATATGCTGTAGCTTTATAAAAGCATTATAATGTGCTGTGAGATGTGAAGCTTTTCTGGTGCAAGACCAGATCAGCCTGGCCTCTCCTCAAGCCCATATGTTCAGGTTTTCCCCTGTGAAGCCCCTTGGTGTGTTACAGCCTGCCTCTGTCTTCAATCTACTGGCAGAGGTGGCAGATGCTCAGCCCAGGTCTGCAGTGAGTCATGTGTGGAGAAGGAATTGATCCATCTGCAAATTCAATTCATGTCAGGAGAGACTCCCTAGGAACCACTCCCAGGCTGTGCTGCTCGTGGGGATAAGTGCAAGTCCAGCACTGCCTCATTTCACCGAGGTGTTCTCTGCCCCCCTCCAGCCCTGTGCTGCTGAAGTGTCTGCGGAGAGGGGAAAGGTGTTGGAAGTGTGGTGAGAGCTCGTGGGGCACCCCTTTGAGGCAGCCTTAGGCTTCCCTTTCTCCTCATGAGGTCGATGAAGCCTAGGAGGACATTATGTACAAAAGCACCTTATCCCTGCTCACACAGCACAGGAGTGAAGGTGGCTTTTCTTTTGCTTGATGTGAGATGGAGTAGGGCAGAAATAAAGTTATCATCCTCAAACTGTGCTTTCCATCCTGAGTTATCACCTCACAAGCAGCTTGGGACATTTTCCAGGATTCATTACAAATAACCTTAAGTCTGGACACAAATAGACAACCAGCAGAAGAGTCGTTGCAGGCAGGAGAAATCACAAATGCTCCAAAATAGCAATCTCACAGGCAGGAAGGAGCAGGGGCTGCTTTATTAATCAGGGAATGAGGGAGGTTTTGCCCAGTTGCTGAGGGGAATGAACACTGGTGAGATAAACAGGATGATAAGGGTTCAACCACCACCCTTTCCTATAGATAGAAAGGAAACAGGACCTTGTGCACGTGAGGTACTGCTGGGTGCCAGTGAAATCCCGTATTTATCAAAGTGGATCTGCCATCCCATCCAGCGATTTCAATACAGATCCATTGCAAAGGAGGGGAGCTCAGAGATTTGTCTTCCCTTACTTACGTGAACTTGGTGTTGAAATCTTCCATCGAGTGCAGGGATTGCTGCCTCGTGGTCAGATTTTTCCAGGTTGCCCCATTGCAGCCGCAATGCCTAATCCCCCACCTCATTGCTGGGGAAGATCTTTGTCATCATCCTTCCTGTGTGCCAATTCCTGCCAGCTTTGGGAGGCAGAAAGGAGGTGGGAGGTCTGTGGGATCCCGGAGAGCTGCAGCTCTCTGGAGCCGTGCTGTCTTTGTTAGAGAGGCCCAAAGGAGCCGTTCAGGAAGAATTGCTTAGTCTATAGTAATTTGGAGATTTACCACTATAACTCCTTCCTTATAATCCTCTTGAAAAGCTGGATTTGAAGCAGATCAGGTCTAAGACAAGGCAGTTTCTGCAAGTGTTGTAGCTTTCTTAAAATTGTGTGTGGTACTTTGGTGCGCATAAAAATGTCATGTAAAAATCACCTCCTTCTGTCTGACATTCTCTGTTGTGGATGTGAATTTACACACAGGACCCTGTCGTGGGCTTTTTTTTTTTTTTACTGGGTTTGACAAAATTTGATGCACAGTTGTATTTCTTCACCCGAGCTGAGTTCAGTGTAGGGGTCCTACATCATCTCTGAGTCAGATCAGTCCTCTGAAAGCTCAGAGATCAAACCTGAGTCGAAGAACGGAGTTACACCTTGGTAAAATTCCTTTTTCCTTACTTTGGCTTTTTAATCTTAATTTTTTTTTTTTTAGTTGTCCATCTTTTACATTTTGTAAATATGTATGGAGATTGCAGATTTCCCATTCCACAGCTGGGGTGGGGATGTTTGCTAAGCAAGAGTCCCAGGTGCTAGAAATGCTGGGATGGTTTCTTGTTCCAACATCTGAGGCACTTGCCTGCCTGTTTCCACTACTGTGTAGCTGTCAGCAGTGCAGTTTATCCGGCTTCCAAGGAAAAGCTCTTGTCAGAGTGGGAAAAGACCCAATTGTGCCTGTGTAGGGCATCTCAGAAATTGCATAAACGCATCCAAATGTTTTCCTGAGACTCTGAGGCGTTGCGAAGCATGAAAGAATTACTTAATATCATGGAGCAGCTAGCTGATTCTGTTTTGCCTAAAAATGTGTTAGGAATATTTGGGATGCTAAGGCTCATTCATTTCTTAGGGAGCTGTAGAACAGATACATTTACAAGTATGAGTAATGGGAAACAGAAAATTTCTGCACAATGCAGACAATCCTTTCATGTTACATCATTCAAAGCAGGGTATTCACATGGGGATACATTCAGGCAAAACTCCACAGCCAGAAGACCAGGCTCCTCTGCTTGGCTGTGCTTTTAATGTAGGAAACTTTTGGTTAAGATTTGTGGGTATCTTTCACACAATGCATCAAAGAGCTGAAAAGTTGAGGATAATCATTCCCACACTTGGATCTACGTGCGCTGCAGTGCGAGCCCTTCTGTGCTTCCTGCACTTCAAACATCAGCCCTACATTTGCTCTTGGAGGTCCCCAGCAGTGTAGACAGTCCAAGAGGCACTTCTGAGATTACTGAGTTATAAATACAGTGGCAAACAGTAATATTTTAAAAATTGAAGAAATAAACGCAGTGCAGAAGTGTGTTAAGAACTATGTTTACTTCCGATGGATAAACTTCTTCATAAGGCAGAAGTCAAAATTTGCCTTTAGAATACACATTTCAAACCAAGGGGAATCAATGGGAACAGCCAGCTTTGCTGTCTGTGTTGGAATGTCTAACATGTCATAAAGACATGTTTCTATTTATATACTTCATATACAAATATACTTTATATACAAATACACTTTATATTATGATAAATGTTGTGGTGGAGGTGAAAGGAAGAAAAAAATACAGATTTCATACTTTCTAAAAAAATTTTTTTATAATTGTGTGCTGTTTCCAGTAAGGTGTCTAGTTCTGAAATGTTAACGAGTCTTTGGATTCCACAGCGAGATCCCAAATCCCTCAGAGCCAGGAACTCGAGTTTTCAGAAAACACGTAGCACCATGTGAATATACAAAACTCTGGCAGCATAAATGAATGTGTAAATGTACATAAGGCTCGTAGTTAGCCATGCAAACAGCAAGCTGCACACCCAGCCTGTGCACGATGTGTAGGCTGAGGCAAACGTGACACAGCCCTGTGCCTATCTCTGCCCTGGCTGCTGGCGGGCTGTCTCCATCCTGACACGCAGCAATCTTCGCATTCCTGTCCAGCCTGAAGCCAGAGTGAATTTAATTAGGAAAACTTGATGCTAAAGTGTCCCACCTCAGCACAGGCCTGCTGAGAGTGCGCTGCGCCAGGCGAGGTGCTGGGCAGAGCGCAGAGGTTTATGGGGGAGGGTGTGTTTGGACAAAATCCTCTCTTTGTCCTCTTCCCCTTTGAGAATGGAAGGTTGAGTAGTGAGAGGGGATTTTTGGTGGCTGTTTAGACACAGACTGACCCACCAGACCCCCACAGAGGTCAGGCCAGGGCCCTCCCCCGTGAGTGCTGAGCGAGGAGCCAGCCACGCAACCAGATGCCACTGCTGGCAGTGCTGAGGAGAAAAAGCATCCAGGCCCTTGGCACTTGACTCTTGCATCTGCCAAGCTTTTCCCCCATAAATGGCCCCGTGTGCCGCCCCAGAGAGGGGGCTGTGCTGCGGGGAAGGGGCCAAGGGGAATGAGTTCCATGGGGAATGAGCTCCATGCAGCAGGAGGAGGAGGCTGCCCGATGTGCCTGAAACTGCCCTTGCTGGCTGGACTCCCTTTCCAACCCCGCTAGAGCTCTGGGGTTCCTGGTTTGACACTCTTTTTGGTTGAGTTTTTGAAAGCATAATTGTTTGGAGAAATGAGCAGTGATACGATTTTGATGTGCTCAGTGCTCCGCTGACACCTGGGCCCCAGCTTGGTGCAGCCATCTGGGGCAGGCAGCCCTTACTGCCAATACTGCCTGACCCAGCTGCCCAGCCTGGTACAGGGGCTGAGAGCTCTGCCAATCTGCTTGGCAATCCACTTCTTATAAAAAAAAAATGACATTTAAGGGGTTTTTTAGAGGTGGTAATCTTTTCCACGGCAAGAGAAAAAAATAATTCTTCTACACTTTCTCTATAAACTTAATCTGCACACACCTAATCCTGATTAGAGTATTGCCAGTATTGAATTTCACACATTTCGTTATGAACAAAAGCTCCTTTGCAATGCCGTGAGTTACCTGAATTTTGAGCATTTAATATGAACTATCCAGAGGCTGTGTGTTTTAATTTGGGTTTTCTGTGTTGGCCCAAAGCTGTATCACAATGTTGCCTGTGGCCAGGATTGACATCTGCAGGGAACATTTAAAATAACAGATGCTTGCCCAGGCCTTCAAGGGTGAATCTGGTGCACGGGTGGTACCTACCTGACACTTCCCTTGTATTTCAGTCAGTGTTTGCTGTATCTGCCTCAGTGTGTCCCTCACTCAGGGAGCTGCTGCTGTGGCGAGCAGGGGACCTGTGGAGAAGAGGTTGCTGAGTTTTGTGGGGTGGTCACACGCTGGAGGGAAGGGAAGGAGCACTTCTGCTATGAAACCAGGCTGAGATGGGATTGTTCAGCCTGGAGAAGAAAAGGGAGACCTTATAGCACCTTCCAGTACCTAAAACGGGCCACAAGAAAGATGGGGAGGGACTTCTGACAGGGGCATGTAGTGACAGGACAAAGGGGAATGGCCTTGAGCTGCCAGAGGGCAGGGTTAGATGGGATATTGGGAGGAAATTCTTCCCTGTGGGGTGGTGAGGCCCTGGCACGGGGTGCCCAGAGAACCTGTGACTGCCCCTGGATGTCTGGCAGTGCCCAAGGCCAGGCTGGACGGGGCTTGGAGCAGCCTGGGATTGTGGAAGGTGTCCCTGCCATAGCAGGAGTGGCACTGGATGATCTTGAAAGTCTGACCCAAACCATGCTATGGTTCTATCACTTGCAGTAGTGTATTTTCAGATGTATAAGGACACCCCAGGGCACCATGAATTGCTCCCTTTTACCCCTTCTTGGCAAACGATTTATGATTAAAAATATGTGGAACATAAGTCTGGTTTTGCTGAAAACTTATGGAAAGAATCTAATTGAAGAAACGAGATGCCAAAACTCTAACAAAGGCTATTTTTCTTCCCCCATCTGTTTAATCAGGTGTCTTGGTATAGAAGGTGTTTTAACAAAAGGTTGTGCAGATGGTAGGGAAAACATTCAACTGTTTGACTAAAAATCATTTCCTCTCTCAAAGAGGGAGTGCTTTCACAGATCTCGTTAGTTCAGCTGCTATGACTTCCAGGAGTTGCCACAGGGTACAAAATGCCTGGATTCGGTGGCACAAATTTATAAGCAAGGGAAAAAAACAGTGAAATAAAAAATAAGTGAATGCATAGAGAGCTTTAATTTTGGCGTACACATCCAAAGGAATTACCTGCTTCCCCATTTGTTCTCTAAATATGATGTATTCCTTTATTTCCCACACCATATTAACTGCAGTATTGCTTGGCCACCTCTGTTGTGCAGGCTGGGTGTTAATTGTGGCCAGTGTAGCAATGCATGGAGCCAGTGCTGATTCACAGGGCCCTGAGCTGCTGCCTGCTGAGGGCTCCTCTCATTACCTTGTTGTTTTTCTGCAGCGGGATCAGCTCCGTGCTGGTGCTGTGCAAGCAGAAAGACAGTCTGGAGGAGTCTGCAGTCTCAGGCAGCCTGTGTGCCTTACTCCGAACTGCGAGGTCTGTCTGATGCTGCTGAGTGAGTCACGGGTTTGTTTTGCCATATTCAGATGACACCTCCTCCTCTCAGTGAAAACATGCTGGAATAGCCTGGCAGCATAACCAGACAACAAAAGAGTGCTGCTGATGGCTGACAGCTCTGACAGGTGCATTTTAAGCTGGAGTCAGTTTTGTCATCGTGCACAGAAAGGAGCATTGACGCCGGAAAAAGAAGTAGATTCTTGAAATGTAATTTTGTAACTCTGCCAAACGTGGTTTCATGAAGAGCTCCAAACACTGCGATCTTCCAGGCGGAGATTTTCAGATGCAGATTTGTTTGTTTTGTGAGGGCACCTAAATATTTCATTCTTTAGCAGAGTTAGCAGAGAATTTGACGTGGCTGCTGGGGGAAGATTTGCCCGTTGTGGTTTGAGGAGAGCAGGATGACTCTGGGCTTCTTCAGCGCTCCGAGCGCGCTTCTCTTCCGGCCCTGTAATTTTTCATCACAAATTGCCTTGACTGGTTCAATGATTTTTGTCGTTGTACAGGTCACTAACACTCAGTCATAATCTGAAGCAGAAATTCTTGTGTTAGCCTTTTGCAGACTTTGGGTTCATGGTGTTTGTGCTTTGGGAGGAAAGCAGGAACCCAAGGCCCTGCTAAAAGCAAATGCTTTAAACGCCGGTTGTTTCGGTTTTTTTTCTTTTATCATAATCTCTCCTTGTAAAGGCGACCATATGAGAGAAATTTAGAAATTCTAACCGATTATTTAGAACAAAAAAATTACTTTTGTTTTACCTGTAATCTATATTCAGCTGTCTGGAAAGATCTGGTTTTGGAGGAAAACTTACAGGAGCTTCAAGATCATAAGGTCACTTGACTTGAGATACAGATGAACCAACGAGAGATCGTATTTAAATAAATGTGCTAAAACAAATGGAAGAAAAGAGATTTAGTGTGTTTCTGGTGTAATTCTGAGGTATTGGGTGAATTTAGGACAAGCACCAACAACAGAACGGTCTGTCTTGAATTCCTCATGTGCTGAGAAAATATTAAAACGTTTTTGGTAGAAAAAGTATGGTGTTAGTTTGAGAATCCTTTGATAGATTGATAATTCTCGTAATCAGACATACAAGTGTTAGGTTCCATAAACTGGGGTCTTCAAAAGACCCTCAAATTTCTAATATTGGTAGTTTTCCATTAAAAGAGTAAATCAACAGCATTAGAACCAATATGAAGCTTTGGTTGTCATTTTAGGGTGATCATTTCAAGCATGCTCCCCTCTTCCTTGGAAGATACAGCCCTCCCTTTCTGGGTGTGAAATAGTAGAATTTTACATGTATAAAATTAATTAATTTTTTTTTACCCCTGAGTGTGAATATCTTCTGAGCATGCAAACTAGTCAGCTAAATTAAGGTAGGGATCATAGCATTTTTGTTTGGAAAATTACATCTAATTCTTTGTAACGTTGGCTCCATGTTTAAAGAAGTCTCAGTGTATATTTTTACATGCACAATTCACAGCTGCAGACAGGCCTAACTAGGGTTTGGACTCGACTTTCTTCTTGAAAAAAATCTGACTCTCAAATGCATTCTTTTCTTGTGAGGTTCAGGAATATTGATTTAATTTTTTTTTTCCTAGTGACTTATGTGTCAGACCACCCTTCGTTTCTAGTACTGAAATGGAGTGACAGTCTGTGGATGGCTGTGGAATAAGTGATGTCTTGGTCGTGGCCCAACACAGATTCCAGGCGCAGCACTTCTGCCTCCCTTGCCAGCCTCTGAGGCTAAAAGTCTGCCTCTGTCCCAGTATCTCGTCTGCTTTCTCACTTGGACTCAAAAAAAAGGTCAGGCCTTGACTTTACAGGTCAGTGCAATGAGTGGCAACAAACTACGCTGAGGAGGGGAAGGAAAAAAGCCTTTAAATTTGTGTGTTTGGGCCAAAGGCAGGCAGGACACGAGGCGTGTCCTCTGCTCTTCCAGCACAGGGTGAGTTTCTCTCCCTGCTCTCCACACTGTGAGGTGCTGGGGGCCTTTTGCTCCCAAATTCTTCAGCACAGCCAATTCCCAGTGTCTCGCCTGACCATCCATTGCCCAAGAGCCTCCCCCATGGAGCAGCAGTGCCTGTGTGACAAGCGGCTGCAAAGAGGGATTTGGGAACAGAGAACCTTCTTGTCTAGTGAAATTTGTTATTTTAAGGCCTAGACATCACTTTCATCATTTGCTTTATGAAAGTTCTGTGTCGCTGTTTTATCTTTATTTCCATTTGCTTAAAGTTCTCCTACCTGGAGCCCTGAACACATATGTACATGTATATATGTTAAATATAAATACACACACACACACACACACCATGTCAACATACAAAACTCTCATTTCTGTATTTTAAACTCTGCCAAAAAAAGCAGTTTAAAACTGAACACAGACAAATTCTTCCTCTGAGCCCAGAAGCGACTGCAGACTCTGTGATTACACCTCTCATTCTGCTCAGTAAAATGAGGCACAGCTTGGCTAAAGACGTGCTGAAGGTCCTAAACAAGTCTGGCAGTGCTGAGAATCCCGTGGAGGTGTTTTGCTTCTCGGTACATTCATGTGACAAACTGTTGGCTGTGGTGCTTTGAGCTGAGGAAGGGCTTTCCAAACAAACAGGAGCACTGAGGGAACAAACCCAACATTTTAAAGAGTGCTATGCAAAGGTGTATCACAAAAAAAAAAAAACAGTTTGAGAAAGGATATGGTGTTTCTGATATTTCTCTGGGGAGCAGTTCAGAAACCTTTAGTATTTCCTTCAAAATTAGGTTTATCATTCAGAAACCTTTAGTATTTCCTTCAAAATTAGGTTTATCATTCAGAAACCTTTAGTATTTCCTTCAAAATTAGGTTTATCATTCAGAAACCTTTAGTATTTCCTTCAAAATTGGGTTTATCATGGAATTGAACAGACGAAAAATGTCAGATAAGCGGGGACAAAGAGATCAAGTGTTGCCTGAGATGTAAGGAAATGGCTAAAATGGTGTAGAGCATGGCCATCTTCTTCTAGTTTGAATATTATACCTCCCAAAAATAAAAGGAGAGGGAAGCAGGTGTGAAAAGCACCATGTGATGATTGTCCCATCCTGTCGGGCAACTGATGGAGACTCAGCTGCCTGCTGTAATCCAGCCCTGGGATTAGAGAATAAACATGTCTGGATTTAGCATAGGCAGTGGAGGGCTGGTTCCCATGCTCAGGGATGGGTGTGCAGCTCCTTGCTCTGTGTTGTTACCTGCGAGTAGAGAATGGAGTAGATGTCCTGTCCCTTTGGGTACAGCGCTGGGAACCACAGCAGGGGGTGGAGGGGACACTCAAAAACTCCAAATTACTGCCTAAAATACTACAGAAAAAACCACTAAATTTTAGTTCTCTGTAGTTATTTATCTGCTGGTTGTGCACCAGAGTTCTCAGCACGGTTTCACACTAGGGTGCTGCTCCAAGGGGATTTCTGCAATGTCACTGTTCAGTGAGGAGAACTGATTTAAATGCTTTGTCCCCCAAGGAAGCTTCACCTTTCCCTAAATGCTGGCTGTAGGTGTGTGAGAAGGTGCTTTCACAACAAAGGTAAAATAGGATTGTGCTGCCTGTTAGGGGTAAAAAAACCCCACAACCCTCTTTTTAGTTAATCCTAGAGCAGAATGAGTCTAGTGGGAAAATGAGTTCCTAAAGGATTTTCCCTAAAATATAAGAGCAATTTGAAGAAGAGAAATTCACTTAATGTATCAAGGGAAGTGGGGAAGTGAAGGATACCAGGAGTTATGTTTGTCATGCTATTGTTGAGCCAATTTCAATCCCACCATGGTCAGGTACCAGAAACCTGAAACGTCTTCACTTCCTGGGAGTTAATTCATATTTTGGTGGAGTTCAAGGAGGACTTGTAGGACAAGCAAAGCAGCTCTCTGTGAAGCTTATGAAAACTTGTGATGTATTTTGTAACATCCACACACTGGATCCAGATCTCAGATAACCCATTAATAATAAATTTTTGCAACGAAGGCAGCCTGCAGTGACCTGCTGGCAACTAGCACAGGGGCAAGATGTTCCAGGAATTACTCAGCCACAGATGAAGTTTGGAAAAGGAAACTTTTGCATAACCAGGCTTTCTTCTTGGTAAAGTGTCTAAATCCTGAAATTTTAAGGAAATCAAAAATCTGCTTGAATATAGGTTTGGCAGATAATTTTGACTCCTCCAAAATAAGGGAAGGAGCAGTGAATGCTGAAGTGTTTCCTTTTTAAAATCAAAGTTCTTGATTTTCACTCCAGAATGACAGTTTTCTTTGTTAAGTAATTGCCATAATTCAAATAAATATTTCCTTTGGAGTAAAAAAGAAGGTTTCTGTTTGAATCAATTATAAGGCCTGTGTGTGTACTAATTTTTCTTTTACTGTGCAAAAATTGTAATAATTAGAGAGCTTGTTCAGGAGGCTGTGATTCACATGTAACAGAAGGTCTTAAAAGTAGCAATGTTTTGTCTTTTTGCATATGTTTATTCTTGCTATTTAGAACTTAGTAACAGGCAAATAAACACATTTTGTGGAAAAAGAGGAAATTGCTCATGAGAAAACAATGAAGATTTCTTTTTTTTCTTGTGTCCATTGGGCAAATATGCAGATTTTCTTCTACCTCTTGTTTGCTTTCTTGCCCTGAATATCTACGGAATGAGTAAACTGTAGGAATTTTTTTTTTCCCTCTTATGCAAATCACATGTGAGCACATAATTACCTGTTACAGTAATTGCTTGGTTCCTACACAGAGGTAGCAACTATATGCAAATAAAGCACACAAATACCTGAATATTTTGGTATTTGTTTCATGTGCATGAAAATATGCGTCACAGTTTCTGTGTAAAGATGATCATCTCATTTCTAGTGAAATGCAAACGAGTTCTGAGCAGCATATCTCAAGATCTAAATTCAATTAGACTCGTGTAATGATCTGTCAAGAGGGTATTACATGCAAGGTTTTCTAGATATGAAACCCTTTCTATCTTGTATCAAACACTTCAACAAAATAATTGTGAATTAGGAATATTAAGTACAGTCTGCCTCAGGATCGTGAGATTTCCTCTCAAGGGTGCTCCCACAGATCTCCCAAAAGAACAGAGTATTTGTCATGCTACCAATGATTCCTTCCCCACGTTTAAGGATTAGACAAGGACAGGCTTGAAATTCACCTTTGGCAGAAGTCGGTGCTTGGATCGGGTTCTCTCGATCTGGGTTATTCCAAGTATTTTGTAATGAAAATGGGCCTTTTGCTGGATTTCTTGGAGTCTTCCTAAACCTTCTCACCTCTGACATGCCAGACAGTTGGAAATTTTCATGTTTTATGATGTCTGGTCCAGATTAAATAAGACAGGGACCTGGGCCTGATTGGTGCAGTTGGAAGTGGTGGGTGCTTGGGATTGTTCCCTTTTCTCTGAGAACACCGAAGTCTCCCCAGGATGACTCCAGTATGGAGGGATTCCACGTGGCTGATTGAGTCTAGATTATCTTTTGAACACCACCAGCCACAAATTAGCTGGTCTTCTGTGTCCATTAGTTAATACAACCCTTTAGTGAACAGTCAGTGACAGGATGATTATTTTTTCCTTCCACCTTGTGTCCTTGGCTCTTTGTATCTGTGCTTTCCTTTTGTCCACAAGGCAGAGCAGGGGGTGCAGCCAGCCCAGATCCCACATGAGATTGACCCCATTGCTGCTGTGGCCTCACCTGTCCTCACTTTTCTGGTGCTTTTGATGTCACCACTCAGCTCCTACTTCCTAAAAATCTTCGTATTTTTGCTTTCCGTGCCTTCGTTCTCACAATTGTTGCATTGCTCACTCATGCATGTGTTTCCTTGCAGGTGTCTCCGGTTATCTCTGAAGGTCACCTGCTCTGTGATGAAAGAAAGAATGATGGCATTGGTTTTATTCTTTCAATTTTTTATTCTTTGAAGGCATTGGTATTGACCATGCAAATGAAAAGAAAGCAAGAAGTCTTTGGCAAAGACAGTATCTTATGAAAATATGGAAAAAATCCTTTCATTTAGATGAAAAGATAAACAAATTTTTAGATGCAGTAAATTCTGTGCTTTCAGCCATTCGTTTCAGTATCTGGATAGCTGAATTTGTGGCAAGCTGGCCCAACACGTCCTGGGAATTTCTGGGAATGATGCAGAACGGGGGCAATGCAGATGAAGGAGGAGTTTCTTGCAGGCTCCCAGTGCAAACTGGTCCAACGGGAGGCAGGGATGCTTTTAAAACCCCCTGTTTCTGGGAGGAGCAGTCCCCTAAAGCACCTGCGTTCAGCAGTGCCTTTGAAGAACGCTTTGCAATCTGTGAGCACAATCTCACTCCTGCTCAAACTGCAGATCAAACCGAGGCCCAGGATTGGTAGAGTGGTGGCAGCCTTTAAAAGAAATGATTTATAAACACAAACTGTAGCTAAATTTTGCAGGGAGCTGGATCTGCAGACATCAATGGCGCGATTAGAAACACCGTGGGGAGTACATGCATAAAGCTTCTTTTAATTCTGGGCTTTTCAAGCATTTAATAGCTTGACAGCAACATTTTAATAACAGGCGACTAGGCCCAGTTTTGGCATTCACCGCACACGGAAACAGCTCCTGGAACTTGTCCACGGAACAGCGAATTCCGTTTCTGCAGGCTAGAGCTCATGTGGAGATAGAGCCGAGATAGAGCACTTGGAATTCAGGACACTCTCCCATCGCCGGGTGCTTGGGAACGCTGCGTGTTCCTGTACCAGAGCACTGCCACCCCTCAGCCGGGGGCTGCGCGCCATGAATTTTTCAGCACGCGTTTTCTTGCCGAGCTGACTTCCCCGAGCGCTGCTGAAGGAAGTTGTCGTGCAGCAATGAGGGTTTTTGGTTGTGGAATTCTGTGGCGTTCTCCGAGCCCCCCGTCAGTGACAAGGCAGAATGGGGGGCCACGTCTGGAGACCCTCTGGAAGGACTCCTGAATACCAGGGCTCCTGTCAGTAGTTACTGCCTTGAAATAAAGAAAAAGGTTTGACCCTTCTGAACCTTGGTTTTCGCCTAGAGAAGGGAAAGTACTTTAAGAAGAAGAAAAAAAGGCAATTTAAACTCAATTGAGTTTCAAAGGACTCTATTTTCTGATAGTACCACATCTTTGATTCTCTCTTTCGTTGCACCTTGTGCAGTGCTTATAGCTCTGAAGGAAAAATGTAAATATGCTCACAGTTATTCGAAGGGATGCTGATTGCTACAGGAACAGGATGTACCAATAAATAGTTTATCCAAAGAAAATGAAAATTGAGAATATTTAGGCTATTAAAATGGAACTGCTACTTAGGCTCCTGCATGCAAGAGGACTTCAGTCTTCCATCAGAGTCTAGATGTAGTCTTAGACCAAAACAATTACCTGTGTAGTGCCTTTCTACTTTCGGTGTTCTTTGGTTTCTCTTTGTGGGATGTTGGTTATCTAAAAAGAGAAAAGAGGAAACTGAGTTTAAAACATATATTTCAATAGAAAGAAATTCCCAGGGCTTTTTTTGCTTTTATAAATTCAAAATCTTGATCAAATTTGGTATTCCCATAGCCTTTCCCAAAAGGTCAAAAAAGACACTGTTTGCTAACAAAGGCTGCAGTGGGAATGAGATTCACAAGGTGTTTCTCAGGGTTGTGTGTTTTTACATTTTAAGGTGTAAAAAAAATAAACTGCTTGGATTCATCACGTTTGCATCTCACCACAGCAGAAATTGCTCACCACTCACCCAAATGTACCCACTGACCTTGTTAAATAAATGGGCTTTTGCAGGCCAGCGGCCTAAATATAGAAGCAAATTGCAAATGTCGTTTGACCAAATGGTCTTATATTGGCTGGGCAATTCTGCACACACAGGCTGCAGCCAGTGCTGAGAAATTAATTAATTTACCTGTTGTTGAGCTGCTAATGTGGAGCAATGAAAGCAAGCAGAGATAGCCAAACACACAGGGCAGTGAGTTTTCTCCGACCTGTGCCAGGGGAGTGAAGTATATTTTAAATTTTGCTCTGTGGAGGTTTCTCCTTCTCTTGGCTGGTTTCCTCCTGTGTCTGGGCCCTGGTCACAGCTCTTCTGTTTGCCAGGGCTGTTCTGGCTCAGGGCTGGCACAGCTGCCACTGCACCCTGGCAGCGAATTCCCGGGGACGCAGCGTGGCACCTCCTCACCAGGGTTAGGCATCTCTTCATCTAAAAAAATCAGGAAGAGCAGTTGGAGATGGAGATCTGCACCACCCCTTGAACCCCGTGGTGCCTCTTTAAGCAAGTAAAACAAATTGGTTGAGGAGCATAAAAAACTGTGGCTGTGGTGAATAATTGTGTGAGAAAATGGCAGCTCAGAAAGGGGAGGTTCCTTTAACTGCATTACGAGGTTTTTGAGCTTAATTTTGAAAGGGGGATATTCCCCGACCCTGGATTCCTCTATTAATGAAGAGTAGAGGGCAAGGTCCCCCTGCATTCCTGTGCAAGTAATCAAATACAATATTTTTGATATTCAAAATTTCAAAGCTGCACTCATTTATGCATATGCTTATTTTTAAGCATGTGAATGATCCCATTGCCATCAAATACAAGTCGCCTTTGCAGGTGCCTGACTGGGTTTAGATTTCCATTAGAAACTGGAAAAATTCAGTTGTCGTTTTTTCTGACGTCATTCTGGCCAAAATAAGCCGTACAACACAAAATACTTTGAAGCCCAAGTGAACTGACCTAAAACTTTTGAAACTCTGACTGCAAAACCCATGTAAAAAGTGGGAGAACCTTTAGTTCAGATGATGTTATTGCTGTATATGCTGACTCCTAATATCTGCAATGATTTCAGGGTTATTTATAAATTAATTTCCACTGCTCTGTGTGCAGGACATCCATTAATGTTGGTGGCAGCTCCAGGTTGGGGTCATTCCCCTCCTGTGCCAGACTGGGCCCTTGGGGTACAGCCCTTTTGCTTGGTTGTCTTCCACTGAGTGGAAGCTGCACAAAAGCATTCAAAATGTGCAAAACATAAGCACCACACTTGAAAAAAGATGGGGTTTTTTATTTCTAGATGATAAAGGAGCATTGACATCCTCACAAAAAAACCCTTGCCTTGCATTGACAACAATGTATTTTAAAATACAGATGGTTTTAAAGGTATTTTTCAACCCTTCTATCTTGATTTCCCCCAGGATTAAGTTGCTACACTGATGATTGCAGTGGTTAAATTAGCAATTTAGGTGACTGGGTTTGAGGCATATAAAAGCAGGTTTTAGATGTTTATTACATTTCACTGCTCCTCTTAAGGCAGTAAAGCCCCACATCTCCAGGTAAAGATGTTTACTGCAGAAGAATCAGCACCAAAACAAACAGTTAAGATTTGAACAGAACTGATCACTCAACAGCACTTATATCATCCACAGACCTTAATCCCCCTTACTGGGGAATCTTCTCCGAGTTCAGTGGCATTGTTTGTTTTAGTTCCCTAAAAAATGCACATGATGGGAAGAGGTATGTTGATAATAATGTGCTGTGAATAGCATGAAGGCATTCTGTGCACAGCGTATCATATCATCCATCATTAAGTTTTCCCTCTCTCTCTCTCTCTCGCTAATGGCAGCAAATCAAATATTTAAATGCATTTGTTAGCCCTACGTGCAACCGTAAGAGTATGTGGAGCAGGAGAGAAGCAGATTGTGTAGCACAAAATGAGGCTATAAAGTGCATTTTAAACTGGAGGTTTGGTAATGGACACAGAGCAAATGAACTCGGAGAATTAACATCAGAATTTGCACTTTAAATGGTTCCTAATTGGCACCTCTTGGGATCCGTTTTGAACTCACCCAACGCGATTTTTTTTCTTTTTACTGAAAACAGTCAGTTTGGGCTGACAGCACCTGGGTCATGGTGAATGAGAGATGATGATGTATTTGGCAGCTTTTCTAGCTGAGCACTGACAAGTCTTGTTCTCTAAAGAAAAAAATCAAAACATATCAATCCACATGCTCACTGTACTGAGGAACTTCGTTGTCATATCTTTCAAATTGTTTTAATGTTTCAGCACTGCAGAAGTGAAGGCATAACAGAAGGAGACAACTATATGCAGTTTCACTTTGTTGAAAACAACTACATAAGGAAAGCAGAACATAACTAGCAGAGTCCTGATAAGGTCATGTCAAACAAATTAATAGGAGATAGAAAAGAAAAGCTTAAAAATCATTCTTTTAAGATGCTAGTCCTGCTGGATGGAAAACTAGTTGGGCCAGCCCATCCAGTCCTTCTCTTGGCTTCCTGCCTTTTGTGTCCCCAGGATTCTGGGCTGTCTGGATGTGAGTGTATTGACTAATCCTTTTCTGGAGTGTCTGTGTGTGTGCTGACCCCACCTGCCACCCAGGCCTCATTAGAGCTGTTCACTGACTGCCATCCAGAAGCCACCTCCTGCCCTCTCTCCCAGATGACAGAAAGACAAGACAAGGTGACGTCAGCGTGGCTTTGGATTATTCCTGAGTGCAGAACTCCTGGCTTTTCAGAGTGTGCACCGCTTCCAGTGGCTCTGCAGCTGGAAAGCCTCCTCCCTGGAGGCTGGATCTGTGAGACATGAACAGCCTGGGGCTGATTTTTGGTGGTAGTTTGTGCATCGTGGTGCTGGATCACTGCTCAGTTACTGACCAGCCCTGCAGCCTCAGGTGGGCTCCTGTGGTGCCTTTGCAGGGTGATCCAAGCCCACAGGGAGAAGAGCAGGGAATGTGCAGGAGGGGATCTCATCCTTCCTTTGGGAGGAGGGTTGAATCCAGCCTCAGTGTGGAGATAAATGCTAAGAATAGGTGAAGATTTTCAGGGCAGGGTCCCTTGTCCTCTCCTTGCCTTTTGGCCTGCACCAACAAAACGGAGAGATGATTTCCAGCCTCACCTGAATGCTACACACCCAGGCAGTTCCTTTAGCTCTAGATTCTGTGTGGATCACCATACAGGAATTCTGTGTTTTTCTCACAACAGAACTTTACAATTTTATTTATGAATATTTAAATTCTAGGTTACAATGAGGAAAAGTAGTTTTGAGTGCAAATATGTAGCGGGCTTCTTTTACTCTTTCAACACAAGGGGCCAAATCTGCAAAACATATTCATTAATATCGCTGAGATTTATTGAAGGACTTCATTAACTAAAGAATAGGATAAGTATATAATATATTCTTTTTTTTTTTACTATTACCACCTTTGTTGTAAAGAAATTGAGAGTCAAGGGGAAAAAGGGGATAGAACAGTAAAAGCATATCCTGACAAAAAAGTTGCAACGCTAATATCTGTGACCTTGAATTTGTTCATTCTGCCTCACTCTATAAAGCTCCCCAAGGATTGCTCATTTTAGGAATCAGAGTTTTTTCTGCAGCGAAAATAATCGAGTCAATAGGTTTGTGTTTAAATATAGCCTTGTTTGCCTCCCTGTAACCTGTTGCTTAGTTCTACTGACTAAATGTCCCGAGGCACAGTCTTCTCATCCTTTTGTCAGTGGAATCTACTTAATTATTCACCTTAGAGCAAAGATGTTACAATTATAGCCTTCCCTTTGTGTAAGTAACCAAGCGTCTCTTTGACTGTTATGTTAACTGTTTAAGAATTAAAATATCTGCCTATAAATCTGGCCCCTTTATTCATGTGAATTCACGGGGCCGTGTTACTTAGCTGAGAAGTTTGGGGTTTAATCTGATAACCAGCATTTCACAGATTACGTAGATGAATCTAAAGTTCCGATTAAATGAGTGTGGGAAAGCATCTATGCATTTATTTTAGTTTTGTTGTTCTTTTCTTTTTCTTACCAAGGGATTTCTGTGGGCTTGGGATCCAGTGCTCTCTTTTTCTTCTGGAATGATTTACAATTATCTCCCTTCTACCCTCAACAATCCGTGTGAAAGGAGCTGCCTCTTCTAACAATTCCCAGTCCTGAAACCTTCCTGTAAGTTCCCCTGTGTCTCCTAAACTTCTTCCTTCTAGCAAAGGAGGAAGCCGGAGTGCGTTCGTGTTGTTTGCAGCAATTGTCTGTTAACATATTTACTGATCGCTGTTTGCTCAGGGTGGGAGGGGCCGCTGCAGAGACCCTGCTCACACACGTCTCCAATCAACCCTGCTTGAGTAAATCAGTGATAAAATTATTACTGTGTTTCCACTGAAGTTTTGGCAGTCAGTGGCTTCGTGTCTGTGAACGCAGGAACACAAAGTTTTGAAGGTTTTTCCTGTAAGAGGCTCGTAAGTGTGACAAAACATCTTAAGCTGGAAACTCTCAAAGCCAGGGGTCTCCAAGCGGCTGTGGATTTGAAATGCCTCGTTTTCCAATTTTAATTGGGAGAAACACTTCCCAGGCACTACAAACTCCAGTTTGGGACCTGCAGGAAATGAGGACTCAGCACCTTGGGAGGACTGGTCCCTGATCAAACGGCGCTGGGCTCATTGAAATCATTCTCTGTGCTCATGACATCATGCCATGCTTTTCAATCCCAAGGTTGTTTTTTGTATTTAGTATAAAGGTCATGTTAGGATTAGAAACAATGAGCAGCTCACAGCGTGTCCAGTGACCCTGTGAGAGAAGTGGTAACGCGTTTCACAGTAAAATCTTCGTGTGCTGAGCACGGAGCTGTGGCCAAGAGGTGGAATTTTCTAATTACGTAGTCATTTTGAGAAGGAATGTGCTTGTTAGAACCAGGCCAGGTGTGCACTTGTGATGGGAGTTGGGAAGGCTGTGTAATTACACACCTTGCATAATATAAAGTTTACAATAGCCATACAATTGATGCAGCAAGATGTAAATACAGCAAGTTAAAGTGTCTGAAAGGACACCTGTAATCTAGCCTACAGCTAGTGCAATTATGTTTGAAACAGTCTTGCATTGAGATTTATTAGTGTGTTAGAGTTGCCACTATTCTAAAACAAAACAAAAGAAAAATACTTCAGAAAATTTCATCAATATCTTTTCAATGAGAAATGAAAGTTATTTGAGGAATCTTTCTGTAGTTTCCAGAAGAGAGAAGTCACAGTGAAATCACATTTCTTCAAATATTCTTCAATTCCGTTATCGTGTATTAGTTTTCAGTAAATTGGTTTTATATTTGTAAAGGATTTGCAGTGTGTGTCTGCCCAAAAGATCACCAAAATTTGTGCCACGTTGCAACAGATTAAAAATATCAGAGCAAATTTAAAGAGAGAG
This sequence comes from Oreocharis arfaki, assembly GCA_013398015.1. NCBI lineage: Eukaryota > Metazoa > Chordata > Aves > Passeriformes > Paramythiidae > Oreocharis > Oreocharis arfaki. The sequence continues at coordinate 390,760 of VZRR01007325.1, read as the reverse complement.
AGAGGAGGGGAGAAAGATAAATGTTTCTACATTAGATTATGCTGGGATTAGGGCAGTTTCCAAAGTACTTCATTTGCAGAGTGTAGAGACTTAAAGTGAAAGAGACATCAGCAAGATTTCTCCAGTATTAGTGAAAAAGGCTTCTTGTGAAGGTGTTCCCCACTTAGCACTGCTGGATGACCCCTGGGAACAGGGATGAAGAGTCAGAGCCTCGCTGGGTGTTTGCACCATTCCTGTCACAAGGTGCCCGTGCTCAGCTGGGATGTGATGCTGGAGGGGTCCTGGTATCGCCCCTCGCCTGATGCTGCTGCCCCTTCCCTGCAGTGTGCTGGTCCCATCCCGGGCACCGGGGCTGCCAGAGCTCCTCAGACGTGCCCTGCACCCGGGACCTGTGTGAGGAGGTGACTCAGAGCCAGCACCATGTCCCAGTGCCAGGCAGAGCCCAGGCAGGTGCTGGGACAAGCAGAGGGGCTGGGAGTGCCCGGCCGTGCCCGCTGTGCCACAGCCCTGCCCGGGCAGCTCACCCCTGCTCTGGGCCGCCCCACACCTAGAAATGCCACACCTCGTGTGTGTGTGCAGGTGTGTGATGCATATGCATGAGGGCTCTTTGCAGGAGCAAGAAACACCTTGGGAGAGGCTCCCAGGGCAGTGCTGGGATAATTCTGTGCTCGTTCTTTGTCACCTCAAGCTTTGGGTCTGCACAAGGACCTCCTGTTAAAGCTCTCTTGTTTTACTGTCCCTTCTCCCATCACACCAGATTCGCTGTGCTGCTCTGTTTGTTCGAGGAGATGCAGCCCCTACCTACCCCCCTTCAGCCATAAAATCGGGTGTGCTAATTATAAAAAAAGGGAAAAACGAGTCTATTTGTCTGATGGATGTGGGAGGTTACTGCTCCGTTGTCCTCGTTTTATTTGCTGCTGCTTTGTGAATAATAGAACTAGCCTCCAGGACAGGAACTTAGACCAAGCAATGCTCACAGCATTATTTCCTCCCCGGCTGTTTGAACCACCCACCAGCTTTCCATGCCTTGAGGTGGGAAAAGGAGCATCGTGCTGGTGACCGGCGTTCCTCGCTCTGCCATCGCAGGCAGGTACCGGTGACAGCACGAAGGGCTCGTGGAGGAAAAGGTGCGTGCCAGAGGGGTGAAGCAATCCGAATAAAGCCTTACAGGCGCTGCTGACAGGCACCAGGTGGTTTGTGGAAAAGAAAAAGGCTGTATCCGTGCGCAGCAGCCCGGGTCTGGAAGGAGATGGGAGTTAGTGCCGGGGGTCTCCTGCTTGCAGACAAACGCGGGTCACTCAGATCTTTGTGTCATCACTGAGCTGCACCTTCCCCCAGGCGCTGCTGAGCGATTTAGCAGCGGCAGCGGGAAGGGAGAGGAGCAGCAGAGCCGGGCAGGGTGTGATGCCCAGGAGGCTCGGGAAACCCAGGTGCCCCGAGAGACCCGTCAGTGGCATTTCCCCGGCTCCAGGAGCTCCGGCTGCCGCGAGCAGGGGGTGGGAACTTGGCTGCGCCGTTTGATCGTGATCCATAGCCAGCAAAGCGGAAAAATGACAAACAAAGGGATCTTTTTTGCTCATAATTTAGAAGGAAGTGTAAAATCTGGTGTGACAAGTTTAGTAAAATAAAGGTGCAGGAAAGCTCCGTTCAGTGCTCGCATGCATTCCATAAAGAGGAGCAGCTCGTCTTGGCTCTGACCACTGCCTTGTAGATTTAGGAAAATAGCTATTTTGCAAACAAGTAATTCTTTGAATCTTCCTTATTATCACAATAAATTAACTCATCTTTCCTATCTTTCTATTTGAACAAGGTTTTTGAATTGAATGTGACTGACACGTAGGCAAATAGCCTTCAAGAAAGAGCAAAGGTTTGCTGGGAAAGGTGAAAGGGGAACAACATGAGAGAGAAATTAGGACTTTGTAGTGGAAATACCTGCATGAGAAGGGAGCTGGCAGGAAGGTGCCCTGCAGAGGATTTGTGCAAACTTTGTGAACAGTCCTTGCTCTTTTGACCTGCACTAAGCACTCCTTCTCATCAATGCTCATCGTCATTTTGGCTCCTTTTTACATAAATGAGATTGAAAATTAAAAATGGACAATGAGCACCATGTAACTTCCACTGGAGGAAGATTGTAGTGGTGATGTGCAAAATAGCAACTTCCTCCCCACCAGCTGAACCCATGCTAAAATTGTGGCTGCTTTTTATGTGAACTTCATTGTGTCAGAGCATGGAGAGTAGAGCAAAGACAAATGAATTTTTTGGTTTTGTTTCTTCTGGAAGAAGAGCAGAAAGCTCACAAATATTTGCTGTATTCGTGAGAACTGAAGGACTTAGTCTGTTCGGTTTTTTGAGGAGGGAGGTGACCTGGTTGCATGTATAAGTGCCTCCAGGGCAAGGCATGCAATATATGTTTCTAATCTAGTGAAGAAAGACATGGGAAGAACCAAAGACTGGAGGAGAAGCCCGTTAAGTTCACCTTAGAGGTAAAGAATCAAGTACCAAGGCATTGAGCCTTGAGGGGGAAAAAAATTATGAAGTGAAATAACAGTTTCTCATCTCGGTTATTCTGAAAGAGTTTTAGTCAAACAGAGATGATTGGATTTAAAACAGATTCCAACAGATAAGGGGAAGATCTGCAAATTCAGGGGTGGCCTGATGGCGCAGTGTGGCTCTCTGTGGCTTTCCTAAGTTGGTTATGGTCTTAAATAAATTAGAGACATGTCAGGTTGGAATAGCAGAGCTCTGACTCTCTTCCTTTGCCCACTCTGACTCATACAATCTCTGTTAAGATATCTCTATTTTGAGAGTGGGAAAAGAGTCCTGGGCCTTTAGTTTACCAAACCTGTCACACTGTATTTTACACTCTCCTGTACATTATAAGAAATCTAAATCTTACAGTTGTGGCCGGATTCCAGTCCCTTTACATCATTTAGGTGGATAATTTGTTCCACTGTGTTCTTCTTTCTTCTCAGCTGTACTTTCTCTTTGAAGCCTCCAGCTACCGGATTGGGGAGGTAAATTACAGTCTGTCTTAGGCCTGAATTGTGCCTCTTGTTTCAATTTTTGGAACTCACATAATGGATTCATCCCAGGATTGCTTGCATTCAGAGGATTAAATAACTGGGACCCCTTTTCACAGAAGCTGCTGTGTGAAAATTGTTATGATACTTAAAAATGATCTTTTAGTACTTCCTTTCTTGGGGCTACGGGAGAAACAATGTTTTCTCTGTGTCATTAAGTGCAATAAAAAAAAAGGTACTTGCTCAGTTTTCAACGTGCCCTCCTTGGCTTGATGTTGCTTCTTTGGTGCATGTGCAGGGTCATTTTTGCTCTCTGTGGTGACAGATAGAGACACCTGTGTGAGAATTTGGCCCTCAATACTCATCACAGAATCACAGATGTCTGAATTTATCAGGGAAATATGCCGGTGACAAAGTCTATGGCCATAGCAAGGCTGTAGTGAGATGTTTAAAGGGTGCTCCTTTAGGGATTTTTTTGGAAATTTTTTTTTATTTTATCATATATCCAGTCAAATCTCACTTCCTTTTGGAGCATCTGGAATCTAGAAAAGATTGGTGAAACTGTAATGGAGGGAAAAAAGCAGGTTTGAGAAACAATGGGGACTTTCAGTCCCTGAAGTGCCCTGGTTTCCACAGGCAGTTCAGCCTTGTTCCCTGCCGCTGCCGGGCCACTGTTTTGGAAAGTTTGTAACCCATCGGATACCTCTGAGGGACCCATCAAAAACGGAGAAGATGAAAACTCATCCTTCTGATATTTTAGGAGAGGAAAACCAAGGGAAATTCTTCGCCTTTTTAGAACTGAGCCGGACGGGTAAAACCCTGTCAGGCTTTTTTCTTTTAAGAGGACGTGACTCGTACAGCCCTCCCTCATATCAGCCTTGGAAACTGCAGAGTGTCTGTCATCTGCTCGGTGTGAACATCTCTTCAATGCTAATTAATGTCTCTTTGTGGTGGACACCTGTGATCCAATGGCTGGATTTTGTAGCTGCATCATGGTGTTCTCCGTGTGTGCTTCTGAGGAGCTGCTCTGGACACATTTATACCATTAATGCTTTTTTTTTTTTTTTTTTTGTCTTGCACGTATTTAGATTCTCTCTGTCCTAAACACAGACATATTTAGAAGAAATAAAAATGTAAATGAAGAACTGGTTTGTGTTTGCTTAACGAACAGAGCAGGAAGTGGGGATGTGCAAATGCCCAGCAGGCTCAGGGGTTGAACCTCCTCCCTTCAATTTTTGCAATGGGTTCTCAGCATCCAGTATAAACAAAACTCAGCAAATTATTCCTTGTGCTGTGCTCAGTTGTCCAATCACACACTCGTTTATTCCTTATTACATACATGCTGCTTGAAAAGTAATTGAGGCAACTGGGAAAGTGCTGTGTGAGATGCAGAGGAAGTCTTAACCACCAGGAATTAAAATGTTAAGCTGCACAGAATACGAGTCACATAAGCAGGAAGTTGTTATTTTAATCAATTCTTTAAAGTGTCCCAGACCTGAAGGAGAAAGTTAATGTAAAAGTTATGGGAGAAGCTTCTCAAAGACATTATTGGGAGTGAAACAAAAAAATAATTTGTTTTGTATTTAGTCTGTGGTGGAACTTGGTGTGTAGGAAGTCTTAAATATTGATCATATCGTGGTGGCTCCTGCACATGAGCCAGGAGATGGGAAGAGATGAGGTCCCATTGAAGAATTTACTAATGACATATTGTCTCTGCTGTAAAGAGCTTGGAGTTTAAATTCCGTGTTGAGTTTTCAGAAGAAAAATTGTTATAGATGAGAATAAAATACTAAAATCTCTCTGCAGAGCTGGAGTTTATGTAACTGTGGTGGACCTTGAGTTGGGTTAGTGGCAGGTGTGGTAAATAATTCCAAAGAGAAAAGAGGGAGAGCTGTTGGATTGGGTCAGGTTCTCGGTACAAACATTCTGTTCTATTGCAAACACAGACATCTGGTGTCCTTCAGACCCACCACAGCCACCCCCATGTGTGTAATTTGAGGGCAAGAAGTTGCTAAATATCAAAATTTTGCACGTAGGAAATCTATTTGGGAAGCCCTGATTTAGTCCTGCCACGTTCCTACCACTCCAGCAGCTCAGTTTTACGTTGGACTGGACCAGAAAGATGCAAAATTCACCCTGGAGCATCTCAGGGAAGGGCTGATCCAGCAGTGACAGGTTGGCCCTGCAGAGCAGATGGTCTTTGAGGTGGCCCAGAGTCGTGCTTCCAGTCTCACCAGTGAGCAAAACCAGGAGCTTCTTGAAGGGAGGGGTTCCTGGGGTGGGGTGGGAAAAATCACAGGAAAAGAAAATAAAGATTTTAAAATCCCTGCTGTGGATTTGGCAGACAACAAAGAAAACCTAACTGGATGAAGGAAAACTTTTGTCAAAAGGATTTTCTGCACAAGAACATGCTGTGAACCAAACCTTGGGATGGTCCAAATGACTTCCCCCCTGCTCCCTTACAAAATAGTGATGGTCTTGATGAAATTTTATTAAAAGAAATTAAGAGTGATGCACTTTACATTTCAGAGCAGCATTTTCCTTAGATAATTTATATTAAAAAAGGGTAAAACAGACACCATAATACTGAGACACTCCTCCATTGAAACAAAGTACTTTGATTGACTAAATTGAAATTTTGCTCTGGGATATTTCACTTCAAGTTCTGTTGCTGTTGATATTTTGTCTTTGTCCTGATCCCACATTGCTATTACTTTGTTTAACTTACATGTTTTAATTTATAAAAAGTTATTTATCAACAAGCTCTATTCAGAAACTGATTTAGTCCAGCAGAGTTGAGGCACTACACGGCACCAATATACACCTAAGGTCGGTCTTGAATTTGCCTTTTTGTTTTAACTCTTTACTTAGATCTCTCAGCACAGCAGCTTCAAAACATGCATTTCTGAAAGCATCCACAATGGGGTTGAAAGCCCAAAAGGAATCAGTTTGACCTGGGTTTTGGAAGAGGGCTCCTGAGGGCTGCAGTGGGTGCTGTGTTGCATTGTAGCTGCTCTTCGTGCAGGTGCTGTGACACGGGACTGCAATTGAACGCTCAGTGCTGTCCACCAGCTGTGAGCAGCTGTATTTAGTTGCACTTTCCATGGGATTTCTTCCTTGCCCCTCCTCCAGCTCAGCATCACTGGTCTCTCACTCCCCCAGCCAAGGCACTGTAAGCCCAGGTTTACTCAGGCGCGTAACGCGCGCCAGAAATGTCAGACTTGTGCCATCGCCTGAAATCAGTCCCAGCTCCTCCTGCAGCTACCCTAAAACTGGGTTGGAGAGCACGTGTGATGCAAACACCTTCTGTTTATTTAAGAGAAGATTCTCTGTGTTTGAGAAGCACCTTCAAACCAAGGGTTTTCAATGAGCTCCTCCTTGCCGTGTCTATTGGTTCCTTTGTGCAAAAGCAGTGTGTAATTCTTGCCCATTCAAGAGAAAAAACACACCAAGCAGCAGTATCTCCCTGAGATTTTGAGGCATCTTCTGCTTATTTCTCAAGTTAATGCCTCTGTGATGGGTTGGGATGTTGTGGTTATCCATGTCAGAGGCCAGACACAACTCTCAAAGCCTCCAGGGAAGGGTGACGGGCATCAAAGTAGGTCTGCAAGGACCTCGTGCAACCCCTGGGCAACTCGTTGTGCATCCATGCTTTAACAGGAAGCTTTCTTTGTTCCAAGATTTACATTTGGTTTTCTGCAGCAGGCTTTGTTTCTGCTTGAAGAATTCTTCTTCTCCGTGGTTAAAAAGTCTCTTCTTGCTTGCTGCTGGCTGTGCAATGCCCGGTGAATGAGTTTTGATAATTTCTGTTGGGATTAATTAATTAATTGCAAATGTCTTCAGGCTAAATTGTGAGTTTGCATGTCAGGATGCTGTACATAATCAACAGAATCACTCAGGGGCTTGACATTATGGAGGTTACATGGAGATTGTGAGAGGAGCACATTCATCCCACATTAGTCAAAACTTTCTGTATGTTATTTATAGAACAGTTCCTCTTTTATGAATTCTCAGAGTTAGAAGCAGAGATTTAAGATGAAATGTTAGGATAATAGCAGAAGCAGGGAGATAATTCCACTGACTGATCCTATTTGATGAAGTTGCAAAATTTTTTAATAGGGCGAGTGGCAATTTTAATGGGAAGTAGGACTGTGGAATAAATAAAGATCCATAATAACATTTCAGGTTAGATGGAGCACTGCTCTCCCAAATGAATGAGCACTAATGAAGCATTGTGTGAACTTCTAGAGACTGGCTACACCAGCCAAGAAGGGCACAGGATGCATCATAAAGTCAGAGAAAGATCTTTAATTTGGACGTTATCACCACCAACTGACCCATGAGAATAAACAGGGCATGAGGCACATAAAAGGCGTTGCTTAAATCTATAAACCTGAACGTTTTGGCTTCTGTCCTGATCCTAGATGACTGGGTTGTGGTTGTTTTTTTTTTAAATTTAACTGACATCTCCTGACTGATAAAAAGCCTATTCAGGAGCTGCCCTGAGTCCAGCAAAGTTGAGGTAAACGCAGCTGCACAAAGGCTTTATGGATTATAATGAAACAGGAGGCAGATTTTCTGGATGTCTTATATCTTATGTATTTTGAAATCATCGGTTTAAATCCCCGTGGCAATGAAAGCATTGTTGCTTCTGCTGGATTCACCACTTTTCATGCACTTGGTAAAGCACTCTGATCTTGCTGGTTCGAGTAAGTGCTTATGGTTTTGACCCATAGTACGTGGAGTTTTCTGGGGGTATTGCCTATTAACGGGCACAACTCATTGGTCTTAAGTCTGCAACAGTTCTAGACCCAATTCTCTGTTCCCAGTCAGTCACCTGTTTTCCCCTGTGGGGCCTGGGAATACCCACCAGGCTGGCTGCCTTTCCCTGATTTATTTTAAGTGTCCATCGAAGCAGATTCTGAACTTCCACTCTGAATGCCCAGCGATGCAGCCTAAGACTCTGCAGGCCTTGTGTTATTTACGTTTCTGGCTGGATGTTTTGGTTGCATAACCAGGTGCACATGGAAATCTGGCAGGCAGCAAAATGCTCTAAGCACGCGTGAAAACGCAGCATCCGCTCGGTGAGGAGGGGCAGTGCTGAAAGGTTCTCTTCGCTGTCAGCATTCGGGATTTTTAAGGATGTTGCTGTAATAACAGCGAAAGTAAAACTCTCCCTGGTTGAGTCGAGAACTCTGCTCCAAGACAAGAGCTTTGTCTTGGCCTTTGATAACCAGATTTTATTAAAAAGGGATGCAAAATAGTGATGTGAAAGTGGGTGTTGTTCAGCCTGTGGATGTTCTTTCCTTCCATGCGTTCGACTGTAGACTTTCCCAAGAATTATGGATTGGTGGGAAAAACGCACCTGTGTGTGGTGTTCACTAGAACTGGCCGGTTGTGCCTGCATTTATTTGATTTATGTGTACAATCATCCCTTATGCATGTGGAAATTAGACGTGTACTACGTGTGTTGGAGCATAAATTTCATTAAATCAAAAGAAGTTTATGTAAATAGATGCCATAGTAAAATCTGCTGTTAAAATCCAGGGTAGAGATGACATTCCTGGATATTTTCCGGAGAAATTAGAGCTCCAAAATGCAACAGCACAGCTTGATCTCCCTTTTAGCTCTCTAGAACTGGTTTTTCAACAATCAGGGCCTGGACAAGCAGAAACGGAAGGGAAGAGCTTGTGATGTAAAAGGACTGGAGTAGCATAAGGGATTCCCAGGAATGGGAGGATGCTTCCAACCCAAATAATGCAAAAGATGGCCATAAAACTGCCTCCAGAAAGCTTGAGTTATGCATTGTCTGTGGGATAGACATCCTTGGAGCATCCTTTGAAATCAGTGTCATCCTGATAAACACTGATTCTCAATGGATTTTTGGGATTGCTCTCTACTTCTTTACTGACTTCGAGTTTTGGGAGTATAATCTTTTATTCTTCCTGATCTTTCACGTTTTCACTTGGCTCACAGTACCATGGAGGAGTTGAAACGTGACCTGCGTCTTCTTGGTCCAGATCTGGATCACACTCGTGGTCGGACCCTCACTCTTTAATCAACTCCTCTTTGCAAAATCCCATCTTTCACAGTATTCCACAGGGTGGGTTGGTTTTTCGTTGTTTGTTTTGTTTTGCTGTTTAGTTTTCTTTTTTTATTTATTGTTGGGCTTCATCTGGTACAAAGGTTTAAACTACAGAAGTAATTTAAAATATCGTGGCATTTCCTTTCTTAATTAATCCCAACTGTTTTTCTTGGTAGTACAGAAAGTATCAGTATTTGATGAGGACGTTATGCCTTCATCACTGGGGCAGTGGATTCTTCCTGCCGGGTCTGTAAACAGCAGACAAGCCAGAGTTCAGCCTTCATGTTCTGGTTTTCATTAAGCCCAGACTAGAGGAGCACCCAGCTGTGTCTTCCTGTAAGGTCTGTCAGTCTTCCAAAGCTTGTTAACATGCTAATATAAAAGGAAATAGGGCTGACTTCAAGGAATTTACAACTGGTCTTAAACTTCAAAGAGCAGAGCTACATCTCTTCAATACTACAACAACAACAACAACAAAAATCCTTTAATAAAAGTTCTGTTAGCCACGAGAACAGGTCTGTGTGCACTGAACACTTCAGCCGTGGCGCGGGATGCCACATTTTTGGTTGCAAGTTGCAACACAAAGCCTCCTGCAGTTGTGAAACTTTGTTCATAGCTGGTAGGTTTGATCAGAGACAAGATAAATTGCTGTCCAGCCCACGATTGGGATATCAGGAATGAAGCTGTCAATCTCTCCTTCCCTGAACCTGTTTTCCATGTAAATGTTTGCAGTGGGGATGGTGGATCGGGTTTGAACAGCAGGCAGCGTTCGCAGGTGGCAGGAATTGGAAGAACTCCTATGACTTCAAGGGGAATTTCTCCCATCCTGAACATCTGAGCAGCTGGCCCAGGCTGAGGAAACATCTGCAGTGTGGTCTGAAGGTGTTCCCACAAGGTGGGGACACATTCTGTGGGTTTTCATGGGAAAAGAGAGCACCACTGTGTGGAAGCCAGGGGGAGGCACCTCTTCAAGCTGGAGGATGACTCGGGGATACTCTCATTCAGGGCTGGCAAATGGCTGTGAAGGAGGGGTTACAGAAATGGAGCAAACAGTGGTGCTCCCCCAGTCCATGGTGATTTGAGGATCAGGGACTTCCTGAATCAGGATCAATATCATTTGTATCAAGAAGCAATCCATGTTTTTTTTTCCCCACTCATTTTCTTACTACATCTCTTCTTTACTTAAAGGGATGATACAAAAGATTCGCTGAAAATGCCTCTTTCCCCCCTTGGAGGTTCTCTGCTCCTGGTGGGGACCATCGGAGCTTTCAGGTCTTGCAGGAACGTGGTGGGATGAGGTTCTGCAGCCTTGAAGTCCTCAGGTGGGGACATTTCATCGGTGGTGAGAGTAAATTGCTGTTTTTATCGCCTGGGGATCAGATCTCTGATAAAGTGGAAAAACACCTCAGACATTCAGTACTATACCATTATTTTGGTGTTTGGAAAGATTTCCATTGACATTCTCCTGGAGAAAGCTGAAGGATTTGGATGCATAGGAATAAAGGTTGTTGCACAGCTGAGATAATTACGTATTGAATGGCTTTGGCAGGAACCCTGAGCAATAAATGTGTCAGATGACACATCCTGGAGTCATTTGAGGAGATTTCTTCATGGGATTATTTTTTTTATCAAGATTGAGCTCTGTGTGTCAAGGAGCTATAAGAATTTCTGTGCATTCTCTTGACCTCAAAATTGCTTTGGTCACCCAGAAATATTAAAAGCAACTCAATGCAGGGATTAAAAAAAAAAAAATTAAAAAAAGGGCAAAGTAGCATATTAAACTCAGCTGTTATTCACACTGTTCCTTCTCTGACAGCTTGTTAAAAACGTTGGGAGAATAGGTGCTGCTGTTATACTTTCATTATTTGGTGCTAATTAGAACAAACTTACACAGAACCAAGAGCAGCTTCTAAAGAGAGCTGATGGTTTAATAGGAATTAATTGAAAATCCAACCCCCAGTGGTGCAGGAGGCCACGGGGAGCAATGGCACCCGTTTAGATTCACTTACCAAAGTGTCTTGTGCTCCTCACAAAGAGAGTTGTGATTGCATCCACACTGGGAAAGCACAGGCAGGAGAAGGATTGTAGACCTGGATGGCTGGGCTGGAACCAGAACCAAGCACAGCTGTGTCCAAGTTCCATTTTCCAGCTTCTTTTCACCTTGGAAAATGCAACAGGACGTGCAACAGGTTGTGCATCAGCCCTGCTGCTGTGCCCAGAAATAGGGTTTGCAAAGCGGCAGACACTGGCCAAGCATCCAATTAACTAAATTTTACAGTTGTTCTCTTGTGTGTTTACACCCCTCATGGCTGCAGTTTCCATCCTCAGTTCAACTGGGAGTGCTCCCATGTGGAGGAATTTCTGTTCTTTCGACTGGCTCGTGTTGGTCTTACCAAGGGTCTTTGGAAAATAAAATCCTTCAAAACACAAATAAAAGAGTTTTTTTGTAAAGAAACAAACTGCCCCATAAAGCCTTTGTTTCTTTGAGAGCAAAGCTGGGTGTTTAGGCAGTGATGTGCCATTTTTTCCAATGTTCTTGAAAATCCCATTTTAAGAGGAAAAAAAAAATGATAGGAAAGGCTGCATCAGTCTTGTTAAATTCCTGGGGATGGAGCCAAATATGATATGGTGTGTATCTATTGCCTTCTGCCAAAAGCACCTCAATTTTGTCAGAGAAAAATGGTAAGAGACACTGTGCCATAAGCTGATAAGGTCATATTAAATCAGCTGTCCGTTGAGTCTCACATATTTTATATATAGACATACCCTGAGGGGGCTGTGCTCAGACCCTGGGACAGCCAGCACATAGGTGATGGCTGACAAGCACAGCAAATCAGCTAGAAGGAAACCACACTTTTTATCTTTTTTTTTTTTTTCTTTTGGGGTGGGGGTGAGAGGGGAGAAAGTGTGCGAATTAAACAAAAAACTCAAGATGACATCATTTGGAATGATGATTATGTGGCATTATGAGCATTTGTAGCAACAGCAGAGAACTTTGCAGTGAAGACTTTGAGGTGATGGATCCGTAGCCCAGCTGAAACCCTGGATAACGACAGGAGTTTGGGAACAGCCTCCTTCCCTGCAGGAGTGGTAGTGAGCAACGGCAGGAAAACAGGGAATTAATGCTAAAAAGGGAATTAAGTTCCACAGTAAAGTTATTAAAATTATCATAGAATTTGCTTTGGAAAAAAAATTGTTGCTTAATATAGCCTTAAGAATCTGGCACATTCTCGATGATGTTAATCCATCTGCTGACATTTCATCTTCCTCTTATTGGTTTTGTTTCCAGTTTTTTGATACCTCCAGCATTTTAGATGTTATGTTATTGAAGTCGTGGGTCTTGTAGAAAACAAATTACTCCACAGACTTAATTGCACCCATCTCACTCTTTATCTTGTTGAGGTGAACTTCTTATCTGCGTTTCATTGTGAAAAAAAAAAAAATCTGTGATAGGAAATAAACACACAAAAAGGGAGCGGGAGTTGATCACCTCTTGCCGTTTTCCCAAGAGCAAAATTAACAAGATAAGCTATTATTAACTGTCAGCCCAAATATTCTGGGCCCTGGGTAGACCTGAGGAAACCTTGTGCTTCCTTGGCAAACTATCAAAAAAAGAATTCTTATTTGTATTATTTAGAGAGTTAAGTTTGAGATCTTTTCTCTCTGGGAAATTTCCTTGGCAGAGAAAGTTGGTATTAGAGGGAGCTTGGTGCACTTATAGTGCTGAAATGTGGAGCTAGAGAAGGAATACATTTGAACTGATGATGTAAAATTCCACTTTCACTGCTGTGATTTCCAATTTTTTACTGAAAGCATCTTGGTTTTCCAGACTGATCCCTTTTCCCTTACTGTGCTAGAATTCATGTAGAATCCCCAGGTTTATTTTACTGGTGCAGTACTTTTCAGCGTTGCGGTTTCGTGTTTTTTGACGCTTTTGGGTTGGGTTTTTCGGTGGCTGCTGCGTTGTTTCAGACAGAATAATTCAAGGAGCCAGCAGACGAACGGAGCGTGTTGTACACATTTCCCAAGGTGTTTCAGATCCCTCTCCAAACAAGCATGTGCTTGTGTGCAGTCGTGCTCATGGAGCTCTGTGGTTGGTGTCTATAAGTTATTCCACTTGATTGTGAATGTATGGATTCACTGCTGGAATTAGCAGAGTGTGTGGATCGGGGAAGTCAAGGCAGGAGGGGAATCTGCGGGGAAAACCCAATTGAGTGGCTTACCCGAGACTTCTGAAGTAAGTTCCTTAATTTCTTTGTGTTTTCTCTTTCGCTGCAAGGTTTTTCTTTGTTTGTACGTGTTTAATTAGTATCTCAAAAGCGTATGCAAACGAGCTGTCTGGCTAAAGGTTTTGGAGCACACGGGAGTGGATGAAAGTGGTTGAGGGAATACAAAGGAGCACCTACAGGGAAAACGTGCTTCTGCCTCCTGTCCCTTGGTTGCCAACAAGCCAAACTTGGATCTGGCTCTGCTGGAGCCAAATCTTCACTCTTTGTGGCCAGGCTTTCACCTCAGGTTAAAATGGATATTTGACAAAGGTCCAGCTCTTCAGTTGGTTGTAGAGTGTCCCACAAAGATTGCTGAGCAGCTTGGTGGGACGTGTCCATAGCCTAAATTCTACTGTGGGATGGTTCCCAGCAGTAGCATGGCCAGGAGGCACTGCTAACTCTGGCTCTTAGGAAAACTAACCCTCCTCATGCTCCACATAGGTTCTCCCACTCCCTTACTGTCATAAAATGCTGAATTAAAAGCTGTTATAAGACCCAGCTTTGTCAGGGGAACACATTCGGATAACGGGGAATTCGGGGATTTATTCACCGGATGATAGTGGATGAATGGTGTCTGTTTTCTGTGCATGAATTGTAATTGACTTTATTATGAAGTTCTCAATGTATTCGTTATTTGAGCTGATTTCCTGATTCGTTCTTTGTCGGTGGATTGGCTGCCAGCACTTCATTGTGGGTTTCCAACATTTAAAATTTCAGCTCTTTGTAATGGGTATCTAAATCACATGGTGTTCCCCTTTCCCAAGCAGGAAAAAGAAGTCCATGCAAGTACTAAAAATGAATGTGAATTTAAAATTCACTTTTTAAAACACCTTTAAAGTACATTATTTTTAGGCAAAACTCGTCTCAGTGCAACAATCTCAAAACCTGTTCCTTTTCCTTGTCCTGATCGAGCAACACACCAAAGTCTTGAGTGGCACACAGGTTTTTGCTGTGGTATTTGCACAGATTGATGTGTAGGAGCTCACTTGAAGAGTCAGGTTGGAAAACAACTTGAATGAATCAGAATATTCACAGGCTTATTTGCAGCTTTCTCTCACTTCTAATAATAAGTGTAAGTGTGGATCACTTGAGCCGTCTCACTCTGTTTCCAGCTCTCTGCGAGTTCTTCAGCGTATTTATTTCTCTCTCTCCAGGGCTGCCTGTTGGAAAACAGGCCCCTCTCAGGCTAAATTCACCTTGCACAAGTGCAGAGTTGATATCACATTATCAAGTTGTGACTCAAGACCCAATGCAACCCACTCTGCAGCTATGTGACCCTCTGGAATTCTGCCTTGCTCCGAGCAGCACGGCTCTGTGGGCTGACGGTGCTGGGTGTTCCCAGGACATTCTCTGTGCCTCAGCTTGCTCTTCTCTTTGCTGTAGATTTATGCACAGGTAGAATTTTTAGGCAGAGAACATGTAATGCAAAAGTGGGATGGAAGCTGATCTCTTTGGTGTCCTGGGACATGAGTTCATCCTAATTTTCCTACTCCTCCTTCAGGGGCTGATCAGCTGCTGAGTCCATGTGTTCATGGCTGTGGAGGAAGATCTTGGGATCTGAAACACTTCAGGACAAATTCCTATGTTCCTCTGTTCCTGGGTCAGGAATAATGTGGAAGTGGTGTTTTGTGAGGTAGGACGCATAAAGCTTTGTCTGGTTCCTGATTTTGGCATAGAAATTGAAATGCAACGAACCCTTAGTAGAATTAAAGAGTTGGTAGTGTTTTTCTGCTGTATACATGTAATTGGCAGTTGAATTGGATGGAGAGTTTTGACTTCCAGAGCCATAAACCCAGCAGTTTGAGCATTTCCAGCTCCAGTTGGTAACCACAGCGAGTTGACTGAGGAAGCAAATTCATCCATCTGTGTCTCACCTTCCTGCCGGGGTCGTGGTACTTCGGGAAGCTCTGAGGCAGAGAAGGATGGGTTGAGGCTCTGAGGATGATTGGGATTGTCAGTGATGCTGTGAAGCACAATATTAATGCTCTGGGCATTACCCATCCATGGTTAATGCCGGGATCTCCTGCCCCATTAGGGATTAGTGGAATGTCAGCACATCCTGGGAGGGAGGTAATAACCCCAAGTCCAGATAGAGTCATGATTAAATATAGCAAAGCTTCTGTGTGTGCACTTCACGAGGAGTCAGCCACTGACCATTTTCATTAACAGGCAAAATTTTTCCATCAATGAGAGTAAACCAAGCAAGTTTTGATTAGAAAAATCATCAGAGGTTGAAAATAATAAAGTAATTTAGAATATATGTTCATGATGGTTTCCTTGACATGTCAGAATAATCATTGCTGGTTGTTTTCTTGGTATTCAAAACACTGGAGAAGAAAGGAAGAGGTGAGGAGACAAAGCCTCTCAGAAGGTTTTCACACCCTAAGTGTAGATATTATTATCAATCCCAATTTTAAGAGGTGTTCCTCAATCCTTGTTTCTGAAGGACACAGGATTAGAGCCCATCTCCAGTAATCTCTGTCCTTGCAACAGCCTAATAATATGATTTATTTATTCCATATACAGATACACAGTGTGAGAGTTCAGGGAGATTTAAAATCCCCTCCTGCACAAGCTCTCCCTGACATGATGAGAGTCTCAGTTTCAGAGTAGTCCCAGGTGCAGGATCCTCTCTCCTTAGAATATTTTGTTCTCTTCCTTCTGTAACTGGTCCTACTTGTCTTAGCGTAAATATTCAACTGAACTCTTTCTATAAGTGAAGGAAAGAAATCCATGACAAAGCTCTCTCAGCACCTTTTTTTTTTTAATAACAATATGGTTAATTATCTTTAAAATCTGCTGAACAATTAAAGACATTCCCATAAACAGCCCAGGCACTCCTCCAGCCCCCGTGCATTACCAGCATCGTGCAGCACCTTACATGAGCAACCAAAAATGTGCAGTTTGGCCCAACAGACCAGTTGGTAAAAATCCTACATCCCTCATCTTGCTGAAAATGGCTTTCTGAGCAATTTCAGAGTAGATCACTCACTCAAACAGCTTGTGAAGTGGCCCTCAGAGAGGAAAAAACCTTTACATTTGCTAGATAATGCAAATGTAAAGATAATTGAAGCAGCCCTGTCCACTCTGCAGATGGAGAAAGTGAGGCATAAAAGGATTTTTTTTTTCAAGCTCTAGCACTGAGCTGGAGCAGGGGAGGGAGGGAAGCCCAAGTGCAGGGGCTGGGAACTCTGAGCTCCAGCCTCCAGTCTCTCCTGGGTGCTCCAGTTGCAACCTTTTGCTTCAGCCAGGAAATGTTGGTCGTACGATGCCACATTTTATAATATATATAGAAAGTGTGTATATTTATACATATAACTTAAAAGCTAGGTGGATTTTTTTTCCATGTTAAATTTATAGGTAATTTACATAACTAATTTGTAAGCCAAAGTGTAAATGATGCTCAGCTGAAGTGACCATTTTGACAAGCAAGTGCAAACATTGTCAGAACATTGGCAGATCTGCTTTGGACAAGACTGAGCTTGACAGCTTTTTCTGTGTTCATCTGGATTTTCTGGGGGGGCAGCAAGGGGGAAATGTGTTTTGTTTTCTTTTAAGAGCCACTTAAGATTATGGCATTGTAGTGGTCTGGTTTTTTAAATTTTCCATCGAGTGATGTCATTTAAGATATTAAAAAAGCTGGCATGAGAACCAGAAAGCTGCTGTGGGGGGTTTTCATCCTGTGCTTTTTGTGCCCAACACTGTTTAAACAGAACCGTTGTGGAACCTGGAATGCTCTCAACCATCTGACACAATAATTCAGCTCTGGTTAACGATGATGGCTTAAAGAAAGCTTGCAAGACCCCTTACACCAGTGTTAGATAGGGATTACAGGGATTGGGAGTGGGGAGATCAACAGTGTAAAATCCGAGAAACATGCAAGGTAATTTTCGGGGTTTTTTTGTGAATCTTAGAATACTAAAACTGAGGATTTGAATGGCTTTAGAGTTTGGAAATTTTAAAAGCCTACAACCTGACATAAAGCTCATGGAAACTCACTGGGTTGTTAATTCTTTTTTTTTTTCCTTCAGCCAATGGTTCTGTTTCTTTATTTGCATCCCTCTCACATGTCACTCAGCTTGGACCAAGTCTCTTCCTATCTTTAGCTCTCATCCAACCCAGTTCTCCCAAGACGTGGTGGGAATCTCTCCTGCAGCTTTGAAGTGAGCTCTGGAAATTTATTATTTCAAAATGTGGGTCCCAGCACATGCCAGCTTACACTGACGTGTAAGAAGCACCAGAAGAAAACTCTTTTATTTCTGTATGAAAAGAAAATAGATATAGTTTTTAAATAGAAAACAAGTTAGTTTTGGACACTTAGGGCAAGTAGCAAGCTGGGGTTATCCAGGGTTAGAAAAGCATGATTTTCCCATTCTTGCCTTGCCCAGCTAGTGTGATGTCTCTAGGTCTAGTGGCTTTTTAACTCCAAAATATACAAAAGGACAGATTATAATTTTGCCTGTGGACCATTATTTATCATTGCTCCCCTTAATGATCTGCATCTGCTTTAATAAAAAGAATATTTAAGAAACCATAAAGAAAGCTAACCCAATTCTCTTTTAATGCAGCATGTAATTAAATCTTTATTGAGATTTGAGAGCTGTGCAACCACAAAAGAAAAGAAAAACAAAACATAAAATGAGGAGTGATCGTGTCTTTATATCCAGACACATATTAGGAAAAATCTGTGCAAGAAAACGTTCTGTGTAAGGTCAGGTAAAAGATTCTGAAGGTTCCACGAGTCTGTCCTGCAAATATTAGGGTTGCATGTGGCAGGATTATAGAATTGAATAGTTTATGGGCAGTAGGATTTCTCTGCCTTGTACCTAAATGTGCCTGCAAAATCCCTGGATTTTCCTGGTCTCCTTTAGCCACCGTGAGATTCAGAAGACAAAATTAACAGATCTGAATCCTGTGTAGGTATTTGCAGTGGGCACGGCCTGTTCCAAGCTGGATGAGCTTTCCAGCCCATCCCTCAGTGCAGTATTTTGGGGATGGCCAAGCCGTGGCTCAGGAGCTCACCCACGGTTCAGGCTGTGGCTGGAGAACGTGAGCAGCCTCATCCCACGGGCCCCAGCTCCCTCTCCCTCCAACTCCCCACCAGAATTCCTGCCCTATGGAAATCCCAGCAAGTGCTTCCTGCTCGGAAAGCCCAGATTTCACCTCTCACCACGGTGTTTTGCTGGAATGCACCCATGAACGTGCCCTACCAGCTAACCCGTGCTTAAACGTGTAAAATCTCAACACTGGCTCTGCTGATTTGCGCCCAACAATGGGGATTATTAATCCTCTTCACACTGAATAAGGTGCCCAGAGCTGAAAAATCGTTAGTTTTGCCACAGAAGTGTTATAGATGATAAATGGTTTTGGATAATGGATTCGTGTTTCACTACATAGACACAAACTCGTGTTTTCAGTAAGAATTTTTTACAGCTATGAAGCTTGTAGAATAGAAATCGTCCCTTTTACTGCCCCAAGACTTCACTGAGAAATGGGAGAAACCCCCCTCTCCAGAACACAAGTTATCTTGTATTTTTGCTAACGCATATAATTACTGATGTGGGTGTTCCCACATCTTAGAATGGAAAAAGCGCTTGCCAAGATTGAAAAACCATAGTAAGCAATATAAATGATTTCTCTCACACACCAGCGTTTCTTGCTGAGACAAGTGAACTGGAACTGTGTTTAAAACCATATAATTATACTCCTATATATCATTTAATAAATCAGATTTCCCCTACCCTCTTTCCTTTCAAGTCACTTCTGAAAAAGCTTGTATTCCAAGAGGTCTGAGAGCTGGGGTCCTACTCTGGAAGAGCAGTTTCTCTGAGAATGAAACCCAACAAAACTGTAAAGAGCTCGTGTGGACCCCTGTGATGCCTTGTCCCTGTGCCATCGCTGCCCTTTGCTGTGATCTTTGTCATAACTTTGGTGTCACTGAAATCCGCTCAGCCCAGAGGTGAGGTGGTGCCTCTCTGGGGACTACCCCAGCCATCCATGGAGCTTTTTGGTCACCCAGCCTGGTTTTACACAGGCCAAGTAATTCCACCTCGCTGTTCCTCACTCGTGCCCAGAACTGCCTGTTCAGGTAATCCATGGGCTGTAGAAAGGCGCTTGTGGATTTCCTTATTTCACACTCATTTCTATGCTGTTTAAAATACAAAGAAGCTGACCCAGTGTTTTCACACCCCTGAAATAGAAGGACTATTAAACGATTTTTCCAGAGCACACAGATTGTCTATGCAAAGGTCCAGTACGCAAATCCTGACTTGTTTATGCCTCAGGTTGTGCATACAAAAAGCTGTTTAACTTGGAGCCAATATATCTCTCTTTCCAGCACCCACACCTCCCTCAACCCACCTCCTCTGAGAGAGCCTGGGGAAAAGACTTTACAGCACACTCCAAAGGGCTGGGGAGCACGGCTGTGTTGGACAAAGGGACCATCTGAATATGAATTGGTGCCTTTCTAATCCAAGTAGAGGTTCCAGCTGTTGGCTTACGAGCAGGGACCTACCTTGGGAAGCTTTACCTGGTGTGAGGGGATATTGGAACTGTTGCTGTTGAATTTGGGGGGTAGGTGGTGCCACTCAAGCCCTTAGACCTTTCCTGAGTCCACGCTGCAAATAGCTAATCAAGGTGTGGTGGCGTCTCCTGGGACTTTCACTCTGTAGCTTGAGAGTTCAAGGACTTCTGAGAATTGTTGTAGCATTCTGAGGCCCTCGCACTGCAGATCACAGAGCCTGGACAGGGTCTTTTCAGGTTTAAATGTTAATTCGCATGAGCAACACTTGTTTTGTTAGACTCATTTTCTCCTTTGGTCATTCTGTTGGTAACTGAGAAAGGAAAGTTGGATATTGA
Source organism: Oreocharis arfaki (assembly GCA_013398015.1). Classification (NCBI taxonomy): domain Eukaryota; kingdom Metazoa; phylum Chordata; class Aves; order Passeriformes; family Paramythiidae; genus Oreocharis; species Oreocharis arfaki. Next base: position 370,529 of record VZRR01007325.1, on the reverse strand, counting down.
GGGTTTGATGTATCAAGGGAAGGAATTCCTTTACCACTCACTGATATGTGCACGTGATGAAGATGCATTGCGGATTTCGGTCTGCATTTCCCATCAATCTTTTCTTTTTCTATTGTTTCTCCTCTTCAATCTGTCCTTCCCTCCTGTCCTAGGGTGGTTGTGTTTTGTTTGGGGTTTTTTTGCCATTCTTTGCTTTTGCTCCTTTTCTGTTCAATCCTTCCGAACTCTTGTCGAGCAATGCTCCAGTTCTGCTTGAACTCTTTGGTCTCCCAGGATGAGGACAGAGCTCCAGCAGTTCCCATGTGGTGCTGCTGTCTCCAAGATTCCTAAGTTCCAACTCATGTGTTTAAGGAGAGGTATTTTTTTTTTCTTGGGGCTTAATGAATTTATTTAACCTTTCTCCTTTTTTTTTGTACTAGCCAATTTACGTGCTTTTACATAATTTAATATAAAATAGAACAAAACACCGTTATTTGAAGGAAGATGCTGAGAAATATGAGAGTTATTTATGCTCATTGTTACTTCGGGGCTACTTGAAAACTGTGATACTCAGGACTATCCTTGTTAAGGAAATATTAATTCTCATTAATAAAAGGTACAAACCATTACAAAATATAAAGAAAACAAACCTGGCCATAAGAAAAACAAACATGCTCTGTGTGTTCTGATCATGACCTACCATGAGCAGAAATCTGCTGAACTTCACAGCAATGTTTGTAATAGGAAAACTTATAACATATTGTCCTTTTATTGCGTTTTATGCCTTTTATTAGCTTGCAAATCTAATTAGGAAGCCAATTGGCACCCAGTCTGCAGTGACGGAAGCAGCACCACCTATTCTTGTGGCAGCTTTGGTTCGCCTTTATGGGTGGTCTTTGTTCCTAAAGGCTCATATGAATACCACATATTAGCTGAGCTGGTTCCCCCTTGATGTCTGTGTTGTATTGTACACATGTTGTCACTGTTTGACACTTAAACAATCCAGATTCTTACCCAGCCCACATTTAGTGCCATAATAAACTTCTGAGCATATGTTTTTGAGAGCAACAGTAACATCCATCACCGCGGCGTGACAGATAAATAAGCACTGCTGGAGAGTGTCCACGTCTTCAGAGGGCAGAGCTGGGCTGCAAGGTGTGTGCCAAGGGGATGTGGTCATCTCTGCCTTGCCCTCACTGAGCTTTTTCCCTTCTCCTTGTTTCAATAAATCGAAACAGTCACTGAAGAGACCTAAAAAATCCACGCTGCCCATGTGAAAAGCACGTTGTTACAAAACTCTTCAGGGGAAACATTTCCTGTTTGGGGCTTTGGCTTGACACACAGTAGATGTGAGGCATAAAGCATTCCCCTTCATCTCACTCCCTCTGTCTTCCAGCGAGGAGCTCCGTGGAGGCCTGGTCTGGAGCCCTGGCAGATGTGATGGGGACGTTCGAGCCCTTCCTGCTCCCGTGAGTCTCCTCTCGTTTGCACAAAATTCCTGTACTGGAGTGGTTTCATTTCAACAGACGTGGCGGAGTTTTTGTGGGTTTTGTTCGGTTGGTTTTGGTTGCTGCTGTTGTTTGGGATTTTTTTTGAGGTTGTTTTTTGTAGAAAAGAAGAGGGAATGGCACACGAGGAGCGTCAGGACTTGTGCTGTGCCTCGTGCTCTCTGAGCAAGGCCAGAGGCTGGCAAAGACTGATGGCAGCACAAGAGGTTTAAAGTGTGGTCATGTCTTGTCTTAGCTGGGTAAACACATCCAACGAGAGCTTTGTCTGAACAAGGACAGAGGAGTTGAGCCTTGAACAAGGAAATAATTTATGTAAGTTTTAATGAATATTTAATGTGGAATGTTAATTATAAAAAAGAGGGGTATATATTTTGATGTCGTGCCTTTGAGTGTCAGATCATGTCGTGTCTCCCTGGGCTGAGGAGGATGATCAGCTTGCTAATTACAGATGTATATCAACTCGGTGAGAGTACCCTCCCACCACACCAATATCTCTTTAAAGAAGCAGGTGTTGTAGATGAAAAAGAGAATATATATTTAAAACTTAAGTATACAAGAACCATCTGCCTTTGTTGCTTTCATTGAGTTTTCTGTTGATCAGTATTGCTTAACACAAGAAAAGATAGTTATAAATAGAATATGAACCAGAAATTTTTCAGTGCGAGTTGTTTGTAACACAAACATAATTCTTAATATTTTATTATGATATGTAAATGTAAGCAGTTCTTTGGGCTGCAGTAGTATTTTTCTGGAGATAGGTGGCATTTCTGAAGAGGCATTTTTGTTCTGTACCTGTACATCCTTCCACCCTCTTGGACCACATGAAAGGAGACCCCTGCAAGCTATTCCCACCTCCCTTGAGGGGCCAGTGGGGTGGTTCTGCAGGCAAAGGGCACCAGATGCAGCTGAGTCTTCTACCACAGTGAAAATGAAAAAAAACAATGAAAGTTTTTTACTCACCGTGCTCCAGTGCTCAACAAAAACCCATGCTAATAACTGAAACAGAAATAAAGGTGAAGTCACCAGGTGCTGTCGCAGTGCTAAAAAGGCTGTTTTAAGACTGGCTCTTAGAATCTCATTTCAAAATCCAAGAGAGCATCAGCAGCAGGTCCTACTTGTAAAGGGACGTTTGTTTATATCTGACCTTGGTTTGAAATTTACCCCGTCCTCATTAGGAAAACGAAGCCCAGCACCACTGACCCTTCTGTCTCCCCCAAAGCACAAAGATTTGAAGCTGCATCTAGGCCTGGACTCTGCCCCGATTTCGTGCTCTGCATGTGTGTACAGCAAGCAAGAGAGCAGGGGACATGCCTGGGAATAAAGCACATTGGCTCTCAAAGGGAGATTTGAAAGTTTTAATATTATGCTTGTCTAGTTTGATCTAGTATCTGGTCATGGAATTATATCATTGCAAGAAACATGGGAACAGCAGCATGACCATGAGGTATATTGTGTTACAGAATGAGGTTACACAGCACCAAAGCACCACCATATTTCAGTAACAAATGCAGCTTCTGGGGAGTTTTGTTATCATTGCATAAGCTTCACTGCTCCCTGGAAGATGACACTGATTCAGACAGAAAACACTAATTCAGTTCTTGCCAGCAGAGCCAATTGTCTCTCTGATTACATTAGACTGACAACTGGTTTTCAATGTCATTGTCAGCCGCAGCTTCTCGTGCGTGGTGCACTGGAGCATGAACTGGGCTCCCTTTATTTCATTATTTCTGCCCATTTCTGTGGTTGTGAATAAGGCAAATGCGAGGCTCCCATCTCACAGACGGAAAAATGTCAGGTGTTATGGGTACAAAACTCAGCCTTCAGCAGTGGAGTCCAGCACTTTTTTCAAGGCAGACCCTGAATGCCTGTGCCACTCTAAAGAATTAACTCGAAACTATCATATCTTTTTTTGTTTGTTGGTTGCCTAGAAGTAGCCTAGGATTTCTGCATGAAATAATTGTTCCATTAAATAATTTACTGAGTATGTTAATTTTTTTTTTTTTCTTAATTAAGTGGCAACTGGAAGACTGCCCATGAGCTGCCCGTTGCAGGCACTTGCTATCCAAAACCTGCTGTGCACTGCTGGTGTTTTTTGGGCACGTGAGCCTTGTGTCCATTCTGAGTGTGGAGCTCCGAGGGTGTCTGTCCGTGCAGGATCTGGCTGGGCTCTGTGTGTCTCTGCTGCCCTGAGCTGATGCAGGCCATGGTGGTGAGGGCTCCAGCAGAGCTGCCACCTGGCAGGCAGGGCACAAATTTGGGCCTCAGCCTGCGCTAGTTTGGGCAGCACAGGCAGCACGTGGGGCTCCCTGTGAAGCAAAGCCCCCTTGGTGCAACCAGCTGTGCTGTTTGACAGGGAGTGATGGCCTTTCCAGTGTCACGACAGCCGTGGGCTGACACCAGTTGTGAGCAGACCATGGCCAGCTGAGGTACAGCCCGGCCACGAGCCAGAAAATGTGTTCTCTTTCTCTGCTCTCGTGCCCAGGCTGTGGTTTGTTGTTATCAGGAGCACAGGACTCTCCATGGAGCTCTGAGCTCTTTTTTTCATGTGTGTGTCCACAATCAGCCTCTTCCCCTCTCTCTGCCTTCCCCCCGTGTGTCGTTCCATAGAATGGGGACTGAGGTTGCTGTGGGGGTTCAGCACCATCTGCAGAGGTGCTGCTCTTCTGGGCAAGTTCTTTTCAATACCCTGCTGGTCACTGCTATTCCTCCTCAGCAGAAAAGGGATGAAGTGTGGGGGCAGCATTTTTCCTCTGTTAAAATCTTTTTCTCCACCTTTTCTTGAATAGACTTAGAATTTTTTTTTCATTTTAATGTCTTCATCTCTGTTAAGGTGGTAAATGCATTTTAAAAAGTATAAATCTGAAATCTTTCACAAGGTCTTGTTTCTAGAGGTGCTGTGTGTGTAAGAAAAGCAAGAGGTTGGCAATGAGATCAGGAGAGGTATTGGCAGTGAAGGATGCTCTGCCGAACAAAATGCTGTTGAAATAGTATTTTTGCATCAGTTTTCTGTATTTTTATTAAAAATATCCCAGAATGTCTTAGAACAGTAGGCTGTCAAGGAGGAAGCTCCACAAGCAGTAGCCATGTGAAATGAAGCCCCATAAAACTCTTGCTGACAACTTTGTGATTCTTCTACTCCTGCAGAATAAGAGATTTATGCTCTTCAGAAATGTGTCTCCTTCTATTTCTGAATTCCCTTCCACTGCTCCCGTTGCCCAAAAGTCAAACAAAGCTAACCTCCTCCAGGTCCCAGAGTGAAAAAATGCAAACACACTGCATTTAAAAGTAGATTTAGCAACTCCAAAGTGGGCGATTTGGTTCCACCCATCAAACCTGAGTTCTCTGATCTGAAGTCAGATGGGTGCTTCTCCTAGCGAGATGTGTGCCAAATCTAATTAAGCTTTGCATAATGTGCATCTTGGGTGATTTGATTTATTAGCTTTGTTTGAAGAAAGTAATAATAAAAAAAGAAAATGGCTTTGGTAATGAGCTGTTTGAATTCCCTGTGCAAGTAGGCACAGTCCCTCCTGGATCTCCCTGAAATGCTCTCGAGGTGCACGAGTTGCCCGTGGACTGACGCAATGCTGGGAGCTGGAGCAAAAACGGTGTCTGGAATGGGGTCCTGCCTCCACTGCTGCCTTGGCTTTCGCCTCAGCACATGTGTTTAAGTATTCCCCACTGGGAATTATGATTTCCAGTCTCACAACCGCCACAAATCCCTGGAAGTTGTAATTTATCACCATTTATACCAATGGGACCCAGTGCACCGAGAGACTGGAGATGGCTGTGGCATAGCGCAGCAGAAATTTGCATTTGCACCAGGAGCTGGGATTCTAAACCGGAAAAATAGTCCCAGACCCCATGCTGGCATAGCAGGGGATTCTTTTGATTCCTAGAGTAGCTCTGAGTGTCTCCTCTGTTAATTTTTAGATTTAACAGCGTGCAGTGCAGATGTGTCCTGTGGCAGAGACCCTCAAGATCTCAGGTCCTGTTGGTTCTGGTCAGCCAAGTTCTGGTGGCCGGCCATGGCATCATCTCATATCCTGCAGCATTCCTGGAGCTGGGTTCTCACTTGGCATCCCAACACCAGCTGGTTTTCTTGTCTTTGATGCTTTGTGGGTTGCAGAGGAGGATTTCCTGCAGGGTGTCTGATAAGCCTGGCTCTTCTCCTGCTGATGATAAGAGATCCTTTTTCTCCTCCATCCGTCAGAGCACCGACTCGTAGATCCATTGCAGCCTGACCCAAGGTGAATCTCTATTTGTAACCATCACTGGTGCTCATCACACAGCATGGAAAGATTTGGAAAAAGGGGCACGTACTGAAAATTTTAGATTCTGCCTTGGTGGCTGCAATACTGCCCTGGGATCAGTGGGAAAGGCAATTCCCATGGGATCTGATCAGCAGCGATATTTTGGGATATAATTCCTGGTAACCTGAATGCGAATAAGGGATGAAAACCTGGGACCTGAATATCAGGGCATCTTTTCCCAGTCACACTCCTGAGCTGCAGCAGGCACAAAACATGACCAGAGATTGGGCATCTGCAACTCCTGTTTCCAGGGAAACGTCTGGAACTTGTCCTTTGCATTTACAATGAGAATTGAGCCTTGGGTACCAGAAATTCAGCTGTTGTGTTATCCTGGGGTCCAAAAAGGACTTGAAGACATCCTGTTGTGGGAATGGTCCTATTGGAACATGAAGGGGAGGGTGTGTTTATCTTCCCTCTTTTTGGGATGATCTGTCCTAAAAAAATCTTTCAGAGTTATTGCTGTTTGCAGCTTGGAAAGTGGGAATTAGGTGCAAGATCAGATTTATTCTTAGTTGATGAAACCTTACCTTTTTTTTTTGGTTTTCTTTGTGTTAAACACATTTGAAAAATCTGGAGAATTGAAAAATTTTGGCGAATATCCACAGAGTAAAATGATTCAATGTGAATGGTTCCGTTTTTGCAGTTTAGTTTTTTCCGTAAAAAAAGTAGGTGTGGTTATTTGGAAAAATCAAGCTTTGAGATGTTTTAGTAGCTTTAATGACAATAAACTGTTTTATCCTTATTGCTAAAAAAGAAAGAAATAATTTCCTTTACACTTGAATAATAGAAGAATGAAGGAAAATACAAGGATTAGCAACAGTTTTATGCAAGCTGGATTTATCCAAAATTTGAGTTGCCCCAAAATGCTCCCTGAGGTTTTAATCATGCTACTTGCTTAGTTTGAGCTTTTTACTTTTCTGATCAAACATACAGCTGAACTTTGTGGCAGAAACATTCACCTAGAACACTAATATTAAGCAAATATCATTAAATAAAACCAAAAACATTGAATACATGTATTTTCCTACCAGAAAAGGATTCATAGCATTTCAGTACAGCCAGGCAGCAGAAACAAGCTATGCAGCCTCTTGTGTGTGATCAACATGGTTTGAATTTTGAATACTAAAATATTTTAAATTTACTTACAGGCTTTTAATATCTCCCGTAACTTATCTGGCAATTAATTTAAAATGCCACATCAGTGGCAGAGGGGATTTAATATGTTTTGCCAGTAATTTGTTTTTATCAGAGACAGATGTAAAATGGCTCATTATGAAAAGTTCCCATTTCCATGCAGCTAGGTGTGAAATGGAAGTCTGGAGAAGAAATGAAAAAGGTGTTTTCTGCTTCCCACAGTACCAATGGTTTGTGACAGGGCCCATTTACCCCCTCCAGCCATGCAATGACTCTGGCACTGGGGGAAAAATCAACGAGGCAGCTTTGGGGAAAGCTTTCTGTGGCTGTGATGGGCAGAAGGGTCTCACCCTACCTGTCTTTGCAGCTAGGGACCTTCCTTTGTCCTTAGAAAACACAGCAACGAGGTGGCAGCTCCTCGTCTCGATTTAACCCTTGGACAGAGGCTGAGATGTTCAACGGCACCTGAGAGTTGCAGTGCTCCGCTCTCGTTGAATTCTAACGAGTTTTGAATGCCTGACTCCTTCAGGCTCCTCTGCAAAGCTCGGCTTTGCTTCCTGTGCCTGCTCAGAGCCTGGACTAACACGGTTTAACCCAAGGGGCAAAAGCTCTTTGATGCCAGTCAGGCGCTCTCTCCCAAAAAGCCGCCTGCATGGCGGGGAACGGCAGCGCCGTGTGTGCGCAGAGGGGCCTGTGGAGGGGCCGGGGGAAGAGGAGTTTATTTTTAAACTGGTTTGACTGACTTGCAGACACAATGCAGCTCAGCATCCGCCTGTGCTGACTCTGCACACTGCGCCGGGCTCCGGCTCTCAGTGACTCAGAGGCAGCAAGAGCGCGATTCCGGCTCCTGGCTCCAGCGCGGAGTCTGTTGGGAGGAGGAGAGTAATTCATTAGTTTATTTGGGACACTGGATGGTTTCCTCGCTGTCTGCAACAACAGGGTGCGAGCAGCCCCAGCTCCAGCTGCTGGCAGACGGGTTTTGCAAAAGCCAGCGTTCCTCCCCACCAGCCGGAGCGGCCAAGCCGGGATGAGCCTCTCGTGCCAACGTGGAAGGGTCAGGGGGGCTCCTGATTAAATCCTTACAATGCTCATGTGTTTGGTAATTAGAGATGCAGTTGTTTCAAAGCCTGCTAGGGGAATTTTCTGTCGTGTTAGATCTTTTCATCTTCACTGGAAAGGATAAGGCTGAAGTGTCAGAGCTGTTTGGTCGGGCAGGGATTTGCTTGGGAGGAAAGGAAACCAGGTGGGAGTGTCAACCTTTGGGGCTTTGGTCACCTTGTACTGAGCTGGTGAAAGTTGGTGTGGCCACTGGATGTGTCCCTGAGTTTACCTATTAATTGATGAGTCCAATAACCCCAGAAACCTGCAGGCTTACATTCCTCCTTCAAGTGCAAGCTGGGAGCTGTTCCACCAAAGGACACGCTGTGGGATTATTGCAGAGCGGCGCAGGTGACACAAGAAAAGCTGACTGTGATTTCTTTTTCACTGTGTAATAAAATACTAAAATAATGTAAAGATTCCCTCTCTGGTAGTTGCATTTCGGGCAGATGATTCTCCATCCTGACAATAGTTTAATCTTTGCACTTAAACTCTCAGGGAGCTGCATGCCTGTGAATGCAATGCCACAGAGGCAAAGGCCGCCCTGTAATTTTGTAAATGCAACTAAATTTCCTTATTTTGTGAGATGCAATTACCATAAATAGAAATCTACCAGCATGTGCATTATTTAAAAGTAAAGAGTCCCTATCCTGACTGGAAATTTCGTGTACTTCCATAACATAAATATTTATTAATTGTAACAGTAATTATATATTAGTCTCCTGGGTTTTTTCTGGATATTTGCACCAACAAAAAACTGTAAAATCCACATTCCTGTGCACTGTAAGGACTAAATATGAAATAAGCATTCCAAATATTATATTTCTTAGTTGGCAAGCATGGAGTACGCAGAGTAACAAGCTCAAGTGTTAGAAGACATTATTTCCCACGGCATTTAGAGAGTTCACTTTGCCATCAGCCTCAATCTCTGCAGGATGTGGTAAAAAAGGTCGATTTTGGCAGTTTAATGCTTCCAAAGAAAAACACTTAGTAAAAAGACACATTTGGTAAATAAAAGGATTTCAAAAGGCAGTATTTTCAGGCACAGACAGCATTTTCAGTCGATCTTGATGTGGTTGATGTGTGCCCATGACAGCCTTTTCCCAATCACTCAGCAGTCCCAGAGCAGCAGTCTGGGTCTCGTGGAGGTGTTTTGGATGCAGCTGTGGACGGTGCAGTGCAGTGCAGTGCTGCAGCAGGAAAACCAGCCAGCAGAAAACGCGGATACAAAGATGTGCCTTGGCTCCTAAGTCCATTTTTTAAGCTTCATTTCAAGAAGTACTGAAGGGAAAATCGCTGCAGGGCTGTGTATTTTAAATATCAAGTAGGATTTTTTAAAAGCATCTAAGTAGCTTCTGAACATAGTTTCACTTGCTGCTAAATGAGATTCGTCCTGAGAAATTTTAGGAGACTTTTCAAATCTACTTTAGGAGGTTAAAATTGCTGATTTTCATATCTTCAGCAGTAAGATATTAAACGTTAAGTAGCTAGCATGAAGGATCAGGGATAATTGCTCCCCTTAAGTGGATGATTTTTAGCATTTAAGCGAAGCACTGGATTCTGTTATCCCGTTGTTCCATGGACCTACTTGAGGAACAAGCTCTTACTAAAGGCAGATTTAATTTGTGAGTCAGCTGGAATGGAGCCTGTCAGAGGCATTTGCTCTTCCGTGGGTGGCTGCAGCACCAGGTCTTTGTAGGTTTGAAACCGTATTAAGTTTCACCAGCTTATTCCATGGCTGATTTTTTGGGTCGAAAATATGGTGAAAACATAAACACAACCTGGCATCTGCTCCTGGCTTGGCTTGCACAAGACTTACGTAATTGTACTTTTTTTTGCTCGGAGGAACTATTTTGAAGTGATAATGGTTTTCTTAAGGAGATGCTGTGAAGATAAGCATCAAGTATTTATTTCCATAAAAACATCCATTCTCAGCCCTGAGATGAACACCACCTTCATTTATTAAAACTGAGGATTTCTTAATGATATGATTGACTAACGAGCTGTAGGACCCTGCGAAGGGGAGATGGCACCTACTCCCTGACTGCTCTGTAATTACAATCTGGGATGGGGGATTTGGTCTTGCAGTCGTGCAAAGGGAAATGTTGTGTGTGTGACTGAAGCAGGGCAGAAACGAGGATGATTTAAGTTAGCAGTAGGGTGGCATTTTGTCTTTTTTTTTTAGACTATAAACTAGAATTTAACATCGCTAATCATAGACCCCAAACCTGTACATGGATATGTGACTGGGGCAGTGCAAGGGTCTGGGTCTCTAATGATGTTTTCCAGTGGTTCTTTAAATAACAGAGGCCTATGGATAAAGATTAATTTACATTCTTCACACCTTAATCGTGACTCTTGTTCATATCTCAGAAAACCAGCATATTTCAGAGGTGAGAAAGGCCAGTGCCTCCCTTCACCCTTCCCATCCCATGTCTTCTCTGTCCTTTAAAAAATAGCTGTATTGGACAACTTTAGCTATTCCCTGGAGTCTAGGTGACACAATCTGCCCTTGGAAATTTAGTCTTGCAAGAGAGATATCCATGTGTCTGACAGTTTAATTAATCACGATTCCACCTCCTAAACTAGAATTCTGACTACTAACACACTGAAACAATTTCTGTGTCGTTGTCTTCAAATAGCTACATCCTACTATTTATGACTGTTAAGGAGAAGGTCAAAACCCCACTGGGAAAACCATAAAAATCTCCCACACTTTTGAATGAGTTTCCCTCTGGATGGGTGACTTTCATCTTCTTCCGATGGGCTGAGTGAATTTCTTTATTAAATATTTAAGCTTTCTTGTTATGGGCTTGGTTTTCGCAAGGGACTGATCCAAGTCCCTGCACTGCTTCAGGTCTGGAGACCACAAGCTGAAGGTCACTTCTTGGGACAGCACATCCCTAATTTTTGCACACTGTATTTTCACCAGTCGTGGGTTGCAGGGGTTTGGAAACCTGACGAACTTCGGTGCCTTCGCTGGGGAGATCCAAACCAGCTCGCAGATCTTTGGCACTTGAGGCATGAGGAAGCACCATATTTCACTTTTCTTTCAGAGCAAGAGAAATGTTTTCATTTCCAAAGATCAGTATCAGGGAAATTGTCTTCCAAAAATCCCCGTTCAGGACTCCAGCCACCTGAAAGATGTACTCCACTCACTGTAAAGCCACAGCTCAGCAAAAACTAAAGAAATCCTGACAATTTTTCCATAACTTGAATTTTAAATGAGACTAAAGTTGCTTTTTCTTTTTTTTCCTAATTAATTGCAAGGTCTTTGGCCGTACATTGACTTGTATTGATTGGTGGGTTTGCTTCTCCTGGGCAATTTTGAATTCAGGAAAACAATCCTGGTAAAAAGTATAAAAAAAAAAATTTCTAGAGTGTTTTCAGCAATTGCAAAGTTATGGAAAAGCTACAAGAAATGTTTGGCTTGGCCCAAAGCAAAACAGTTCCTTTATTTTTGAACACTTAACACTTATTTCTGTGACACCGAGGGAAATACGAGAATGAATGACTGCTTAGAGAAGAAATCAATTACTTCAGCAAACGCTGAAATGAGACATTCTGGTTTTCAGGGAAGCTTTTCTGTTTGTTTTGGTCTCTGAAAGGAACGCTTGGCTGAAACTGGCACAAAGGCACAGGAGGATGCAGAGCTGCTGAATTTGCAGTTTTACTCTGTGTGCTGGGCACTGTTTTCCTGCTCCTGGAGAGCCATGGAGAGCTCCCTAAGGTTTTCGTGGATGTTCATGCAAACCCTCTACGGCTTCAGTTTTGCCTGTCCCCCCAGATAGAATCCTTTCACTCCCTCACCAAAACAACAGCATTTACACATCAAAACAATAATTCATTTCCAGATTCAGCCCTTCATTAAAAAGATAAGTAGGGCTTAATTGGCATCCAGTGCCTGTGTAGCTCCTCTGTGCTAGAGCGGAGTTAAGTGGGGTTTCTCAGACAAGGGCCTTGGGCGAGCCCTCTGTCTGGGATGAATTTCTCCCCAATTAAACTCATTTGTTTTCACATTCACATAATGGCACCTGAGATATGGAATGTCTCAACCACTTCCTTCACCTTTTTTCTGAGGGTGGGGAATAGTTTAAATCTGAGCTGCAAAGTTATTACGGTAGAATATACCGTGCAAATAAATGTCCAATGTGCTGGAGGATTATCTGATTAAAGAGGCTAAATTATCCTCTTATTGCTTTAATAGTTTATCCTTTCTGAGGTTCAGGTAGAATGATGTTTTATTGAAGATAAGCCAAGGGGTGGAGTTTTGCCTCCGATTATGTTTTGGATAGAAGCTGAGTTTGAAGTAGGATCAGGGGTGCCAGATCTTATGACCTGCTCATGCCAGAGCTGGGGTTAGGGTGGTTGAGGAAGATTTGCCTTCTCTAAGATTGTGAGAAATACATCTTCTACAAAGAGCTCTGCTGCATCTGGGTGGGAGCTGGTCGTGCTCAGAGGAGGAAACCCAGAAAGTTTAGAACAGAATTCCAAAGGGTTTTGCTAAGCAGAACCTTTCTACGAGGCTATCTCACAGCAAGACCTAGAACCAAGCAGAATACTGCTCTGTGATCTTCTCCAAATTTTTAGCCTTTATCTTTTCCTTATTTCCAATTCCTGTGATTAAAACTGAGGGAAATCAAGCTGATCTACAGAGAATTCTCTCACTCTGATCTGTGGAAACCCAGGGCCACACCTTTAAAGGCCCTTGACTTCCTAATGTCCACAGGCATTATTGTCCCGTTAGAAGCGCAGTATTTTTGGAAACCCCAGAAATCGGATTTGTTTTCAAGCTCTTTATTCTGCACTTACCTTTGAGCAGCTGCCTCCTTGCTGAGAAAGGCAACATCCTCTGTTAAAAGCCAAGAACAACAGATCCTGGCTTTGCCTCTGTTACCTCTCTGTGAAAGTCTGAGGTTAGGCACTAAGTCCAACTTTGGGGCTCGCTGCTCTGTGGGAACATGGACCAGCACCTGAGCACAGGCTAACGAGTCTGGAGCACACCAGAGGTTGGGGAGGAATTTCAACCTGTTTTTTCCCTTCACAAGGGTCCGAAACTGTGGCTCCCATGGGCAGGGGTGGGATGCCAACTCCTGCTGCTCTGCTGGAAGTTGCACAGGCACCAAGGATGCCAGGAACGTCACCCCAGCTCCTCTCAACTGCTCAGTTTCCTTTCACCACAAAACCAAGGAGCATAATTCTGAGTCATTGTGCTTTGAGACTTCTGGCTGGGGAAAAAAAAATATAGAAGGATTTGTATTATTCTCCTCATGAAATAATGTGATGGGAGTCATGATCTCCTTGCCCTCTTCTGTTGAAATCCTGCATCAGGAGGTGCAATACAAACCTCTGTCCTGATGGGACGCGAGAAATGACTGAATATCCTCAAATGCTGTGTCAAAAAGTCAATCTTTCTTCCAGTCTGGCATTCCTCTGGATGTTAATAACCACAAGAATCAGCGATGGAAAGATCTAATGTATCAAGAGCAGTAACATGGGAAGAAGCTGTGGAAAATTCTCTCTGTCTCCGTCTGTAAGGAGGAGCAGGGAGGACGCGATGCAGCCAGCACTGAGCTGCAGTGTGGCCACGAGGGTGGATGCTCAGCTGTGTTTTCTGTGCACCTCAGAGGTGTCCTGGTTGCACAGGAACAATGTGTTTAAAACCATGGTGCTGGACTCGTACGGCCTAAATCTGTGCTGCAGCAAAGCGAGCCAGGCGGGGTGTCCTTGCTGCAGTGCTGCATCCAGCTTAATGTATCGCAACAAACTGCAGCTTAATAAAAAAAAATAAATTAAAAAGAGCAACCATGCAGGCAAGAAGAAGCATCTGCATTTGCTTTACTGGATCTTTTTGTCAGGCATTGTGATCAGGCTGACAGTTAGCCCTGAGGAAAGTTATAAATTCTGCGCTGAATTGCGGTACAATCTTTCACCATGGCATTTCTGCCCTCTGGCCACGCTCTGGTTATCCATAATTGTGGCAGATAATGGTTTTTTATGGCTGGAAACATTCTTTGCAGGCACAGGGACAATAACCAGGGCTGAAAATGTAATTAAAGTGAATGGATGAACTTTCTTAAAGAAACAGTGTAGATTATTACTGGAGCTTAACACCTACAAAGCCCGAGGCAAAATGGCAGCATCTGAAAAAACTTGTATAAATTTTAAATGTGGGGCGAGCTTGAAGGTGGATATTAGATTACAGAAGGAAAACTGAGACATTTGATGTAACAGATAACTAAGGGCTTAGATCATCTCCAGAAATATAAACTAATGTAACTTATCTTTCTCTGTCAGTTGGAATATGTTATTTGTGATCACTGGCACCTTGTTTTTGTGAATCTGTGGAGAAGTTTGTTGCAGATGTTGTCTGCTCATGGGAAAAGCACCTTCCTTAAATAATTAGAGTAGGAAAAAGATGGGATGTCTTCTCTGTAATACCTATTTCTTAACATGGAATGAAACAGATTTAATCTTTTTCCATGTAGCACCGTTAAAGTTCTGGAAATCAGGTTTTGTTGACCAATTCCATAAAGGCACAAATGAATAGAAACCAGCAGATTTCTATTTATTGCAGCACTTCTGCTGCAGCATTATCTGTTTCTGGTTTAATCTCCCCTTGGGGCAGTGTTAGTTACCTGCAGGCTGCTCCTTGCCCAGATGGAAACGCTTCCAACCTTCTGAAAAATGTCACTCTCCTGTACCTGCTGAAAACCAGAATGAGACAACACATCAATTTTTTTTTAACAAAGAGCTAATACTTCTTTAAACATTATTGATATCCTCTGGTATTACTAATTTAACCATTCATGAGCTGATAATGGGCAGTCTAAATGTCAGGCTTGGCTTTCCTGCTCCCTCTCCTCCTGGATTTGGGCTGCATTTGGAGAACCTTCACTGTGTTGGGGCCATCAAGGCACTTTTAGATCTGTATGGCCTGGTGAGCTGACATTTCTGAGCTGCTCCCAGTTTGCATGCAGGAGAACTGGTTGTAAAACTTAGAAGCCACTCGATTTTTCCTTCCCTGTTCTATTTTTAGCACACAGCTTTATTCCCACAGAAACATTTCCGCAGCCACCCTGGGACAGCAGCAGGAGCAGGAGCAGGCAGCCTGTCGTGGCACAGGTGGAACAGCTGACTGATTTCCCCACTGACTGCAAATCAAGACAACTTTCTGTATGGGATAAAATGAGAACTGGCAGAGCTGCTTTGCTGTGTTTTAAATAACCTTCACAGTTAAGGATAAATTTTGCTAAGCTGGAGCCACAAGCAGCACACAGGCAGCTGGCTTTTGCACACCTTGTACCTGGTGAGTGAGCTTGGTCTTGGAGCTATGGCTTGTGCGATCAAGATGCATTTTGGAGCCTTGAGTGTGTATTTGGGCTTTCTCAGCAAATTATCTGCTGTTTGAGTTCGTTGTGAAAAAAGCGAGTCCTGTGCAAACATCACAGGGGAAAGGGGAAGTGGGGACCAGTGACACCTGAGAACGTGAAAACCGGGGTGTGTTGAAAGAGGCATAGGAAAGAGACCTCAAAAAGATTATTTGAAGCTCTGCTGGAGCACGTTCTTGGCAGAACCCTCTGCCCAGTTGGGTTTCCTGGTTACCAGCATGAGAGATCGGTTTCTTTCATTAAGAACAAAATGAATCCATGGAGATAACAGGGTTCAGCTGTCATGGTGCCCTGCACTTGTGTCTCTGAGTCAAGAAATAAATACCCAACAGCCCAGGTATGGAACTGGCTGCATGTGGCCAAATTCCAGCATCAAATCCTTCAGCAGAGGGAGAAGGATGTCAGTGGAAGCAGAATTTAGCCCATTACCCTTCCTCAGGGTACAGCAAGGATTTCAGCCACATTTCTTTTGCCACCCATCATGGTTTGTGCTGCCAGGAATCCTATAACATGTCAGGGGCTCTGTAAATTTGTTCATTTCTTTATCCTAGTCTTCAGGGGAAAGACGACCTCACACACTGCTCCTCTTGCTGTGTTTTAGTGATAGAATGAGAGGGAAAATCAGTCAGAGAAAAGAGATTCCACAAACGGAATTTAGCGTTTTCTGAGTTTTGTAGAAGAAAAATGCCATAGCAACAGCTGAGCCAAAAGAAAATGGTAGGAAAGTTCCCTTTCATTTTCGTCTAATGGCTTTCCTATTACTGGTGCTCTGATCCACCCACACAAACACAGATCAGGAATTCGGGCTGGGTAGAAGGTTGTCTGTGATTTAGCCACTGCTCATAACTCAGACTTTTTTTCCCTCTTGAAAAAGAGGGGAAGAAAAGGAAAAAAGTCAGTGAAGACACTGCCAAAAAAATCTGTGTCCGTTTGCTGTGTTAGTACAGTCAACTTATACATGGCTGATTCACATTATGGCACAAATATCACTGACATGATCTCACCTGACAAGATCATGTGATGTGGCATATTAAACTTAAAGAAAAGAATCTTTTAGATCAGATGTCCTCCATCAATTTCAATTTCCAAGTAATATAGCTTGAAGAATTTGGCATATGAAAGAAATGCTGGTGTCTGTCTGGAGTAAAAAACTTCATGTATTATAGTTACTGCTCAGGGTAAGGACGAGGAAATTAATTTTTTAAAAATTGCAGTTTTTCAGTGGGGGGTTTTAAGAAATATTGGGGGTTTTCTTTTCAGTTTAATTTTTGTTAATAAATGCAAACCAACTCAACAGAGAGAGCAGAACAAGCGAAACACTGAGCAGAACGTTTCTCTCCATTACCCATGCTGTTTATCTGCACGTGTAGCGTGTTGCCACATGTTCTCGATTAATACAAACACACGGCTCCTGGTATGAATTTCTGTGCATATGAAAGTGCTGTAGAAATCCACTCAGCTCATGAGAAAAAAAAGGAAGGGTTTCAATATCAAGAAGATTAAAAAAAAATGACACAACTTCCAGTTGGCTCCTCTGGCTGCTCCCTGTTCTGTTGACACTCCAGGTTTTACTCATGTCTGGGTCTGTGTTTATTCTCAAAGGTGGAACTTGTGACTGAAAAGCTCCATTTGTCTGTAAAATTTTCTCTTTCCTGAAAGATGTTTTTGAGTTTTGATTAATTAATTTATGCAAGAAATAGTTTTTTAAAAGCATTCTACTGGTTTTCCTTTCATTTATGTTGATCATAGTCATCTGCTGACAAATGAACTCATTATTTTAAAGAAAAAATATTTGATGAACACCTACCAACAACTTTATCTTTGCAAAGGAATTAAGATTATCTATTGAGGGGAATTTGTGGTGGACATTTCCTGCTGTGCTGGGAATGTCACAGTCTTTGCCACCATTACCCAAAGGAGTAACAGCTCCTTCATCAAGGGGTGAAAAATCCAAGTCTGGCAAGGAAAAGACCACACTGGAATGGTTGAATAACTGAAACCACTGAGACAATTCTTTTTCTGCTGCTCCCATTTGTGTTTTCATTTTTTCCAAAGCTGCTCCTCTAACAAGGAGATCATTTGATGGAAGAGGGAGAGAAGGAAAGGGCAGCTTTGATGAGCGAGTTCAGGATTGCCAGGTGTTGCTGAGGTGGTTTGTGTGGAGCCATGGAAGTGCCCACCTGCCACCCCTGGCGTCCCCAAAACTCAATATTGTGCTCATGGCTGGGACACCCTCTCTGCTGAGGCTGCTGCTCTGCCCCTTCTGCCCTGGGAGAGACACCAAAACCAAGAGGTGGGCAAAGGGAATAATGATGAAATTAATAGAAAGGAAAAGAACCCTCAGAGGTACAAAGCAAGCACCTCTGAGGAGCAAGTTCTCCGTGGGTTGTGGGCTGCCTGCTGCAGAGGCAGCGGTGCCTGATCCAGCAGAGATGCTCAGGAGGACACAGGGCTCTGAAACAGGCATTAACCACAAGCGGAATATAAACCCTTCGTTTAGCTCGGGGTAAAGAAAGAACCAAAACTGTTTCTTGATGTCATGTCAGAAGAGATCACGTCTGATTCTGATGTGCTGCAAAAGAAATTTTGCATGTGATAGAGCCCACAGTTGCTCCATGTCCTTCGTGCCTTTTGGGCACAGAGAGGGGCAGACTGTTGGATTCCGTGCTCTGATGATGCCAGACAAGTATGGGGAGAGGGGAAAGTTCTTTTGCTCTGGGCAGCTGGGAAGAAAACACAACTTTTGTACAGCTCAGCCCTGCTGTGTGTGAGGCAGCTGGGGGGCTGCTCAGGAGAGCTTTATTTGTGCCGAGAGCCCAGGAGATGGTTCAGGGCTCTTGGTGGTCCAGAGACGAGAGCAGGCTTTTCTAGGAAAAGAAAGCACCATGTTCAGGGCTTTAGGAAATAAAATCCTTAAGCCTGTACATCTGTAGATATGGGACTGAAATTAGACTTGTTACAAAGAGCAGCAATTAAGCAGTTTTCTGCCTGTACTTTCTGCACCAGCTGTTGGGCTCCCACTCAGCCAGGTTTGCTCATCCAGGCGCTGTTAAGGTGCAGGCTTTGTGTCCTGACTTCCCTTCCCATGGTTCGAACAACAGCAGCAGCTTCCCTGCCTCAGAAAGATGCTGCAAAACAGACCTTGGGAATTGTGAGAGGTTGTGCTTTAGGGGTGCTGAATAAGTAAAAAAAAGCTTGGCACACTTCTTTTGACCGTGTTTCTATCTCCTCTGGCGCTTCCTTTTAGAGAGAGAAAGCTTGCAATCAAAAGAGTTAAATGAGTTAAATGTTGCAAGAAATGCCTATTTCAACTTTACGTGCCCTAATTTCGCTGTTGAAAGTTTCTTTGATCTTTTTTTTTTTCCAGTTTAGCTTTTAGTGGGAGAAACTTGTGCCTAACAACAACACTGCAATGCGGCCAAGTCTCCTTGTAATTTGTTCAAAGTAGAAAAGCAACGAGCAAGTATGTAGCAAAAACTCCAATAGGATCTGATGCTACATCATGGAAAGGTTTCTATTTGTTTGGATCGGTTTTGAGGTTGTCAATTTGTAGATCTTGACCCAGTCTTTCAAGAATTGTGCAGTCTGTGGGTGTTTCATCCGTAACAAGAGATGCCAAGTTTGTGGATAAAGTTTGTCTCGGTTTACACGAAAGATGAGTGATTAGTTTTAATAGCAGCAATCATAAATGAGTGGTCATTTAAAATTAAAAGAAAATTTAAAGAAAATTTAAATGAAAAATTGTTTTGAACTGGGCTTATTTCAATCAATCATCCTTTAGAAAAATATTTGTGTTTTCAGCTAGCTATAAAATCCTTATAGTAATTTCTGGGAAAAAATCTCTAATATTTATTTTTAGTGGTGCATAATAGTCTTTCTTTCAAGAGACTTGGTTGCTAAGTTTGATAAATGAAGAATCTAATTTAGCAATATTTGCAACAAGAAACTTCTTCCTAGCAAATTCAAAACATTTCCAAAGAAGAGAGAACCACTTGTGTTCGTCGGTGCTTCAGCCCTTTGTCATTTTGGTTTGTGGATTTTTGGGGAAGGTTGTAGGGGAAGACAATTAAAAGGAAAACGTCAGAAACATTAGTGATACTTTTGTGTATCATTAGCAAAATTAACTGTCGCTCTCCAGCGTTTGGAGTCAGGCGTTCAGCTCGTGCTCTCTCGGCACTCAGAGATCTCCTCTAACAAGCCTGATGCATGCTGCCATCCAGCAGACCTCATTCCTTCATTTCCAAAAATTCAAAGGGAAAAAGCTGCAGAAGTCCACAGGGAATGACCAGAGAATCCCAATGTTTGGAAGGAAGGCGAGGAATATCCTGTGAGGGATCCTGTAGTTTTGGATGCCGAAATAGTTTCAGTGAATATCACAAATCATTTGTGTGGCGTGTGCAGAGGCTTTGTGAGGCCTAAACACCAGTGAAACTGCTGAAATGGGAGGTTTGTAAAGATAGCTGATATTTTATTCTGCTTTTGCTTGTGTGATTCCAGCACTTTATTTAAATGGACAGCAGATGCTGGGAGAAACATCTCTGTGTGCCTGCCCTGTCCAAGGACTTTTTCTGGGCAGCTGTTCTAGAGCTGGAACAAGAGACAAGAAGAGATCTTTGATAAGGAATATTCTGATATGCATGCAACTGGGATTTTACTACTCAGATGAATTGCGCAATTTCCCATTTTTTAATAAAATCTGCAATCCACAACAAAAAATTGTGAAAGGGTCCAGGGAAAGGGGAGGGAGTGTGTGAAAGCAGCTTTTTTTTGGAAAGCAGGAAAAAAAAAGTCTTTAACATCTACGTAATTTATAAAGTTCTTAATTGGAACCTATTAAGTGAAAAACCTCAAGATTAAAATACTTCATTATTGTAATGATAACAGCAGGGATGGAAAGTAAGGAATGAGAACACTGGGTCTGGATTCTGTTTCTCCTAAGTAGTTTCTATATTTTCTAACTTAAAAAGGTGTGATACCTTTTTACCCTTGTTGGCAAAACTGCAGCTCAAAGTGATTTTGTCCCTTTATTATTTCTTAAAATTTATGCTGCAAAGATTAAAGTCTTTCTGGATGTGATTGTGCTTAAAGCCAGCTGCAATATCTAGGTGAAACAATCACAAATTCCAGTCACAGCTGTTTATATAATTACTTTTCTGAACTGGAGGGAAAACCGGGAAGAAAATGGGTTGGTCTGAAATTACGTTTCATTTTTCGTGTGTTTCCTTCCCAAATATTTAATGCTTTGTTTTGTTTAGTGTTGCAGTGCTTTTGCTGTTGCAACAAAACCAAAAATCCTGAAAGACAAAATAGAAAAGAAAAAAAAAAAAAGAGAGCGAATGATATGTTGCAATGGATGAAAAAACAAGCCAAATGAAAGGCATTGTTGCATTATTATTTGTAATCTCAATTATAATCCTTGAATTTGGTTAATTTTAGAGTGAAAAAGATGGTAGTGCCCTCCACTGTCACTGATTTCTCTGAAAACGAGAAAAGTCTGGTCATTGTAAAATGATCATTGAATACCAGAGTGCTTCATCATTGCCCAGTCAACCAGGAATTGTGTCTGCAGGTAAAACGATGTTGGATTAAATCTTAATTCTCTCAAGGAAGCTTCAGTGGGAGCTGGAGTTTGCTGATGAAGGCAAGTGAAGAGGATTACACTGAAGCAATTCAAAGAGCTCAAACTCTTCCCTCCCTCAGCAAAGTTTAAAATCTCTTGAAAGATTTGTGGCCACTGCAGAGAAAACCATCAGCAGCCACAGAGGTTTCAGGCAGATATGGCTTCACTTGTAGTGCCCAAATACTGCATCGTCATAACTGCTGCTGGAGAGCTGGGCAGGAGGAAAAAGCACTCTGATAAAACCCAAGAGCTGCTTTTCTTGTTAGACTGGAGGAGACCTAAAAGCACAGGGAAAAAAAACATTTAAAGAGATGACTTTTTGCTTCTGATTATCTAAGGTGGTGTTCTTCTCTCCCAGGCAATTCCGTGCCTCATTAGTAATATCTCACTACTGCTGGAGGGGGCCAACAATCTCATTTCCTGTGGGGTAGGTGACATCCACTTGTGAAACCCCTTGGCAACACCAGCTGACAGCCAATTTCTTTATTGATAAAATTGAGGGTGTACTCAGACTGGGAGTCAGCTAAATAGCCAATGTAATTTTATGCATTAATTAATTATATGCATTAATTCTGAGTCTGTAAACACCGAGAGCTAACAATGGTCTGATTTCAGCCTCTGGCCTGGGTCTATCTTCATTAAAACTTCTGATTGTTAAGATCTCTGTGATGTCCATGCAGCTTAGGGGCTATCAGGAGCCAAGGCTTCTTCCAGCACCAGCTCCCAAGAAAACCTGTTCTTTTTAGAGCTGAATTTTTGGAGATATATTTGAGGGAATAGGGAAGAGAACAATAGAGTCCTCTTTGAATGAAGTGAGGAACACTGCAGCACATAAAGAAACTGGCAGGGGTCCATGAAAATTACCATCAGAGATAAAAGGGATCTAACCATTGCTATGCTGGGAGAGTACAGTGAAACCCTGATGTTGGGTTTTGGCAGGTCTAGGCATAAGACAAACACTTACTGATGCATAGGCCAGGCAGACCTGGCATCTTCTCCTCTGGAGCTGCCCTGCCAGCTGCCTCAGCCACAAACGGGATCCCACAAACATGTACAGTCAAGGATGAACAATGGGAAAGGTGAAATCTGTTCCCATTGAGACTGGGAAACATTGCTTTTAATGCCATTTTGGCTTTTCTGCATCAGGGCTACGATGGAATGGGGGGAAGGAGAATGGTCTTGGCCATGTAGAAAACTGGAGATGCTGGATGTTTTCTGTCCGTGCCATCAGTGGGTAACCACATAAACTCAGCTCGCATCACTCACCCTGCCCAGGAGACCTGAGCTCAGGCTGGCTGCCAGGGAATGTGGGGGTCCCTGGCTGTGTCTGCCTCACCAGAGAGACAATGAGAGACAGCGAAGGCTCACGTGAAGGTGCTGATGGTGCCCACTGGGCACCTGGGGCTGCCAGAACTTGTGGTGCGTTGGCTGGGCCTTAGAGGACAGATGTGGACTGGTGGGTCACCATAGCCGAGCACTCACCTTGATTCCTGAGCACTCACTAGCTATAAACTCAGAGGTGCTTTAAGGAGTAATTAATCTGAAATACCTCCAGGAACACTTTAAAGATTAAAAGTGTCACCTCAAATTTGTTGTAAAATGAGGTGACAAATCATTTGAGCAAATGTTGAGTACCTGTCATAAGACATCCTCTCATAAGAGTGAGAATCTTCTAATAATCATTAGCAGCTTATTTGCATGGAGTTTTCCTGCATTTGATGTGAAATCTTGTTTGGCTGGATGCAAGGAAGGCTAAGTATGTGCTGAAAGCCAGTAATTTGATTATCTACACTCTTTCTGTCTAGTTATATGATCCTTGCGAAGTCCTTTATTAAACCCCATTTAGAAAGAGTTGCTAAACCTTGGTGGAATGCCAGCCATGCTAATACGATCTGGCCAGTGAAGAGTAGGTGCCTATTGAACAGAAAACTTTAATCTTGTTAAGACTGGATACAAGAGGAAACGGTAATAACTGGGTTGTGCTGAAACTGTCGCTCAGACAATGAAGGTGGCACCTCCGCTGTGGTGTGGACACACCTGTCCTTTTTCATACTGGAAAACTCTTCTTTCATGTAGGATAATCCTAATGGATAGGATTCCAGGAGAGCTTTTCACAGGTCATGATTATCCTCCATGCCAGCAGTTCCTGAAGAGGCATCTTGGTCACTTCATTTGCGTGCTCTGTAGCTACCATTTGTTTCTTCCAAGGGGAGGGATTCCTTTGAGGCAAGATTGGTTAGCAGTTTCTATCTCTCAAAAGCAATTTTTAGAGCATCCATAGATGCTGTAGAAAGCCATAGATAGCAATGAAATGATATCTAAAATAAGATGTGCTCTTGGCATTTTGTCTGTACGTGTTAGAGCGCGATGGAGGAGGCCGTGTAATGTGAGGGCATTAGTGGAAGCTGGGCAGTGATCTGCCAGAACACATTGAAAAGAGTCCCCTGTAGGGAACCCTCAGTCCCAAATGTAAAAGGTATGGATGGGGACATGTATCTCCAGAGCTGGGCCACGTTCCTTCCAGGGCCATAAACTGCTTACGGAGACGCTCGAAAGCCGCACTGAAATAGCCGGGCTGAGAGAGGTTGAAAGCTATGGGTGCTTTTGGTGGAAGGTTTAATTAGGAGGGGGAATTTGGGCCAAGTAACAGCACAAAAATGCTCAGAGAAACTAGGAGATCTATTCTGCTGTGAGTTTTATTTAAAGACTGAGTCGGGGCAAACACTGCAGCCTGAAGTGGTGCATGCAGGAGGACTCTGTGGATGAATGTCCAGCATGGCACTTGCATGCACTCAACTAGAACAGCTCACTGAGTCTGGGTATCTACAGCCTCTGTTACTGCCTTAACACGACCCTGAGAGCTGTTTGTGCCCAGCATTTGCAGCATCACAGGGCGTGAACTCATTGGAGTGAAGGGTCTCACCTCCCCACTCAACGGGACACGTGGTCGCAGGCAGGACAGAAGTGACCCCGGGTCATCCCTTGGCTTCAGCCAGGCTCAGGTGGTCCATTCTGGTTTGGAAAAGACCACAGTAAATTTACAGCCCCCTGTGCACATTTTGGGGTGTGTGTATCGCTCTTGTATCCATCACAAGATCCCGTGACCTCAAGAGTTGCTGTGGCTCTGCGTTTTCTCTCCCAGGAATGAGTGGCTGACATCCATGACAAGGTCATGTCTGACTGTAGACTGATTTATTCTCATAATTATTTTAAGCAGCAATAGAAGTAAGGCTTTTATTTAGCGGTAAAAATGAGCTTTCTCCTTGGAATGAGGAAAGAATAAATACTCATAATTGTTTCTATATACCATTAAGCAGAATATTTGATGGAAACCCAGTTGTGAAATTAGACTCTGTCATACCTTTTCTGGTCTCATTTTACAATTATGTGCATTGACATCTGTTATTGCTAATTACTTCTTCAAACTTCAGCAACGATCTCTTGCACTTCCTGTAAGAAATGCTGAAAGCTTTTAACAAACAAATTAATTATGTATAGTCTTTGATGCAAATTAGCCCAATTAGTTGTAGCATTGATACCTTCTTCATGTAAAAAGAAAAAAAGAGAAAGAATGATGGTATACATATTTATAAGTACCTTTTTGACAGATGATGGTAGGTCATGATGAGGAATTAGTTTAGATTTATGGAATGACTTTTTACAAATGACAAACCGAGGTAACGTTCTTGTGAAAACGTGTTGACTTCACAAAATATGTTGAATATTTAAAGATGGCTCTTGCTGGGAGAATCAGGGTAGAGTGATTGTCATTCTTCAGTCTAAGCAACACCTTAACTAAACAAAATAGTGTTGCACTGTGTGACACTCACCTGTAGTGGATATTATTGATCAAATGTTATTTATTTCAGCATTTCATCCTCAATGTATTTGAACTCCACCCGTTTTGGGCAAAATGGTCTGCAATAGGAAGACCTGAAAAGTTGGCTAACAGAATCTGTGATTTTGTTAGGAGAGGGGGAACCACCATGTCAGCCAAAAAGACACCTTACAGCCCCTCCAACACCAACCTGCCTGGCTTCTCCTTTCAGTAAATTCACTTTCCACCCATGGAGTAGATCAGCCCTTCCCAGGAACAACTCCTCTTCAAACCATGCACGTTCCTATGGAGTTCAATCGCTCCCTCAGAGCTTTCTTCTCTAAACACATGCAACTTATTGACTGAATCAGAAGACTTTTTTTCCCCCTTTTGATTGTTTTCTTTGTTTTGCTGCATGTTGAGGAATGTGAATGACAAATTTTAAGACGTTGGCTTTTGAGGGTTGTCATTGTCGCTCATTGTCGAGAGCGGGTGTGGCGATAGTCACTGCTGGAATGCGTTGGGAACTTAATTCCCCTTCTGACTACTCTGCCCAGGTATTTCATTAATTCCTACCAGGGCAGCCTGGGGAGAGTTACAAAACTGGGACTGCAACCTTTGTGAAATGCCAGTTCCAGGAAATAACTGGTTTGCTTTCAATCTGCAGCTTCCAAAAGTTACAGCATCAACCAAGTACTGCAGAGGGGCACTTTTTGCATATATCAGTTCTGAGATTACATTTGCCTGCCATAGAGATGTTTGAAATCAGCCATAACTTGTGTTTGAATATGTCAAAGAAAGAAAAAAAAATCGTGCTTTGTTTGAATACTTCTTCCCTAATGGGATGGAGTCAGAAAAATTCATGTTTGCATGTTTTGTAACTCCAAGGCAAAACTCTTTCTCTCAGAGTGTTTCAGCAGAGGGATGGGAGAAAACAAATTGCACTCCACACTTTTGGTTTTCAAAACTTCAGTGTTTGAGGTTTTCTCACAACTGTAAATCAAATGGCAGCTTTTGTGATTTTTGTGGAAAAACAGGAATTTCATTTGAAGAGCTACTTTTTATATTGAGATATTTCAGTGAGAGAAATGTCTGACAGAAATGCCTGGCTGGGGACAGTGTGAGCTTAACCACAGAGAGATGCTACAGAAACTGGCTGTGGTAATCTGGGGAAACAGCATTTACTTCATGGTGTTCCTTACAAAGATGGGGCATTGCAAATTTTCCACTCTCTAGAAGTAACAGAACAAAAGCTCATTGGGATGAATATCAATATTTGCTTTTTCACCCCACTGAGATATTGTGAAATTTTGTTTTCAGTTTTGTAACCAGCAAAACTTTGCTCTAATAAGCAGAAATGAAAAGTCAAGCCTCACTTCAGGTATTTCAAGAAGACCAGTCAGTTACAGGTTTGAGCTCTTCTGCTTTTTATTAGTTTACCAAGGCCAATAAAATAAAATAAACCAAAGTGAGTGGAGTCGCCTGTGCCACGCAGGTGTGCTGCAGAGAATATGGGTCCTGCACACTTGGGCACCCACTGGGTTTGTGTGAGGGGTCTCTGGATATGATGAGGGGTCTTTTTAAGCCGACAGGTGCTGACTTTAAAATTCCCAGTGTTTCTACAAATGGGACTACTCAGGGATTGTCCTTCTGCAGCAGTTTTTGCCAGGCCAAGGGGTGTGTGACACACCTGGGAACCAGAGCAAGCTCCAGCCTCTGCCTGCGGTTTGTCCTGGTCCAGACTCCATCCTGTCCTGTACTCAGAGCCTCTATGAGTAAGTGACTGGGCATCCAGGGCATCCATTGCAGACCAGGGACAGCCTCACAGTTCCCAGGTTCCCATCTGGAGGCGGCGGCTTTGCTGTGAGTTTTTGCAGGAGCATCACACCTCCCGCTGGGCAAATTTCTTAAGATTTAGGCATTAGCTGGGATTGGTAGCTCAGGACTGGCAGTCCTGTTCTAATCACTACAGAGGCACTGAGGAGCTGAAAGGTGCTGGCAGGAGCAGCTGGAGGGAGGAGGGGGCTGAGCCTTGAGTTTTGGTTGTGTCCACCCTGAGTCCAGGTCCCAACAGAGAGCCCAAAGGCCCCGAGTCCTCAGCCTATGCCCTAACTGCAAACCCAGTTTCTTTTCTCCCCAGTTGCATTGTTTTCTCTTGGAATTCTGCCTCATGTTTTCCTAATTATTCCACTGCAATACTCAACCCAATAGTTGCATGAGGAAGCCTATCATAACGATTTAAACACCTCTACAAAAGACAGATTAGCAGATTAGTGACTGCTCTGGAAAATGTGCAGCAGTGCTTGAAAATTAATCCTGCTCTTAATGCAGGGAAAAAACAAGCAGGCCTGTTATTAGTGTTTCCTATTTAAAGTAGACTTCAATTTCTGATTTTAAAATTGCAAATGCTATAAGAATATGGTGAAGTATGTGTTCTGAAGAAACCTCTTGAGGTTTCCTTTAGCTAATTATTTACAGTATGAAGATCTGGCATAACAGGTACAGGCATCCTGGCGATTATGTATGAACATAATCATGGCCTGTCAGATGTTTTTAATTAAGCTTTCCCTAGTCTGAGTGCTCGGAATGGTGATGAGCATTAACATCCTTCAGCAGAGTAGCGCACAACTTCCTTGCAGACTGTGACCATGTGCTGTGCTCAGTGCTAAGCTTTGAAGTGTGGATTTAGTTTGAAACTGGGTGAAGTGAGGTCCTGTATTCGTGCCTTGGTGATTCCTGCTCCCAGCTCTGAGCTTCTGTCTGACTGTAGACTAAACTAGGTATGAGGAGCTTTTCTGCAGCCAGCATCTCATGATCTCGTGGAGGGATGTAAAAAAGACAGCCTGGATTCATTCCCAAGCATGTTCCAGCATCAGGTTCTGCAAGGTGAACTGCAGTGCCAGCTCCTACCCCTTCCTTGTTCTCAGGGGTGGTGCACCAGTGACTGACTCGTTACTTTGGGGAGGGGTTACATGGAAATGGAAATAACACGGGAAACTGAGTGATAGGCTTGATGAAGACACTACAGACACAGAAAGGGGATTTTTCCCCTCTTTCCAGCAGTGGTGAGGCCACATATGGTGAGCTGTGTCAAATCCAGGGGTCCCCAGAGCAAGGAAGGCATCGCTGAACCAAAGCAAGACAAGCCCTGGGCAGCAAGGCTCAGAGGTTGGTGCTGCTTTGAGCAGGAGGTTGGACCAGATGAGATCCAGAGATTCCTTCCAGACTCAGCTGTCCCATGCTCCTGTAGAATTTCAGTGGGGTTGGGGGTGTTGCTTTCCCTGTATAATTCTCTTTCCTAGTGTGCATGGAGCTGAGAGAGATTAAACTGTGTTGGAGTTTTTCTGTCTCCTCAAAGCCATTTATTGGTGTCTCCCATCAACGTATTGTGAGGAAATATGCTGTTGTTTATTTGGTGATTGAGGATGGCATCTATACACCTGCACACAGGTACAGAGAGGTTTCCTTTCCAGGAAGAAAGATTAAAAGTTTATAACATTGTTGCTTTTAATATGTAATCAATTGGATATCAGTGGTTGTATTAGCAAGAATCTTGTCCTATGAAAAGGCTGTGGGAAGTGACTCCTTGATCTAACTAAAAATTCTGTGTGTTCAAAACCAAAAGGGTGGTTTAATACCTTAAAAAAAAGTCATAGGACATGAAATGTATTAGTGGGATCTCTTGCTAAAGGGTCATTTCTTTTATGCCCCCCCCCCCCAAATTCACCTCAACAGCAGAATACAGGTACCTGATCACAGCCTTTCCAGCTGGAGGGCAAACCCTCAGCAGAAGTGCATCACAATAACTAACCCAAGCAGTTTGTTTTCTCCAGTTGACTTTCAAAGATCGTTTACTCCACGGACCCGCTTCCCCTGCTCCCTTGGGGGCCGCCAATCACAGCCACAGTGCCCTGTGTGAAGGTATTTATTAAAGCTCTTCTGAGACGGCTCAGCTGACCTGCAATGCGGAGTTTTTAATTTCTTTCCATCTTCCATAATCTGGGATCTGAACAGATCCAGATCCGCAGAGCTGTCCAAATCACCACAGAGCGCTGGTGCCCTCGGAGCTCTCCCGTGCATCCAATCCAGCGTGTCCTCTTTGTTTTCATTCCGCTTTTTCTTTCTCCTCCCCGCTCTTTTTTTCTTTTTTTTTTTTTTTTCCAGAGGAGCTGGGGAGGGGGGGTGTGTGTCCTGCTTTTTAAAGAGGGAAACTTCTGGCCATCTGCATGTAAAACAGGTTGTTGCTTGCATGAATATCTATGCGCTGTCATTTAGGAGTGCTCATGCATTTCCCGGTTTTGTGTGCAAAACTGTGTGAATTGCATGCAATTTAGGGCAGAGAGAGCAATCCTCAAGTATTGCCACACAAAGTACAGCAGCTCAGCTTTTGTCAAAAAATGAGCCATGTAAATAAATGTAATACTGGCAGAGACGATTAAATTAAGATTAGCAAATAATGAGCAAAATTATTTACTTGGCTGCGAAGAGAAGCTGGATGAGAATCTTATCTGGGAAACAAATGTAAATCCTCAGATTCCACTAGAGATACTTCAGGGATTGGCGACAGGTCCCAGTCCAATCCATTAAATATCCATATCAGCCCTGAAAGGGCTGCATTACAAAGATCATCTGTGTAGGGCTGGTTACACGGAGTCCTCGCTGGTACAATAAAAAAATCTTCTATTACTTAACCACTTCCTGCAATCATCATCTGCAACTGTAACAGTTTGAAATTAGCCAAACAGGATCCACTTTTTTGTTAATTTGCTTATGATTATAACTGAGGGAAAACCAATCTTTTTAAAGACTAGTTAGTTTTCAACTTCAGGCCAAAACCTTCCCATTATCCAAATGAAAGAGCAGAGATAAAATATTTTCTATTTTATTCAGTATCAGCTTCTTAAGTATTTAAATACTTTTAACAAATGCTTAAAAACACAAATCATGCAAACTCGTGATTATGTGCTTGCATAGTGATTTGTAATGTCAAATTTTTGGAAAATTATTATTTGCATTCTTGATAAAGTAAATGCTGTCTGTTATTATACCTGTTTCTGCTATATGGAAATCACAGTGCTTAAACAAACTGCATTATGAAAAACATGTGTTTTGAGAACCTGTTCTCTAAAGATATTTAATTTCCATTTAGAACACTAGCTTTAAAATTAATGACTCTGCTTCAAAATGCAAATTCCCCTTCTGTTTCAAGCAGACAAACTGAAGTTCACTGACTCCTGAAATATCGCTGCTTTGTCCCAAGAAAGCGCTGTCTTTTTAAATCTCAGCTCTAATTCCTTTTTGATTTTGCATCAACACCTTAATGGGGAAAAAATTCGCCACAAATCAGCATCTGATTAGCCCAAATCATCCCCTCCTAATCCCCCTCTGAAAAAAAAAAATGCAATTTGCAAAGTACTGTCGTGCGCCGATGTAGCATCTTTGTAAATTTAAAAACCCAGGTGTATTGATGAAAATACGTAGACCATTTTAATTAAAACTCATAAAATTGTTGGACATCTGCTCCAAATTGTTCAACATTTTAGTGGTTAACAGATTTTGTGCACCTAGATAATGAATTACTCGTTATTATTGGCATAAATAGTAGCTGTGGGGCTTTTTATAGCAAGATCAGAAGCCTCTTTGTGCGAGCTCTGGCTTACTTTATAGTCTTTTGGCAGATGCCTATTAGAACCAATAAGTTTAGCTAAAAAAAGGGAGGCAGAGTTAAACACAGGAAACAAGAGTTGAATGTCCGCCAATAAAAATGATCACAAATCAGGGCTGCTGATGTCATAACCCTTGAGGTCAGAGGTTGGGCGCGGAATAAATGGCTCTGAAAGGGGCAGCCTGTCTGCAGGGCTGAGCTGTTGTTGGCAGGCAGGCACGGCCATGAGTAAATGGGAGGCACAATGCCGCCACTGGGCCTCATTAGCAGCCGGGCCCGGTGAAGAGAAGTGTTTGATGAGTCCTTCACGTCCCACTGTGGCACTGTGTGATGTAAATGGAATAATTACTATGATCTAATGGGCGTCTCTTTTGCATGCGGGCCCCCGGTGAATGAAGCCCCTCTTTTATGGCATTCAGCCCGGGTTGTGTAAACTGTGGGGTGCCGCTGGGGATGGAGCGGCGGCAGGTCCCGCCGACCCGCTCGCATTCACCCTCAATAGAAAGGGAAGGCCAAGTAATTTACTCCGCTGCCTTTCACCATGAGAGCGGCAGATTGAAGGTCACACTCGATTTGGCAGGACTTGAGTCGCTCGCTCCCTGCGCTGGCGCGGAGCGAGACAGATGCAGCATCCCTTGGCGGGACTTCGGGGGGACGAGCGGTTTAATTGCGTGCGTGTGCGCCCGGCCGGACAATGCGGCACGGGGTGTCCCGCTTTTCAGGGAGCAAACCCCACGGGTTTGAGCTGTCTGCTCCATTTTCCATCGGTTTCACGTGTCCGAGCACGCAGGGTGCTGGGGTGGTGGTGGTGGCGGCTCTCGAGGTCTCGCTGGGCTGGGCCGAACCCCGGTTCAGCTGGTGACAAACAGCCCCTTGTTGTCTTTATATAGATCATTAAAAGTCTGAGTTAAAGTAATTGCATCTTGTGTAGACATACTGCTTTTTCAGGCTGAAAAGACGTGACATTGTCTCCGCCTAAAATTTGTTAGGAATGTCCTGGTTATGATATTATATCGACTGTGTAATGCTCCATGTTCCTTCTGAATCCAGGCTGCCACAATCCTGGCATAACGAGATTTCGTTGTGGCTGATTTCAGATGTCTATATTAACAATCAACATCATTTCCTTATTAATTACATGCTTTGTGCATCCATATGGCTTAAATTAAATTTCTCAGACTTTTTTTTTTTCCCTAAGTGGGATAATATTCTTCACAAATTCATTCACTCCAGAAATGTTCTGTGCGTTTTCCCCCAGCAATTCCCCGTGGGCATGTTTTTTAGGGAACTTTAGACCAACTTTTATTTTTGATGTTTGCTTTTATGATATGCTCCATGCTTGGCTGATGGAGGCCAAACCATGGACACACAGAAGTCAATGGAAAAACTCTCAACGGCTTCAGCCAGACCAGGATTAAAGTGTGTGGTCTACACAAAATTCAGTGGAATCCAGTCTCTTGTAAAATATTTTTCCATGAGATATTTTATAAGGTCATTTTAATTACGACCTGTACAGTATTTCTGTTGTTTGTGGTCCCACGGAATCCTCACTCATCATCTGTGAAGACAACACAATCTTTCCTCTAGGCAACATTTTTTATTTTTAAAGAAGGAATAGATTGTGGATACTTGGGAAGGTCAAATCTAGGTCAGCATCAGTGCTCTAAGCAGTACTCTAAACACTTGTTTACATCATTTGGAACCCATTATTCATGGTTTTATATTACTTATTGTGAAATAATGCATCAACAGTTTTGCTTTGTTTTGTATTTAACTGGTAATATTTGAGTGTTAAACTTCACATCAGCGGAGTGTGGGAGAAACAAACATGTACAATTACTAGACAAAATAGATTGGAAGTTGATGATCTTCTGTTGCCTGTGGAATCATGGAAGCAGTGATGTGGTTTTCTTGGCTACTTCAAAGGAATCCACAAAAAAAGCACCTACTAAAAGCAAAAGCTAGTGTCAGGAACTGTAAATTCTCTGTACCTGGGTCGGTGTGCTTAGGTCTTTCTAACAGTTTAGAAAATTGTTTGTGGTCCACAAATTGAAGAAGTCTGGAAACCCCTGATGAAGTGTCTTTCCATGTGTTATGGATTGTTTGCCATAATTTTATGGTTCCTTTCTTTTGCTTCTTTGGCTACATCTGAATAAACCCGGCACCAACCATCCAAACGTGCGCAGGGCTTGGTCAGTGCCCTGGAGGACAATAACTGTGCTTTTCTCAGCTGCGCCCAGTGTCTGACGCTGGGTTCACAAAGCTCATTTTCCAGCTGCAGACAGAGCCAGGGCGCTGAGCTTTGCAGCCAGGGAGGTGGCAGGAGGCTCAGCCCTTCACTCTCTGTGCTTGCACATCCTTGGCGCTCAGCAGCTGCCAAATCCATGGATTTGCACATCCTCGGTGCTCAGCAGCCACTGAATCCATGGATTTGAACATCCTCGGTGCTCATCAGCCGCCAAATCCATGGATTTCCCTTCCGCCTCACACAACGCTCTGCTCTTCCTTCGGCCCCACAGTGTCAACGGGGGTTTTGTCCTTGGGACACGGAGCCCTGAGCAGGTCAGGCAGGATTTCCTGACACCCAGCAAGTGCAAGGAGAGCAGAGGATGCCCGGTGTAAGGAGCTGGTTTACAGGCCCGTGTTGCAGGTCTGGGGGTGCGCCTGGCTGCAGCCTCCCGCTCACTGTGTCACCCGGGCTGTCCCCAGGGTGGCTTTGCTTTCTGTGGCTCCGTGGTCCAGTGCATCCATAAAACAGGGGTACATCACACCGAGCCCATCTAAATTCACCGCCCGCTTCTGGTGCCTCCCATTTATTGCTGTCCCCCTTCCAGCCAGCAGGACACGAGGGATCTCACACCTTGATCTGAGGCACCCTCCCTGTGGCCAGAGCCGGCAGCTCCCGGTTTCCCTGAGTACAGTGAGCAGGACTTGTGCCAGTGAGTTCAAAGAGCGCTAGAAATGAAAGGCAGTCTCAACCAGATTTCCCAAGTTGCTCAACACTCAGCAGTTCCCTTGCTGACTCTGCACCTGAATAAGTGGCTTGATTTTTTTCAAGGTTATTTGCCAGGCTGTAACTCTCACTTCTCATGATAAATAAAGTTTCAGAGGGAGTTGTTGTCTATTAAGTACCTGGGAAACCTTCCCTGTTATACAGACTGTTATTAGAATTATTATTCTTTTATTTGTTAAAGCTGTTATTTGTTCCTATAAATATTCCGTGGTAAATTAATCCCACTTCAGGAGATGAAGCCGGTTTGGCTCTGTCATTTAATAGACCTGAAGGTAAACATTGCTGATAGAAATCTGTCAGAGGCAGGAAAACACAAAAGCCAGTTCAGAGTTTCAAGCGTGTTTCAGTCAGTATCGATCCTCATGAAACTGATTTTTT
Organism: Oreocharis arfaki; assembly: GCA_013398015.1. Classification (NCBI taxonomy): domain Eukaryota; kingdom Metazoa; phylum Chordata; class Aves; order Passeriformes; family Paramythiidae; genus Oreocharis; species Oreocharis arfaki. The sequence goes on along the minus strand of VZRR01007325.1, from coordinate 336,616 downwards.
ACTGTTTCTTGCTTTTTGGGAGCAGAGCAGCGCCAGCAGACAAACAATTACGAATCCCGTCCCCCACCGATCCTCTGGAAAAAAAAAAAGGTTAAATTTAAATAATCATTTCGAGCGCTGTTCCTGTTGTAGGTGGGGTTTGGAATGCAGAGTACAACAGACCCTCACATTTTTCACTGATTATCTTTAATTACTTGTGAGGGCTGAGCAGCTCGCATTACCCCCAGGCACCGCAGACTGACAAGGAATCTTCTTTCAAGCCTTTTATAGAGCATCGCATTATCAAGTAACTAACAGAGCAAAACTGACACGAAAAGAAAGTTCATTATAACTTTCATTATTGCCAAAAGACTTTTATTTACTTCTGAAGCCCTACTTTTAAACACACTTTCTACTCGGAAAGTGTTGCCACTGTGGGCTTCTCCCCTGCCCTGGAGGAGGCTCGGGAGCCGCAGCCCAGCGCGGGGCAGCCGCAGTGCCCAGAACTCCTCCAGGAAAAGCTCGCTGAGCTTTTTGAAAGTACCTGTATCTCTAATTTGAAATCTTGGAGGTATTCCTTTTGCCAGACTTTAGGAGGGATAAGGAAAATGGAAAATTTTCTGTACTAGGAAGGATTTTTGCACTTTTTTTTTCTGATTCCTTCTGTGTTTTCAGATGAAGCGGGCTCTGCGCTGGGAGCTAAAGCTCACAGATGAGAGCTCTGCTGCTTCAGTGTCTGTCACAGATACCTTAGAGGAGGGCAGCAGGACACAGGGTGTCCAGAGCCAACAGATCTGTGCCAAAGTGCCAACACTTGAACACTTAAAATCCCAGGGTCTCTGATATGTACCTTATTTGCTGGGGTTCACGAAGCGTAGGACAAATGCATCACGGATGGTGGGAAGGGATGGGGGTTTCATCTGTACAAAAACATTCACCGTGCCTGAATTTTAGCTCACTTACCTTGATGGATCTCCAGCTGTGATTAGATTGCACAAAATCCCAACATAGCACATGGGAGGCAGTGAGGGACTGAGAGGACATTAGGAGTTATCAAAACCTTGGAGTCTGAGGAAGATTAGCCAAGGGCATGTGCCTCTTTCTCTGAGCCTAAGGGATCACCTACATCCTGAAATCCCACTGTGGTTGCTAACCAGAGCTCATGATGTGAGAGATGAGTGCTGAGACTGCTGCTATCTGATAAAACACTTCTCCATCCATCCCCTGGATCAGCTCAGCAGACTGCCTGCATGCGCCACTGCGTGATACAATCCAAACTCAGAGCCTTCTCTTGGATGTTGGCAATTCGAATCAATGCTTTCTGCTCCATTATTGTAAGATGAAACGTGCTCAGTGCCCCCAGAGGGCAGTGGGAGCTGCGTGAAGTCTCAGGTGTAGAACAGTGCCAGCCGTCGGAACAATTTCGTCCCTGAGATTAAAGTTGCAGAACACATCTGCAGTTCACAGCCTGCAATCCCTGCAATTCCACGTGTCTAGGAAAACCTTGAGAGAGATCCAGTAACTGGCACTGGGATACCAGCACAGATTGTAACTTTAACCCCTCCACATTTTACAGATGTAATTTAAATTACTTACAAAAATCTAGTGGCCAGAAACGAAGACATTGCTGCTGTGGAGGTAATTACTTATTAATCTAAGCATGTACTTATCCTTCTTTAACAGTGCCAGATTCCATATGTAATTTGTTTGACCTATCTGCTTTTAAAACTGAATTTATTTAATTTTTTTTTTTTACTGCATCTGTGGGCATGCTAATCGAGCCTTAATGGGCAGATGGAAGTGTTTGCAAACCATCTTATTTGTCATATTTTCAGTGCTGTGGTTTATCAAGCAGTTGATGAGTAAATTGAAAAGCCAGTCTGTGTATACAGATAATTTTAATGCAGTATGTACTAAACACATTCGGCAGTGATGTTTTAAAATGATTTATTGTCTGATGATGGGGTTTGCAGGTAGGAATGATGTAAATGTACCAGGATATAGGTAAAATGTCACCAAGCCACGTGTCCGTGTTGTACTGTCAGCAGCAGTTTCAGCCTCAGTGCTCTTTTCAACGACTCATTCCTCCTCTGTATCTCACAATTTCACAATTATTGAGTTTTTTTCCTTTCTGCAAAGACAACCCAGGTAACAAGCAATCAGGTGGACCGTGGATTTTATAGATAGTTTTCTGGAAATGTTTTTCAAAAATAGAGCTTTGAAACAGCTTATTAAAACTCTCTCTCACAATATTTCCACCTATTTCTTACCTCAAGGATTGTTTTATTTCTGTATTTACTAATCATGGGAAAGACCAATTTAAGACTATGATTGGGGAAATCTTGTGTAATTGCCAGAAAAGTGGGATTCCTGTTCATACTTAGCAGTAAATGCTTTGGAAAATCATCCTCTTTCCCAGAAGAAGTGCAGAGCGCTGCAGGATGCAAAGGCAGCATTTGCACCTGGCAGCCTGTGAGTTTTAAGGGGCCAGAGCAGCAAACCTGGGTGCTGGCAGCAATTCCTTTGCAAACTCTTCTTACAATTCTCTTGGAGCTGCCCAGAAAGTCTGTCAGTCCAAAACTCACAGACACCTTTCCTGCAGCTCTTGTATTTGGGAGCAGTTTGGTCCACAAAGCTGTTCTTGTGTTCTGCTGAGTTTGTTTGGGGGGGTTACGTTTGGTTTTTGTTTTGGGGGGTTATTTTTGTGATAATGGAAAGCCAGAACGGTGCCTCTGACCCAGAGGAGGTTGAAGAAGGATTAGAGGTCACAACAGACAAGCTGTACCCCAGAGCTGCTGCTGGGGGAAGGCAGGATATGTTGTGCAAGCTGAGGTGCATCTTATATTAGGATGGAGCCTTGAAATGCCAATATAAATAAGGTAAGCGGGGCTGCCAAAGAAAACAGTTTTCTCCTTTATTATTCTACTTTTTCAAGTCTAATTAATTTTTTTTTTTTTAAACAAGGCTAACGGCCTGTGGCTGTGGGATGGGAAGATAGGGCTGAGATAACGGGAACATCATTACAAGAAGTAAAATGCTGTGTAAAAAGGGAAGATAGTAAAGGTGAAGCATGTTTGGCACAGGTACTTTACAGCATCCATTAGCTGCGAGCTACTGAGATGGGTCTTGACTGGTTCTCCCAGAAACTTTGGCAGCTTTCTTCTTCTCTGTTTTGAGAGAAACAAGTGCCTGTGCTGGGGGAGCTGGGCTGGGCTGTGAGCACGGCGCTCTCACAGCCGCGCTCCAGAAGGAGGGCTTGAAAATCAGGGCTCGGTGGCCTCAGCATCACCTCAGGCTTTGAAACCCTTGCACAGGGACTTCACTACAGGTCAGGAAAAATTGTGCCTGCCCTGGAACCCACAAACCTCTGGGCTCTGCTGCTGACCTCCCGCAATCCCTGGCTGCTGGAGTCGCTCCGCAGGGAGTGGGTTTGCAGCTGGGCAGCTTGGGAATATCCACGCCAGCCATAAACAAGTTAAACTGGATGTTTGAAGCCTTCCTCACACGGCATCAGGGCGCTCCTAGTGGGTTGATTTGCCTCTTGGGAAAACAGAGAATTTGGCCTCATGCAGCTATAAGCCACGAGACTGAGTTGCTTCCCCTTATTCTGGCCCGTCCCTGGCACACTTAAAAGCTGCCCAGCTTAATAACTGTTAATTACCACGGGGCACCAAAGGAAGCTTAGACTGCTCTTTTGTGATGATATTACTTGTCCATCTCTTGCCAGTGCAGCATCTTCTGAGTACAAGAAAAGAGAACCACATGTATTTTAAATCCCTTTCCTTTCCAAGCAGCAAAAACGAAAAATGTCTTCATCCTTGCTGGACACCCAGAACAAACCTAGAGGTGTTTATGTCCTCACTGCTACAAGATGGTTTTTCCTTCTCAGGAACAGTCTCCCCACCACCCTTCTGGTTGACCTGTTGTGTATTTTCAAAGCATTTTTGCCTCTAGCTGTCCCTTGCCTGCTCTGCCCCTGTGAGTCCCCAGCAGCCAGGTAGATGCTGCCAGCAGTGACAGCAACACTCTCCAATGTTCTTGCTCAGCTTTGTGAGTAGCTTTAAATTGTTTTCTGTCTCAGGGCTGCAGACATGATAGTGGCTCTGTGTAGCCTAAAGAAATTCCCCCTCCAGGAAGGCTACTTCCCGGTGAGGTGAGGATCAGACCCAGCTGAATAATCAGATTTCTTGACAGTTCCAGAGCATAAAATCTATTCTTTATTTCACCAGGGATCCTGCTCATATTGGAGACACCTAGACATCTCTCTAATGATTTGGCACATTTAACAAACGAAAAAAAAGTTTTCTGCAATGCAGTTTATTTTCTGAAGGAAAACAGCCAATTACATGTGAGACCACTCCAGAGCTGCCGTTGAAAAAAAAAGGAACCTAAATAACTGTTACATTCTTAACAGCATAGTCTTGTGAATAGCTAGAAGGACCTATTCATTATTTGCCTCCAAATATATCTCCACTCAAATGATTCTTCTGTTTTGGGGGAATCCCTATTAATAGAGACCAAGAAAAATAATGTCGTCTTTGTCTCTTTCTAAGACATGTCCTTATTGTGTTTTGGACAATTGGGTCATTTATGATGATGAGGTAACTTGTTCTGAATCCTGAAAATGTAATTTCAGATGAACTGTGAGTAGTTTTACTAGTTGTTGAAATGTCTTTGCAACCTAATTTACAATTTACAATAGGCAGCATTCTAACACTGGTGTAAACAGCAGCTTGAGCATCTGTCCTCTTCCTTGAATGAAAAGGGGGGGAGAGGTTTAAAATAATACGTCATGGTTGTGAATTCTGCTCTTTTTCATACATTAGATCCAAATATTCATCCTGGGAGAGCAGGGCCAGGTGAGAGAGGGTGAGTCCCCTCAGCTGAGCACGGTGCCAAGCGTGTGCATGGGATGGCTGAGCTGTGCAGGGCAGCAGGTGATGGACAGGCTCCACCTCAGCCAAAAACTGCTCCAAGTACTGCAAACAACAGCCCAAAATCGATCCTTTGGCTCTTCCAAATCTCACAGCAGCAGCTCCCCATCCATGACAAGCTGCTGATTCCTATCTGAGAGTGAAGCTTGGCTCTGTCCTTCCAGTTTCTCTTATTTTGGAGAAGTCGAAGGTTGGTATTTACAGCAGAGGCCATTACAGAGGGCTCATAAAGCTCTCGGGTCTGCAGGTTGTAAGCAGGTAATTAAAGTTAAGCACCTGCTTGAGCGTTGTGCTGATGTGCAGCTTGATCTGCCCCTGGAGTCTGTGGGCAGGAGCTGAGGGACAATGGTCCAGTGGTCCTGTCCTCACCTCGATCAGCTCCTGTGAGAGGAGCCTTGGCAGAGGAAATAACTGGCTCTGGAATGAGGCATTTCTGTCCCACTCTATACACAGGCACCTGCAGCACATTTGTATGATGTGGCCTGAAAATAAACCCACGTCCCAGACCGACCCTTGCTCAGACCCCTTAAATTCACCGAGTTTTGTCTGAGAGAAGCAGAGCAAAGTGGAGCTATAGCTTCTCATTCAGCTCACACAGGGAGCCAAAGATTTGTGTTTGAATGTCAGAGCAGACTTAATTAATTTATTAATTTCAGCCCATGTCCAGGTGTCCGAGCTTTGCCTTGTTTTGATATACCTTTATTTATTGAATTACACTTGATGTTTTTACAACTGGGCTAGAAAAACTAACAAAACAAGAAGAGGAGGATGCAAGAGCTTGACTCAGCATGGATATTGATGTGGTTTAAGACTCTCTTTAAACTCAGCTCATGTAAACCATTGTGCTGATATAAGTAAGTATGTTGTAGGCTGCTGCTGCCAACCATTTTCACTGCAATTTACAGCTGTGCTGTAAATTAACCAGTGCAGCTAAACTCCTATAAACTAGGTTAAGTTTATTTCAAGGGTATTTTCACATAAAGCTGTATTGCTTTAATTATCTATTTTAAAACCACATAATTTTGTTAATCCAGTGTAACTTTTTATATGCAAAGTAGCCTTCAGAAAATTGACGGGGCGCCAAAATCTGCTCTGTCAGGGATTTTGCTTCGCTGGAAGTTTGGAGGAACTTTCTTTACAGTTACATTTAAGAGCAGAATTTTGCCTCTTTCTTCTCTTAGAACCTGGAGTAAATAACTCCTTAACTCATCGATTCAGTAGGATTGCAGTGTAATAACTAGGTTATTATCTAGTCAATAAAATCAGATCTCAGATCTCATCCTCCAAAGAAAAACGCTTTTCCTTATCAGTCTGTTTAAAAAAAACCCACCCAACCAAACAACCAAATTAACAGTTTTAAGATTAAAAAGCTTCGGGCAGGGAGGGCTTCACCCAAGCATAACAAAAGTTTTAGTTTACAAAGCTTTCCTTTTACACTTGATCTCTGTGAATGAAGTTCTGTCCCTGGTGCTTTATTTACCCTGTAATTTATTTCCCCTTCTCTACCCAAACAACCACGGACAGGAAAACACCCCCAAGAGCAGCTGCTTTAAGTGAAAACACCAGTTTGGAAGAGGGAGTTTTGCTGAGGCAGTGCTGGCTGGAGAAAACACGTCTGATATTTATAACAGGGGAAATGTAGGTGGGCTGCATCTTTAGCTGATGTAAATTTGGGTGTTTCCACTGGTACCCTTGGAGTGACAGTGACTCTGCACTGCTCTGAGGCCTGGCCCATTTGTGTCTCTTATCAGTTTTAGCTTAACAGTGCTGGATGGCTGTCTTCATTCTGCTCCACTATTTACAGAATGATTGTAATTAACTGGATGATGACTTAATAAATGTGTAAGATAAATTCCTCTTGGCTGGGAAGCAAAGATGGTTGGCAGCTTCTGCTTGCTTAAATTAAAACAAGTTGCTTCGACATTACATTTCCGAACAGGCAAAAACTTGCACTGCCATTCGGAGTGGTGAAGTGAAACCATGACAATATTGCTGCTCGAGTGGGTGGTGCTGGAAATTGTTTTACTTGAAACCTCTCATTTATTTGGGCACAAAAAGCAGCAGCCTGTTGCTTTCTGTTCAACACATGTGAAGGGCTAACATGGCTACCCAGACAGGAGTATTTCCTAAACCTCAGAGTATTTGCTGTCTCCATGCATGCATAGATATGGATTTGGATGGATCGAGTGAATGTTTCCTCTCTAGTTCTCCCTTTCTGCTCTCTCTGCAGCCTTTGCACACATGCCAAGCACTCAGCTTGGAGAGGAGCAATAATGTGGTTAAAAAAAGCAACACAATTATTTTAAGCATTTTCTTGCTAAAGTTTTTTTCCAGCTGCAGTTAATGTCTGTCTGATTAGTCTGACCTTTCACCCTGCAAGGAAGTAGTTTAGCAGAAGGGATACATGTGGTCACAGTAGAGATGTGTGTGCAAGCATGTGCTGATGTATGTGATCATTGGTTTTACTGGGTTATGTTCAGTGTGGACAAGTTCTGGTTACAAATATTTCTACACGCATTTAGCTGTGCTCAAATTTATCATTAGTGTTCGAAATTAAGCATTTTTCTCATTTGATGAATGTGAAATCACAAGAGAAGTTCTAGTTCCGTTTTTTTTTTTTTTATTCCTAAGTCTTACTAGAGCAAATTAAAGCCCAGAAAAACTGTCATTTCCTTTACTTCTTAAAATTAACTTGTGTTTTAAATACACCTATTTATTGGCCAGCCATTACAGAAATCCAACTCTTTGCTTATGGTTTTGAAATAAATATAAGTTTTCACAGAGTGGTGCTGGAATGAGATACAGGTCTGCAGTGCTGATACCATGAGAGAATGGCAGCTGAGAAGGAAGAGAGCTTTTAGATCTCTCTTACCTGAGATTTCGTTTTCTGTCCCAAGCATCTGCAAGTTGTTTTGCTTCTCTTAGACCTGGTAGAGAGCAAGTGCTCACTGAGTTGTGTGTTACATGAAAAAGATTCTTTAACTATGTTGTTTCTTTGTGCTGCTGATTGAGCTTATGATGACTTGAAAACAGCTGCAAGCCTTTGTACGGAAGGTTTGATGCACCTACATTTGAGAACTGGGGGCACTGGTCCTGCTGCAGAGGGGCTGCCCAGCTGAGTTGTTCAACTCCAAACCCAGGGCTGGATTTCTATGGTTCATCAATCATAAGAATATCTCAGATTTAATTTGGAGCTGCTTTTCAAACGACACAAGAAACGGGAAGTTATCGGCAGAACGACCACTCCATCGCTGTATTTGTTCCCTCCCAGTTCGACTCGAAGCTGTGGCGTTACAAACCCAGCGGGGGCAATTGCTGTGGGGTTTGTAACTGTGGGTTCCATCTGGGATCTGATCAGCCGTGCTGTGACGCCTCTATGGCACTCCCAGCTGTAACTGGTACAGTCCTTAAATGACAGCTTTCATGGGTTGTCTCTTTTGGCACTGGGTCAGGTGTTTGAAAAATAAATCCAGTGTGTGTGTGCATACAACCAAAGAGGTGTATTCCAAGCCACGAGCACTTTGTGGAGCTGAATCGATACAGATTATTCCTGCATTCATAGCCTGGCAATCTTTTAGTGAGTTTCGGAAGCACCCAAGAGGTGGGAGCAGGAACAGGTGACCCAGCAGGATTATCGAGGCACTGTCACAACATGGAGTTGGGAAAACCAAAGCTCTTCTGGGGCTGAATCTGGAGAGGGATGGGAAGTGGAAACTGCTTGGAAACTTTGGACAGTGTTTTCCTGCTCAGTTAGAAGCCCTTGACTGTGTTGTACGAAGTGGGAGAATACTATTAAGATGTGGCTCTTGTTGTGATTACTTTCTACAGCAAGTAAAACCAAGTTTTGCGAGTGTCCTTTACTCCTTTTTTAGTCAGGTGTTTAAAACCTGGAATTTTCTAGGTCTTGAGATACGTCCTTGCCAGCGATGCCTTGCAGACAAAAAAAGCAGCTAACAAAATTACTTTCTTTTAATCACTCCATCCCAGCTTTTAATTTTGCCACGACCTTTCCATTTGGGAAGCGAATCATGCTTCCCTTATCGTGATGCTGACAAGGAGGAGATGATCTCCATGCCTGTGTTCCGGGGCACACGTTGGTGTGTGTTGGTGACTGTCACTGCAGGAAAACAGTGTGTGGTGACAATCTTGCCCAAAGCACACGAGCAAAGTTCGCGTTAGGAATCTGCTTAAATTAAAGCAGAGCTTGGCACACGCAGCAACAGTTCAAAATCCGGTCTTGTGTTGTCACAAATTCTCTGTCATTAGCTTAACGTTAGTGTGAATTGTGTGTGCTGCCAGGCTTCCTTTCCTTCCTGTAGGGAATTCTGTATCACTGCTCCTATTACGCTGAGAGTCCCCAGCACTGGGAGCTGGTAACGCTGGTGCTCTGCTTATTTGCCAGAACGATACGAGCTGCTCACAAAAAAAAGTCTAATTTCAGCATCTGTCAGAGAAATGAAGCTGCTCAACAAAAGAGTTCACTTGATTGCTTTGAAAAAAAAAAATTAAGTGCTGGCTTATGACACACAAGGCATAAATTAAATCATAACTAGATCAAGATTACTGACAAGAAGTGATGACAGGTGTTGTGAATATGTTGACACGGGGATGCTGCCCCGTGTAACAATTGTCAGTCATCGGCCAGTTCTGAGGTTCGGCTGTGGCTAATGGGGAATGGTTACTGGGAACGAGGAGGAACTGCTAACAGTCACATGGTCAAAAAATCGTAATTTATGGCACAAACATTTGCTTCTTAAACAGCTGGAGACAGCTGTGATACAGCAGTAGCAGGCTAAGCCATGTGTAAAATACTACAAGTATATCCAGTACAGTGGTTAAGGAGCAATTTCTATCAGAGACACTGGACTGGGATTAGGGAGATGGGGCTTTGCATTCTGACACAGCCCTCTCTGTGACCCTGGGCAAGATGTGTCACCTCTGAGCACATCAGCTTTGAGTACAGGATGATATTTCTGTTGTCTGTCTTGCCTGTTTAGGCTGTTAGCTCACTGATGCATGGCCTGACCCGTCTGGGGAGCTGCACACCTGGCACACCTGATTTGCTCTGCTGTAATCTGCAGCGTCACAAAAACACAGCTAATTACGAATCCTGGTGGGGAGGAAGGCACATTCCTTACCCCAGAGAACCTACAGACTTAAAATAACAAGAACTGCTGCTGCTGGGGTTAAAGTAGTGCTGCATATGCAACCAGATGATTCCCATGTGCTGTTATTTAATAGATACAGACTGATGCCAGAAATACATGGATGAAATTATGTCATCTCTATTGACATGTTTGACACATGTATTCCCTCTGCTAGATGCTGTGCTCTCTGCTGCAGTTTGGGATGCATAAAATGAGAGCTCCCTGCCTGCAGCACTTCACGAGGATGTTTATGGACAGAAAAATGGATGAGGGGTAAATATCTGCCAGTCAGACCCCTCTCAGCTCTCAGCATCTTTCTGCAGAGAAATGCATCGTTATATCTGAACTGTGATGTTTATGAAGTATCATTAGCATTATTCAGTTACTGACTTCAGATGTCTTCTTCTGTGGCCAGAGCAATCATTATAGGTCTATCGAAGAGGAGCTGTGACAGATGTCATAGTTTGTTACAGTCATTGTATGCCAGATTTAGCCTCTAGCCATGCACTGCTTGAGCACTTCCTCTAAAAGCATCTTGTGAGTACCCTGCAGTAGAAACAAGTGACAAGGACTTCAGATATATTTGTGACATTGAATGGATGCAATTTTAGGCTGAGATTATGATGTGGTAAGCAGGCAAACAAAGAGCAGAAGATACTCGCACAAAACCAGTTTCCTACCGATTCTTAACTACATCCTTTCATTCAGGTGACGCACTAACAGCAGTCAAGTCCTGCAAACCTGGGCTTAAAGGGGTTTCTGTGTCGTGTCACAAAACTGTTACAGCTGTTTAATGTTTTCTTATCTGGATTTTCTTTGCGGCTCAAACTGCTGTACTAACAGTTAGGGTAAATTTTGGTGATGAAAGGAAGAAAGGCACAAATAAGCATGGCTTGTTGTCAGACAGAGACCCACGTCATGAATTGTATTTGTTCATTAGCTACAAAGACTCAAACCACGCCCTTGGCCTGGCCAGTGCACGAATACAGACGAGAAACTGAGAAATCAGTGCTTGCTTTGCTATAGACCCAGGATCTGGTGTTACCACACGTACTTGGACTCGCACAGGTTCTGTGTGTCACTACATGTGCCCTATTTTGGGGGCCACTGGTGGCCTACACACACCAGAAACCTCTCTCTTCCCTTCCCCGGCCATGCTGAGGGGCTCCCACCTCGAATTGCAGCCGATAGGGTGGAGAACCATGTTTGAGACTGACATAATTCTGCTTGTTCCGTATGTGAGTCAGGAGCTCCAAGCTGGCAGCAGTCACTCGAGTGCTGCTCCAGGTCACCTCTCAAGCGTTTGTGAAGAGGACACATAAATACCATATGTTAAGTAAGACTGATAAAAACAAATACACAAAACCCTGGAGAACTCCCTGGTGTCATCGTAACCTCAGAAATTCTGTCCCGCCCGCTCGAGAGGGAAGTGAGAAAATGAGTGACAGAGCCTGGGTTACCAATTACTGCTGAGGCTTCAGGATTCAATTAATGCTTCTAAAATTGGGAGAAAGGATGCAACAATGTCTCCTCTCCGACTCTAATGACCTGAATAAAAAGAAAATAATTGTGAAGAAGCTCCCTTGTCAAAAACAGTCCTTCTTTGCATGTACCTTTGAGAAGGAATCAGGCATAGGATATTATCCTCGTGGCCAAATGATCCTCAGGATACTTCTCTCCTCCAGAACGACTGCATTCTTCTGCAGAGGCTGCTTGTCCCATTGATGCTTTCTAAGGGACACTGCTGCCATGCGCTCCCTAATTAGGAGATTAGGAGAATTCTTTGACTGAAAATTAAGAATCACTATGGCTTATTTTTATCACTAAAAGATCGCTCCAGCAACTTCCTCCAGGAAATTGCGAAGGGAAGTCATTATGTGAGGGGGGCTGGGGAGGCAAAAGCCAGCTAGATTGTTCATATGAACCCCAGATGAAATGCATCCTAGCTCTGTGAGGGGGGCAAAAGGGGTGTTTACTAGGTCATTTACCATGCCCTTGTTTTTAAAGTTTCCTTTTCCACGGTTACTTGTTGACCTTAATTGTTTCCATGCCCACGAGATAAGTCTTTGTACTTCCTACGGAGGCTTAGTGGAGAGGTCTGGGGATTGCTCTTGCTAATTACCCCGTATTCCTTCATTTCCCTTGAGTGTCTGTGGCGAGCCCATTCCCACATATGCTCCCAAAACCCATTTTAATCGGAGGGGCAGCGCTGCACAGCTGACATATGTTTAGCTGCATTCAGGGCTCGCTGAAGCATGCCTCTCATGTTACATAAAAGGGGAAGGTCAGTACAAAACAAACAGCTTTTTACGAGCTGCGGCTTAAGAATCCTGTCCTAAAGAACTCTTGCATCTCAGGGAGTGACAAATCAGCTTGTCGCCGAGCTCTGTTCTCTCTCGAGGCTTTTTTTCTTTTTTTTCTTTTTTTTTTTGCATACGTTAGGAATGCTGTTAGTTTCCCAGGACAACCTGTGTTAAAACCTTCTCTTCTGGCAGGGATAAAGCTGTCCAGGGCCCGATCCTCACTTTCCCTGGATGGCCAGAGCAGGCTGGAGCACAGCAGTGCTTCTCCATCCCTGTGTGCACCTGCTGCAGGAGGGCAGCCCCCAGATTCCTGCTGAGTAAACTTTCATGACACTGTCTGCTGGGCTTTGGGGAGAGGTTTGTCTGTGTTCAGGGTAAAATAAGGAACAGCAAGGAAAGGGGATACTTAAGGAAAACTTGAGCCAATTTCAGTGGAATTGCTTGTTTCCTTTCGTTTCCTTTTAAATGGTTGGGTTTTTCTTCATTTGACCTGGAACCAAGGTAGGAGATGACCCAGAATAGATTTCCCAAGGAGAGTTTGGCTCTCAATTCCCATTTTAGATTTCCCAAGGAGAGTTTGGCTCTCAATTCCCATTTCCTTTAATGGGCACACCAATCCTGTCTGTGGGTTTGCCCACCTCTGGCAGGAGCCCTGGCAGAGGGGCCGCACAGGGCTCTTTGCTGGGGGGCAGAGGAGAAAATTCAAACCTTTCTCCACATCTCAGCTAAGGCCTCTCCCAGCTGGGTACAGCCTCAGGCTGGCAGACGAAAACCAGCTGGGCTGGTGCCAGCCACATCTCTGCTGGGTGGGTCCCGGGGCAGCTTCTGAGGGTCAGCACAGCCCCTGCTCCGAGGGTGTGGGCAGAGTGCCCGTTTTCCTGAGAGCCCACTGGGGCAGGAGGACATTTCTCCCCGGGATCAGTCCTCGTGTAACACAGCTCCCGACATCTGTGTGGCAGTATCTGCGAGGGCATCCTCGTATTCAGCCTTTCCACATTTCTTGGAGCCTTTACAAAACGCACCTCCCCTGGGAAGCCTCGCTGATTCAGCAGATTCCTGGAGACAAGGGCTGTTTGTGGCACTGATTCATCCACTTTGGTTATTTATGCCGCTGTGCTGGGTGCTGTGTGAAGCAAGAGCAAAGCGCTGTTCGTGCCCCAGAGGCATCAGAAGTCAGGAAAGCAGCAGGATCCAGGGAGTGCACGTAATCCACGAGAGGGCAGAGGAGCAGGCAGCCCTGGGAGTCAGATGGGCTGAGACAAAACTGGACTCACAACTTCATCCCTGAGCAAAACCACGACTTCTCCGCTCGATTTCTGCGTGCAAGCCTAGTTTACATGAGGATGTGTTGCAATATTAATTCCAGGTGCCTAAGCTGTATTCGGGATGGTTTCCAGCCTGCTGGGGCTGGGGGCAGCTGTGGCTACAGCGGGAGGGCTGCGGGGTGGCACAGCATCTCCCCTGCCACGGCACGGACCACGTGTTAGGCAGGGATTTGTGCCAGCTAGCATTGCTCAGAAGCATGGTTGGTACAGATATTTCATGCACCTGGAAGCTCCTATCGAGAATAAAAATATCTTAAAACCTGTGGAAAAAAAATTATAAAAATATTACTCTTAGTGTGCTTCTCAGATGATGTTTGGCTCAGTCATGGCGTGGATTCCAGCAGGTCCTGAACACCAATTGCAACAGAGACCTGATGAGTCTTGGACGCTTTTAGAAATGTGTTTTTTCTCTTGTTAAATAATGGCTGATATAAATAGTGTTTATTTTTTGTAGGGCATGATTTCTTCCAGATTTCCATGTGAATACTTAACTGTGTGGCCCTGCCAGCTGAGGACTTTGTGCTGCAATGCCAGGGTGTGTGAGTGACCTTGGAAACTGAAATCCCAGGGTATGGCAGAAGCAAACGATGCCACCAAAATGTCTGCAAGTGCTCTTTTGCCTGGGGGGAAGTAATCCTATTTTAGTGAGTCAGTTTTCTAGTGGGTTTTCTTCTCTCTTTTTTTTTCTTCATTTTTAATTTAGTGTAGATTTTTAAAAGCTCTTCTGCAGCCAGCTAATTAAACTGATGCAAATGGTTTCAATGTTCTTTTGGGGAAAAGTTTACAGAAACAGTTCTTGGTATAGGCTAATAAAATTCCAGTGCTTGGCCTTGAAATAAGCACGGAGAGAACTTCAGACACCGGCAGTCCTACTGCTTTTAAAGTTAAGGAAAACTTTGGGGGATGGGACAGGAACCGTGATTGACAGCTCCATTGAGATTGTTTGTCTCCCTTGTTCTCCCAGTGTTAATGCATTCTGGCAATAGTAAATTCTCATTTGCCTGCATGATAAGGAGAGGAAAAAAAATCATTTTTAAGGGATGCTGGTGCTGCCTGGTCATTCTTACCTGGGGACAGAAGTTCTGTATTTGAACAATTATTTCAGGCTGTGCAAAGACATGTGACCATTGTGACAGCAAATCCACCTGTTCCACAAGGCATTCACTACCCAAACTGGAATGTTTAATTGCTCTGAAGTGAAACCCAAGCTCAGAGGGGGAATTTTCACTGTCTTCAGCCAAGCCCAGGATTTGTGCCACAAAATTTTCCCCAGCCCAAGGATGCAATGAGCCTGTGCGTGTGATGTGATCTAAATCCTCGTGTGCTGCCCCGCCGCGAGTTTCAGTTTGCTGCTCTGATGGTTTAGATGAAGATCTTTGCAGCTGGAGCTCACTTTGGTACTTGGCTTGTCCCTGCAGCCAGCCTTCATCCCTGGAGGTGGCTGGGGAACACGCCTGCTCCGACTTGATCAAAGGCTGTGGGGTTCCCTGCTGGTGCCGTGGCGATTGGGAAGCGGCATTCCTCAGCAGGTGTAAAAGCCCCTCAAGAGAAGGGCATGGAGCCTTACAGCAAAATAGACATCAGCTAATCTCTCATGCCTAGATGATTTTACTGTGACGTTCTGCCAAGCAGCCCGAGGCAGTGAAAAATAAACTGCTAGCATTATAGTATCATTACGTTTCTGATTCTCCAGAGAAGCCAATATTTGTTTGCTTTTCTCTAAAGTGTTTCATGTCACCACGTATGTTCTCTCCTTTTCAGAGTAGGCAGAGGGGGAGGAGGAAAGTTTTACAGCAACTGCACACCCCAGATTTTGTGCTGCTTTGGGGCTGGAGGGCTGGGGGCTTTGTTGCTGCTCTTTTTTTATACCCACCAAATTTGTAAGGATTATTTGGCAACCTGTGAGTGTGGTGCGGAAGAGAGTGCTGCTTCGGAAAGAGGCCAATCTCTGTGAACAAATTTTGCAGCCAAAAGTGCCGTAAATTTGATAGGTGCAAAAAACAATGTGAAAAGGGCTCACGGGCTGAGCCCCAGGCACTTGCTCGGAGGCCAAGGTTTTTCCCCTTCTCACCCAGACTACGCTGCAGCCGAACGTTTTCTGCATCCCCGGAGCATCCCGGCTCCGGAGCGCCCCGAGGGCCAATTCCTCCTCCCCGGTCCTGACCCGGTTCAGCGGCCCTGAGGGCAGCGGGGCTTTCACGAGGTGAAAAACCCTGGTGGCCCGAACAGCGGCGGGGTCACGCAGCTCCCGAGGGGACAGGTCCGGGGATGCGCAGCCCAGGGTGGCTGCTCGTCCCTGCGGGCAGCCGGCGCTCCCTCCCCGCTACCTGGCAGGCTCCTCGCCTCTCCCCGCGGGGCAAACAGCACGGCAGCGTCCCTGCTGCCCTGCCTCGTGTGTCTGAGCCAAGCGAAGCGGCTGCCGCGGTTACCGGCGGGGGAGCGCCGCGCCTTCCGCGGGAGCGCGATCGCTGCGCTGCCCCGGGCGGGGACGGGCGGCACCGGGACCCCCGGCACAGGGCACGGCGAGCCCAACACCGCCCGCCAAATGTCACCGAGCCGAGCTTCCGACAAACCTGCCGCCTGCCTTCCAGTCCAGAAGAAAACGGGACAGGATTTGTTGTTTGGTTTTTTTTTTTTTTTTCTGTGTAACCACTAATTTGCCCGCCCGTAGTAGCAGCTCAAACATCTGAAATGATTCCCGGTCCGTGATGCCGCTCCGCGAGCTCCTGGCAAAAAGATTTTATGGGGTTTTTGTTCCTTTCTGGCTCGAGTTTTTCAACCGCGGTGGTTTTAGCAGAGGCTGTGAAGTGGCTCTAAGCACGGAGCCGACTTGAGGAGAGGTTCTAGAAACCCCCTCCTCGTTCTGGGGAAGCCCCTCGGGGCGCACATCGGAGCAGAGCGAGCAGCCTCGCTTTTCGTCTCTCCCCTGCTACCTTTGCAGCTGGTTTCGGCTGATAAACATCACCCTCGTGCTGCTCGGGTTGTTGTTAAAGGCATCGTAAAACTCGATCGCTCCAAATAATCCAGCTTTGGGAAGGAGCCGCTGGCCGGCTGATCTCACCTCGAGCTGGCTCTGTCCCTGTTGTTCCCCGGGTGAAATGTTAACTTGCTTTCCTCTGAAGGCTCTCACAGATGGGCTTGTTCTCAGAATTACCGAATTACAGTGTCCCAGCATCCAGCGTTCTCCTTAGGCATCGATCACACAGTTACTTTTTACTCTCGCAGATGATGAAAAACATGGATGAAGTAATTATGGGACTTTTTCCCCAGTCGAATGTCAAATGCTGAATCTTAATGTGAGGTTAAAATGTGCAACATTTCAGCTGTTCTCAAGACTGAAATGCATGAAAAAATAATGGAAATTCGGTCACCTGTTTAAATTAGAAATTTGTAAGGAAAGAACCTCAGTTGTATTCATAACTCACGAGAACCCTTAAGATTTTTTTTCTTTTAACTTCAGTTTTATAAATACTTATCTGTAGTAAAAATGTAGGAAAGAATATCACAAAGGCCAAAGGTAGAACAAATGATCAGGAGATAAAACATGCTGTTAAAAAAATAAAAACACCTTGAAAATTGCCCAGCTGTTTTTCAGCACGAATTTTTGCCCGTGTTTCCTACATCAACATTTGCCTGGAGGAAGGGAAAGAAAGTGATGACAGGGCAGTGTTATGACGGGAGAAAGATGATCAGAGGTGGCATTTAAAAAATAAAAATAATAGTGAAAAGTATTGTGAATAGCAATGCCAGTTGGTCTGGGTTGTGATTCCACAATTTCCAGGTAATAGGGATTTTCAATTATTTAGAGGATTGTTTATAAACATGAGAAAAACATACATTTTAGTTTCCAGACTCAGTGTTTTTCTTCCATGTTTTAATTTTTCGGGACTCTTATTTAAAAGTTCAGTTTCTAATGAGCAATTAACATGTCTAGAGTATGTTGTAAATGGCTAATACTAAATAGTAGATATGCAAGATATACCAGGACAGTTTCTCAAACTGTTTGTTAAACCCCATGAAAGAAGATAAACCATTAAAAATGGTTGGATAGGTCATTCTCTAAAAGGGATAGTGGATTCCTAATTGTGATGTATTAATCTCTTTCCATAATATCTAGATTTTTTTTCCCTGGAGTTATTTGAATTTATCACTCCTTTTTTGGTTTCTGTCTGTGCACAAGGAAAATCAGTGTCCAAACCTCTGGAGTATTTTAAGAAAAATGCATTAAAAATTGTCCCTGGCATCAGGGGATGGATTTTATCAGCAATTTACACCAGAGAAGGATCTGCCTCCTCACCTGTGTGCTGAGCTGTGGCTGCCTCACATTTCTGTAACAAACCCTGGAGACTTCTTGGCCTCTCTGGAGATGTTGGATTAGCAGCACTCAGCCTGTTCAGCTCTGGCAGTTGCCTTTCATTTGCTTTTTGGAAGGGAAAATGGTGAGAAATAGTTGCCAGGATTCCCCAAATCCCTCTTGTCTCCAAAGAAAACTGCAGCATGTTTCTGCATTAGTGTTAGTAACCCCGGGCTTGGTTTCGTTTTTTCTTGGATAAAGGAGGACTTGCTGCCTGCTCTTTGCAGAAAATGGAATCCTTGAACAGCTCCTTGGAGGGGAAAAGTGCGCATAATGAAACAAACCAAAAGAAAAAGAGGGAAACCAATTTTATGGGAGAAAAACCAAAATATTTCCCCCCACCTCGTAGCTGTTCCAGCCTTGCAATGTGTTGAGGCCTTCACACACCTGATTCCCTTCATTTCAGACATCTCATAGAAATGAATGCTTGGAAGGAGCTGAGGGATCTCCCCCCATCCTGCTGTGCCTTTGGGGAGGGATCTGGGGATGGAGAAGTTTTTTTGGGATCCAGAGGCAGGGCTCTGTTCAGGCTGGGCTCTGCACAGCCAAAGACAATGTCACGTGTGTGCCCTGGCCTGCTGTCACCAGCTGTGCCTTACCTGTCACTCTCAGTGGGGTGACTTGGTTTTCTTTCCACTGAGCAGTGACGAATCAATATGGTTACAAGGAAATTTTGGGAATAATCTGTTTTTCTGTATCAAACAACCTGCTCAGAGCCGAGATAGTTAACGGCTTGTGTCCATGAAGGGAGGGGGTGTATAGTACTGAGACAGAGAGATTAGGAGCAAGGGCAGAATCTTTTGTTGTCACCAAGCCTTTCTGCAAGTGTTTCACAGCGGGCAAAAATGAAATAAAGTTGCATCAGGAATGAGTTTGGCTCGTAGGATGGCTCCTGACTGAAGGCTAGTTTTTGGTCCACTTTGATGTGTTGAAGAACAAGAAGTTCCAGTACCAATTCTGCTTATGCACATAAATCACGGGGGTTGGAGAGGAGCAGAAGTGACACGCTGGTTCTGTTCCCCCACGAACGTGGGCTGCAGTCCATCACAGCGGCTATAAAGTGTCCGAGGCTGATAACAAATGCTCAGCACTATCTAAGCCAAGAGGCCAATAAAGCCTGAAGTATTTATACACCTGTGGCTTGAATAGCTGGGTAATGAATGACAAACCTTTTTCTTGCATGTGTGGTTTGGGTTTTTTTTTTTTTCTTTGCTGTTTCTAGCTCACATTGCAGCGAGCCTTGTGCCCTTTGGATTGTTTATACCTTGTCAAACCTGTTTTAAATAAACCATTGTGCTGCACTTTCGGTTTGTCAGGGAAATTGCTGCCCTCTCCTGGTTTGAAGCAATTCTCCACCAGCTGAAGGCATCTCCAAGCAAACGCCAGTTGCAGTGCGATAATATGATCCAATATGAAATTAATTAAGGCTACACAATAGTTTCTTTAAGACTAAATCAGAAAAGAGGGCAGGCAGCCCTATCTGGGACAATAGGATTGGATCCAAACGCAGTTTTAAAGACGCATCCCGCCTCCCCTGATCAGAGCGCATTTAATGAGATTCATGCAATTTCTTTCTGAAAACAATAGCTTTAACCATTGGTTGCATAACCCATGATATCCAGCTGAGGCCCCCCAAGTACAGAGTGTTCCACAAAAAGGAATGACAAAAAGTCCTCTAGTTCAACTTAAATAATTAAAACAAGATCTGGAGCAATGGCCAGCCCGGTGAGATGCCTTTCAGGGGGTCAGGGAGTGGAGAAGGCAAGATGAAACTCCTGAGGGCAAAGTTAAATTTGTCCATTCCCATTCTCTTTGTGGGGCTGAGCAGCACGAAGTGCCAAGACCCCTGAGAGTGCTCAGCCCCCTCAGCCTCTGCTGGCTTTCAGCACCTCACAGGATCAGGCCCCGTGGACATAACTCAGGAAAGGGTATCTATTGTCTGCACAGAAGCAGAGGAGCTCGGCAGCATATACTCCCTGAGACGTGTTTGAGTTTGGGCTGTGATTTGTGGCTCTCGTTTTACAAGAAGTTTGAAGTTTCTTGGCTGCTGGAGATCCTACTCTGAGCCCAAGGATCTTCTGCCATGGAAGTGGGTGGGAACAAGACGTGGCAACACAGGCAGTGCTATAGACAATGCTTATTTAGGGTTGTGGAAGCATTGCAAACAAAGGGAAAAATTCCTCTTGCCCCTCCAGCTACAACAGCTTCACAAAGCATTCAGAGCAACAAATGCCGTTTTCCAAAAAGTTCGTAGCTCGTACCAGCAATCTGAGACGAGTGTGCCCTTCCTGGAAGTGTGGAAAGCCAAGAGCTGTGGCCTCTCGTAGGCCACATAAATGGTGGGCCCTGTCTTTCAGAAACACTTCATGCAGAGCAAAATTCTTACAGCAGCTTCCCTCCGCTCCTCTTTTAAGACTAAAGTTATTTAAGCTGTGCTTTGAAGATCTCGCTTTTGCATCCCACTGTGATACCATACAGCAGCAATCCTGTTTGTCAGGTGATTTTGAAACAAAATGCAGCCTTGTGGCAAACAAGATCTCCTGTTCCCAAGGCAGGAGTGAAGACAAATGCTGGGTGCTTCCCTGCTGTCTGCTTAGAGCTGCAGAGACAGGTTTCTGCTATTTTCAAGGCTCGGAACTTGCAGATGTGGTGCCTATGAGTGAAGCTGAGGCTCCACATTTATCTGGTTATTTTGCAGGCTGCATTTCCTCTGCTGCTGAGGCAGCACACAGTTAAAGCTGCATCACTGATGTCTTTCACATGTTTGCTCACGACAAGGCCGAGTCTGATTCTTCCTCTTCCCACAAGAGTATTTCACTCTCCAACAGACGTGATTTGGTCCAGCAGGGTTTTTTTGCGTCCAGTCTTTTATGGGCATCTACAGCAGCGTTTATTCCTAAACAATTTGATAAATAAGTAACTACAGAAGAATCATCATGAGAGGTAGCACAGGAGTTTCTTTACTTTGACCAGCTTTATCCTGCACCCCAATCTGTCACTGATTTCTGTGTGGACACATGCAATGAACACGCTCCCAGTCCCCATCCTATTTTTGTTACAAAAGAGCAAAAGGAAGGAAAACAAGGCTGGAGTGGCCAGAATAGGATGTCCAGAGTGCTTCTTCTCTAAACACCACCTGAGGCTGGAACATGACAGGGATTTGACCCCTTTTTGAGGTGTTCCTAATCAGATGCTGCCTGGCAGGGACGCCAGCATAAATACAGTGGTGTTTGTTTCTCACGAACTTGTTCCAAGCCTAATTCCAGCTTTGTGATCACATGGATGAACAAATCCACTTGCTGCCCACATAGGCTTCTGTGGAGATTCTTTATCCATGATAGAGCCAACACTTTGCACAAAGCAGAGGAGAATCACTGAGCACTCCCTGTAAATGTTTCTCCCAAGGTGTCCGAGCACAGCCCAAGGCTACTTCAAGGGGTGGAAGAAATGCCATGGCCTGAGTGCTAAGAGGTCCTTGGAGGTGTGCAGCTCCTTACTGGGGCTGGAGAATGGAGCTGGGGGTGGTTGGGGCTGTGCTGTTGGACATTTCCCCTCTCTGATTGTGGTCAGCCCTGGGATAGCTTTCACTGCCGCACTGTCACTCCTGCTTCCAAGTCCACAATCAATTTTCCCTTTAAACTGATGAATCGGGACAAGAATTCCAACAGCTTTATATGTTGTCAGAGGTATTTCAATAATGAAATGAAGGAGAATTGTAAAATGCTTTCTTTTTCTTAAAAACAATCTGTATTCTGGCAGAAGCTACAGACCAGCTGGTTTTCGTGAACTGGCCCGTGCCGCCATCCCCACCTGGCCTGGCCACATTTTTTAATCACCAAAACAAAAGACGAGGGCTAAAAAAAACCCAAAAAACAACCCCAAACCTACAAACAGCAACACGGCTCTGCCTGTTACCAGATGCCACTGTGGTGATCTCAAGCATAAGCTGTACATTTTTATCTTTTAAATGGAGACGTCCCTTGGGCGCAGGCACTGCCCCTGTCCACAGCTATCCTTGTCACCCGGCTGCCCTCCGCGCTCGGCGCTGCGAGGCTCACACCATACGGCCGCGTTTCCTGCGTGAGGAGTATCGCAGTGGACAAGGGCAGAGATCGAGGTCTGGGGTCCTGGGGACATTGTGGTTTTAAGGGGCTGGCATCTCGGCATGTGGAGTCATCCTTCAGAAGGGCGAGAGCGCAGTCGGGAGCAGCCGGGGCTCAGGGCCGCTGTGTGCTTTGATTTGCATTTATTGCTCGCGATCGCAGACGTTCATCTTGAGGTTTTTCCAGGATTAAGGGGTAATAAGACGAGACAACAAAGGAGGCTCGAGCTAACAGAGAGAGGCTGGGGTAGTGCGTGGTGCTGCAAGGCTGATGAATTTCCAGGGCTCTGTTCCTGATCGCATCAGCTTCCCACTCTGGAGCCCCCAAATGCCGCTGCTCCAGACTGGGACATTCATGCCTTGCCCCTACTGAGGATCTGATCGAAGCCTACCTAGGCAGGTTCTTCATCCCTCACTCTTAATTTCAAGTGTGGACTTATCCATTATTATGAACTCCCCGATTATTCCAGGATCCTGATGAGAATGGTTCCCAGCCGGATTTGCTGTGGCTCCACACACCAGATGTGCATAATTCCATTAGTGCAGTGGATTCAAAGAGGGGTAACCTCCTTATCTGGGGTCTGCTGTCTTGCATTGACTTTGCAGCATGGTCTCCTACCAACTTCCCACGATTTCTCTTTGTTTTGTGCAAGTAATTCCTCTCTGTACACGTTTTCCTAGAGGAGCTCATTTCTACTCCATCCCCTCTCCATCAGATTAGGACAGAAAAAATGTAGTTTTGTTTGCCCCTAGTTGTACTTCAATAAAGACTTGTTTGGTAGAAAGTGAAGGGTGTCAACTACTTGAGTAATCTGCATCATTTAAATCTGCAACTTTAAATCTGTCTCTGAAACTTTATGGGATGTTGCCTGCAAGAAAAATGGTGATAGCTGTGTTTTGTACTTCAGTCGCAAGTGGTTTGACTGTGTGGGGAAAAAAAAGGAGAGAAAAACACAGATTTATACAAGAGCAGATAATGTAAGTGCAAAGTAATTAAAGTGGTCATAAAAGACTCTTCAAAATACATGTTTCATACATTCATCATGATTTTAGGGCAGTTAAGGCGGCTGCTGCCAGACCAGACCTGAGTGCATTCACAAGGCAGAACAATCCCAGCTGTAACAAGCTACAACCCCACATGATTCAAATGCAAAACGTTTATCCAGTGACATTCCTAAGGATTTACAAAATAGGGGGTGCTTGTGGAAGGTGACAAAGCTCCAAGTAGGCATGTGCTCGGTCCAGAGGGATTTGCACAGAGGTGGCAAACTCAGGGATGTTGCAACCGTGCAGCAACATGGCCTGGTGTGAGGAGAGCTGTGAGCCTCCTGCCTGGGACGTGCTTTCACCTGTTGCCTCGTTTTACAAATGAATACACAGCTACAGAAGTTAACACTGCAAATACTCCAGCAAAACTTCAAAAGTAGTTTGTGGTGGGTTTTTTTGGTTTTTTGGGTTTTTTTTTTTAGCTCTCAGTGTGCGTGCACAGGGTGAAGGTGTGCAGCTGTGCGTCTTCCCCGGCTGTATTCGCATTTCCATTTCAAAGATTTATTCGGGGAAGAGCCCTCTTTAAGCTGTTGGAGGGAATGAGGAGGTGTCAGAGGGTTTCCCCTACCAGGCAGTCGGTGGTCTCCAGCTGCTGTGCAGAAAAAGCCTCTTTGTATCCACGGAGCATCTCCCTTTCTCCGGGGGAGTGGCGAGTGCAAGCGCGGGGCAGCTCCCTGCCTGTCAGCCAGCACCTGAGAGGCACAGGGAGAGCAGCAGCTCCATAAATCACACAGCAATAAATCAAACATAGCTGGAAATCAATTTGAACAATTAACAATGATTCCTTTGAAGCTGAAGCTGAAGTAGGGGCCCCAAAAGACGGGAGCACAAGTACAAGAGCGAACTGCTGCTCTCAGGACTTTGGCTCTTGGGAAACACATTTTGTGTCCAAAGCGTGCATGGATTTGGGAAGTGAGTTTCATGTAACACAGGAAGAATTTAATTTTTTTGTAATTTAAGTGCTTGGCTTTACAGTAGTCCTCAGTGTAGCAAACACCATGGTTTAAATCTCCAGTGACCTACAAATCCTCAAGCGTTGGTTCCGCCCCACGCAGGTCTCCAGGCAGGGGATGTACATAGGAAAGTCAGGGCTGAGCCATTTGCCAGCTCTGAGGAGTGTGAACTGGATGTTTTTGAGAAATTTGAAAACATTAGGAAAGTAAATGAAGTGAAAATGTAACAAGGCTGGTGTACACTTCAAACATTTCAGAGCTCAGATGGTTCCAGAAGGCTGTGCTGTACACGAGGATCCTCAGGGCACAGGCACGGATTAGGTGACCTCTGGAGACTCCTTCCAGCCCAGTGATTCTTTGAGAAGACAAAT
Organism: Oreocharis arfaki; assembly: GCA_013398015.1. Taxonomy (NCBI): domain Eukaryota; kingdom Metazoa; phylum Chordata; class Aves; order Passeriformes; family Paramythiidae; genus Oreocharis; species Oreocharis arfaki. Next base: position 312,101 of record VZRR01007325.1, on the reverse strand, counting down.
ACACTGGAAGATGCAAATCTTACATGAAAAGTGTAACATGAGGCCCACGTGTGGGATCCCACATACGATTTAGGTTCTGCACAGTTGTGGAAGAAGGTTCGATGAATAACTGCCAGTTGTTCTGGTATTTGGAAGATGAGACAGAAAAGCCAAGGAGTGAACACTAAATGAGGTGGCTACATCTCAGTATTTCCTATCTGAGCTGCAAGGTGATCTAAAAAAATGGGTATTTTTAAAATTCAGAGAGAATAAGACCATGCTGGACGTCTCTCACAGAGAAATCCTCCTGGACACGGCAGTGCAAAACGCTGTAGGAGATTAAAGCAGAGCATTCCAGTGACTTGTTTAAACATATCTTCTTATATCTCTTTGCAGCAATCCTTAAGCCCCAACCACCAAAGTCTATCTCCTCACAGCAGTGACAAATTCCGATCCCAAACAAACCACCTGGGGCGAGCTGAATCGCTAAACACAAATGTCAGAGGTCTAGATCATTTCCAATATTCTTTGACATTGCTTATGATGTGGCCTCTGGCACATTCCCAGCAGAAGAAAGTTCAGTTATATTTCTTTCAATTAAAGAATCTGATTTAGCCACTAATCATGTCAAAGAATGTCTGGGGGAGGGAGAGGAAGAGAGTGAGAGCGAGTGGTGGTGTGCTCAGACGGGATGGCTCGTGGGATGGCTCGTGCTGTCTGCAGGGAGGCATGGGCACTGCGGGAACGGGCTGGGACAAAGGCTGGCACACAGAGAAAATCAGTGTCCACGTGTCAAAAATATTATTGGTTTGATAAAATCACGCAAATCCTGTCAATGCACGACCTCAAGCGTTCTGCCACAGTGAAAATCCCGCTCTCAGGACTCAGTTTTTGGGAAGAAGGAGAGGAAAGGCTTTTGGATGGCGGCAATCAGGATATCAGTGAACGGGAGGGGCTCAGCGAGGTTTATTCAGCATCTCCTGCATTCTCACCCAGTCCCAAACGTGTTCCCCTGTCAGCCCTAGAACACCCCAGTGCTGGACATGAGGGTAGGACAGGAAACTCAGCGGGGATGGGTCCGACTCTGCTGCACCTCTGTACAAACCCACTTGAGGGAAAGCCACAGTCTGAAAAACAACGTGCTGAGCCCTGTATTTTGGTGTATCAGGACATCCAGGATTGCTTCACCCGTGTGAATATGTTCCTGATCTTCAGGGAACGGTGGAAAAAACAGACAGTTCCCAAACCTCAAAAAAGGTTTGAGATCATTGTTAAGAGGATTTGCATTTGGAAAATTTTGCCAGGTTACACAAGCAGATGCAATACTTGGAATATTTCTGCTTAGGTTTTCCAAACCTTTCTTTTCCAACATCCCTGAGGTAACATTGCTTAAGATGGGAGCAGATGGACCTTTGTACACAATCCTGGGTGACTCTCAGGGATTTCTGAGGCTGGGGTCTTGTTGGGCATCGTGGCATTCAGACAGACACCAGCCAGATCTCCACGTGCAGGAGCGATGCTGTAGGGCACAGAGCAGCCAGGCCATTTCTTATTTCTTCTCTACAGCTGTAATATTGAGAAAAAACAAATAAATAGTGGTAATATACCTGAAAACCCACCACAAACACCTGTACAGCCGTGAGAGTGACTATGCAATCTTTTAATATTGCTCACATACATTTAATGGTTATAAAATCATAGCAACTACTTTTTTGTGGTTTGCTTGGGGTTTTTTTTAATAGTAATAGTTTTACACACGATGATTTCGCACATTAATTTTGGCATTTTCACAGACATTCAACCCTGGGCTAGCAGTGTCTCTATGGGAAATTCTAGCACTGAGTGGCATAAGGAGAGAAGTTTGAGCTGGCACTATGGACTCACCAAAATCTCAACCTAATGCATCTTCCCCAGGGCTGCACTGGTGCTCCCAGCTGAGTGCACACCCCCAAATGCACAACTGTGCAGCCTCATTCCTCTCACACACCACTCCATGGCCTCATCCCTAGAAATATTTTCTTCACAGAAGTCCTCTGGGCCATGTTACTCTTGAAGCCCGTCAGTGTTGGTATGAGGGTTCTGCGTGACCGTACAGAAGCGTGAGACACCAAGATTTTACAATATTCAATGGGTTTGAGATGCCTGCTTTAAAAGCAAGGGCACTGATTGCATTTTTCACATGGTCTGTGCTGGAGAGAAACCCTTGGTGTGAGTGCTAAGGTTTCTTTAGAGCCTGGACCTTAAGGCAACACCTTGGTCAGGGATCAGTCCCGTTGGTAACCCTGCCCTTGGAAAGCTGACATCTCCAAGGAGGGAAATATTGAGGACAGATGTAGAAGCTCTCTGACCGTGGCTGTGTGTTGCCAATTCCGTGTCGTGCTGCACATCTTACACACATTAAGGAGCAAATGGGCTCATTCCCGTGGCAGCAAACTTCACAAATCAGAACAAAAATTATTTATCATGACAGGCAGGGGTACAGCAGACAGAAATGCCTCTTGACCTTGTGGAAATGTGGCTGAGATGGTCTCACAGAGGCTGATTTTTTTTCTTCCTGCTGGTTTAAGAGAAATCTTCCGGTTCCAGGCATGGAAAAACATAATTTAAATGGTGATATATCTCAGGTATGTAGATTTTATAACTTGCTTGCTCTTTTGCAACCAGTGGAGGTGTTATATGTGCTGTTTAAAACACAGTTTTTATCAGAAAAGCAGCATCTGCCTGTGTTTGCACTGAATCTACACCTCCAGCCATTACAGCGACCAGCACACGCCAGCTTGACTGGAACAAGGTGCAACAATGCTGCTCCCCAAATCTCTGTGAAATTGGAGATAATTCCATGCAGGGCAGGTTTTCAAAGGCCTTGTTTAACATCTCTAAAGGTTCAGCTGAGGGGCTGGGGAATTTTTCGGCAGTGCCCTGCTGCCTGGCGCCTGTCTGCATTCTTCCCGGGGAAATCCTGGAGCCGCGGCTGGGAGTGGAGCAGCAGAGGCTGAGCCCTGGGTCCTGGGGTATTCATGATGGAGAGGTGGAGGATGTCACCTATTGGTGCCAGCTGTGAATGCCATGCACCTTTCTGATGGCCTGGATTCAGGGAAGATGGATTCAAGCTGGATCAGAGCTATTCATAGGATGCAAAACCCTTTATTTGCGGGAGTGAGCTTGGTGTGTTTGTCTTGGCAATATGAATGTGAAAGGGAGGTGGGTTTGCTCTCTCTGGTTTTGACTGAGGAAGATAAAAGAGGAGGGAGTATTTTGAAGCTAAATGACAAATGTTAGTGCAAGAGCTGCTGAGCAGGGACTAGCCAGGACACTTCAGGGCTGGAAGTGAAAAGATTTATAGCCGTGGAGGCAGGGAGGTTTTCTTCCAAGAAAAGGGATGGGAACAGGAGCAGCACCTTCCCCAGAGCAGCGTTAGGATGCACTGGAGGAGTCTGTGAGATGTGTTAGGAGATGGAGACAGGAAGGGCAGAGCAGTGGGTCAGGCTGGGTTCTGTACCCCGGGGCAGTGTTGGCAGGGCCGTGTGTCACACAGTCACTGCCCTGCACCTGTATCGGCTCTAACAAACACACAACACACCACTCGGAGCTGCAGAGCCTCTCAGCCCTCTGAGAGCACCCTCTGACCCTACAGCAGCCTGGACAGCTTTGTCCTCTCTGGTGCCCTTTGTCCAGGCCCTGAGCAGAGTTACAGCAGGGCCAAGAAGCAGCAGAGTGCCTCCACTCCTCACCCACATTCCTGCCCCTCGCCTGCGTTTGGTGGCTGAGTCACCTTTTCCAGCATCACCTCTCCCCTCACAGACACAGAGATTTCACTGCAATATTTGAAGAGTGGAGGGAGGGGGGAGAAAAGCGCCAAAATGAAGATTTAGGTGTGTTGAAGTATGATTCTGGGTTTGTTTGGGTTTTTTTGTTTTGTTTTGTTTTGTGGTGGTGGGTTTTTTGTTTTTGTTGGTTTTTTTTTTTTTTTTTTTTTTGCTTGTGGACGACGTATTTGCTGCAGGGGAGGAGGGAGGGATTCCTAAACTCTGTTGTGGAATGAATACACCGCTGAACTAATGAATAGAAACAAGATGTTTTAACCACCACCTAGAGAGGTTGCTGAGTGGCCGCAATCAGTGCTCCCTAGGAGGTGGCCGAAATGTCTCCTTGCCATTCATTAGATCAGAATAGCTTTCGGTTTATAATGTGATCCTTCTTCCTGACCTTCTTTCTGCTCTTAAGTGACTTCAGGACTATAAATTCCTTCCTAGAAATAGCATTATTTATTTTACTGTCTTGTGTTTGTTATGGTCAGTTGTGATCTTTCTTTAGGAGACGTCATTCTGAATCAAAATGGAATTTAGTGGTGACAGGGTTTGGTGCCCCTCAGTTTTTATGCTGAAATTAGCCTTGCATGAGCTAAGATTAGTCTGTTTGCAAAATGTTCCTGCTCTTTATAACCTGTGAGAAAAGTTGTGCTCTATTAGAGCTCGTTGTACCAACGTTTCTGGGCTAATTTGCTACTGCTTTAAATATCAAGGAAGATTTTCGGATGGATCCCTAAGGCCTTGGCCACAAAACTGAGCAATACCCAGCTCCTCGGGCACAGATGTGCTGTGACACTCTTGGGACTGCCTTCTCCTTTTGGGCACACCAAGTCTCTGTTCCCAGCAGCAGAGCAGGTGATTTCCAGTGCAATCCTGTCCTTGCTGAAATCCCTGGCACTGTGAGGAGCTCAGGCAACCACTGAGGAGCAAGGAAAAATCTCCATGGTTATTACACTTCATCAGCTTCTCTAACTACTTCAGGCAATTCCTCTCGGGACTTTTAAAAATTTGCATGATAGGTATCTTCACATCTCTGTGGAAAGCACTAGATATTTTAAATTGCATTTCATCCTTAGGAAGTGCTGGGGCTTCCAGCTGAACTCCAAGAGGCAGCTGGGGGTGTTCACCAGGGCATGGAGCTCCCAGGTTCCTGCGTGTCCTTGTGCTGAGAGAGGAGACAAACTGCTGCTGCTCGAGATCCCTTCCAGGCCTGTCTGTGGGAAGAAAATTTGGGAAGTGCAGAGCTGCTGCCTTGCAGGTTTATGCTCCCCTTTGTGTGACAGAGAAGGAAGAAGGAATTATTTGTAGAGAGGTAGAGTGGATTTCTGTGCAAAACCAACCATGAAGGAATGAAAACTCTGTGCCAGGAGTTGCCTATGTAAAGGTCAGACTTTGAAAGGTGAATCATAAGAGGACAGAGAGTTTAGGCAAAAATGATTAAACTTTTCGAGCTCCAAAACCCATTGAGTGGTCAATAGAAAAACTGTATATTTAAAAATTCAGGAGTTTTAGCTCCATGTGTTGGCTCTTAGCAGCTGGAAATGCTGGGGCATTCAGGGCTTCCAGAAGCAATGGATATTGACAGAGCTGCAGGAAACCTCAGCACCTGGAAACAACAGCTCTGCTGGCAGAGAGAGATTTTAGGAGGGAAAAGTACAGCGTTTGCTGAACTGCAAAATTTTTGTTGTAGAAAAGCTTAAAATATTTGCCTATGGACAGTTGTTCACGTGTCCTTCCTGACAGGTGAGAGAAGTTTCACGGTACGTGTGTACCGCTTACAAACCTGAGGGATATTCCCAGGGCTCTAGGGACCTCTGCGAGGACATAAAAATCCATCTCCAGAAGAGAGTTTGCCTGAATTATAATTCTAATCATTTACAAGAACACTGCCAAAGGCAGGATAAAACCACTTTTTGAAAAATACAGGAATATAGCTTAACTAAGCAATGTGGAAAATGTCTGCAATGGTGTGTGCTGGATGTCAAATAAATGGCAGCTTCAAAACCAAACCAGTGATTTGGTTTTCCACGTTTCTCAGGAAGTTACTGAACTTCAAATAATTTTTGTTGTTTTAATGAAAGGGTAATGAATAAATAAATAAAAGCACCAGGCCAATCTGCAAACCAACAGAGACTTTATGTTTTATTTTATTCTTTGTTTATGAGGTTCATAAAAGTTCAGTTTATGTTTTACTGGAGCTGAGCCTCACACACTTCCAGCTTCAGGGCCAGATGTGGAAAGTACCTAAATGCTGTAAAAAACAGTTTGAAAGATTATCTGAGTCTGATGGAGCTGAAAACCACAGAGATCTCAGACAGCCTCTTGGGAAACCTCCAGCTGAGATTAACTTGGAGATGATGTGACCCAGGAGTCGGACACTTGGATTAGTAGCTTCTCTAACAGAATGTCCAAAGCTCTCAGAAGTTCTCCCAAGGTTAAGTGTGGGGACAGAGGAATTGTGATTGTCAAATAAACTGTGTCATGCAGTGCTTTGTAGCTTTTGAGTTCAACAAAGCGATGTTCGCTTTGGAGATGGGTGGTGCTCTGTCAGATCACTCCAGGCTTGCTTCAGAGCTCACCTGTACTCAGGAGTGACTCCCTTGACTGAGCAAACTTCCACACTTCCCACCAGTTTTGAGAGCCTTGCCAGCCTTTTCCTGCTGATGTAGTGACAACCAAATCTAGAAAATGCATTTGGTGCTGGTACCTGCAGGTGGGCTTTCAGCCCTGCTACGCTGGCCTGAGACGTTCTCAGTGCAGTGTTGGGGACTACTCAGCTTGTCCAAGACAAACGTGAGCAATGGACCAAAACTACATTTCAGTCCCAGCTGCTGTTTAGCCCTGAAAGCTCCTGGAGCCCTCAGGGGTCTTGCTGTCCTCTGGGTTGTCCAGGTGTCTTAAACATCCTGCCAGGGCGGGTGCAGAATGCCTCATGCAGGGTTCAGCATCTTTTTTGCACCACAGGTGTGAAACCCACATCCAGGGGTCAGAAATGAAGTGTTTTTTCCCTCTGTTCCCAAAGAGGCATTCAGGAATATTCTCAGAGCACAACACACACTGACTACAAAATTCAGCCATCCCTTTCCATCCCAGCACCAGCGGAGGAGTCAGAGGTGATGCAATGGCAGGGTGAGGCCAGGCACATGGGCTAAGGATGGGTTTTGAAAGCTAAATCGAGTCAGACAGCGGATTTTGCAGAAGTATGTAAGTGCTGCTCGTGCCAGATTCTGGCTGGTTACAGCAAACCAGGTGAAACTGTCCTTTAATCCCTCTGAACTCAAATCCAGGACAGATTTACCCTCCCTGCTCTCACTGCCTTGGATTTACATGGCCAAACAACTTTTCAAACTCAGCCTTGCATCTTCTGCCCTCCAAATTAGTGCACTTCTTCCATCCTTGTTCTACCTTAATTTTGTGGGTTTTTTAAAGCTGAAAATGCCACAGTCGAGATCCCTTGGTAGAGCACAGTGCTGATAACCACTTAACAAAAAATGTCCCTGGCAGATATATTTAGTTTACCCAGGAGTTAATGGAAAGCAGTGTCCAATTCCAAGTGTTGACATGATTTGTCAAGTTTGCCATTCTATATGCTTGAAGTTTCCTTTGAGGGGAACTGACCCAAAACTGTAACACTAAATAAACACCCTCTTCAAATAACCAATGGTGGTTTCCTAAATTGCCAATCAAATCCATAAGTAAAGACACAAACTCTGAGTGTATTTAAGTCGTGTTTAGGAGAACAGAACTAAACAATAACATTCCTGTTAAAATGTATTCTCATTCCAAAGCCGTGTTCCCATGAACATTCCAAATGTAAACAGCCCTAAAGATTTCTAAATTATCTTTGCCTTTGCTTCTTGGGTGGATGGGAGAAAGAATGAATCTGAAGCTACATTAGAAACACTGCAGTTGGATATGAAAGTCACAGAGACACAATGCTGCATATTGTCATAATTATCACTTCGTAAAGAACAGAAAGAAAAGAGCAGTTGACTTGGGTTATGAGGACTGGGATCTAAGCAGCATTTGAAGCCGTCTTCTGTTGCAAAAGAAAAGGAAATGTGTCTTAGTTTTGTTCGCAGAAAACACAACACCCCCCAGTTTTAGCTCAGACATCCAGGACTGGCATCTACCTTTGAGTCCTCTGGGTAAAATCAAGGCAGAGAGAAATTCTGCTCCAAACTGCTCTCTGCAGTGAGGGTTAAGCAGGGAAAAAAAGGGTGTGAAAGCAAGGCGAGAGAGGGAACAGCTTAAAGGTGAATTTGGCTTCAAGGTCTGCTTTCCTGCCCGGTCAGCCCGGCTGGGCTTTGCATTCCAGCCAAGTTTTCTCTCCTGTTGGTCTCTCAATCCCTTCACTGTGTGAGATTAATCCCGTCTTCCACTTGCCATGATATTGCGCTGTTCCTGATGTCTCAGTGGATTAGGCCACTGGGGAAAATGAAGAAATGTCTCAAGGAAGCCAAGTGCTCTGAAATCCTCCTTCTCCTCCCCTCGGATTTGGTATTTTCATGGGATCCCTGGCTTCAGAGCTCTTTCCACGAGGCGGTGATTCAAGGCCCATTGCAGCTAACAGACCTTAACTGCCTTCACTGAGCCTCGGATTGAGATCTTATCTTTCACAGACATTGAATTCCTATTTCAAATAGCCTTTCTCATTCAGATGGTTGCGGGAAGATCTCAGAAATCCGAACACATCAGTGGCCCTAAAAAAAAGAGGAGAGATTTCTGTGCAAAAGGATGCCCTGGGACACACGCAGCCCCGCTCCTGAATTCTTTGCTCTTTCCCCGCAGCCAGCGGGGCACATCCGGGCAGTGGAAATAAAATCATAGAGTCATAGTTTGGGTTTGAAGGGAACTTAAAGATCGTCTAGTTTCAATGCCCTGCCATGTGCAGGAACGCCTAAAGGAGGCTAAAAGCCAGCAGAAAACCTCTCGTGCCTTGCAGGAGTCTTAGACAGCTCCCGAAGATTACCTCCATCAGGTGCTTCCAGAGCTGCAGTGAGGGAGCTGGAGCAGAAGCACTGCTCTAGAGTGTAGCTTTTACTCAGGACTCTCGTTGTCTCCCAATTTTCAATCCACGCAGTTGTTTCGTCGGGTTTTTTCCCTGAGCTAAACCAAACCCGTGTCAGAAACCTCTGCAGCCGTGGGGAGGAGGGCTGGCAGCAGTGGCAGAGGGCATGGACCTGGGAAGGACCTGCCCAAGACGCTTTTTTGCTCCGAACAACCAGCTCACAGCACCAGCGGTGCCACCACCTCCCAAGGGCCGGGTGTCCCCCTGCCCCTGACCACCGCAGGAGCCCCGAGCACGGCACCCTGCTCGCAGCCTGACACCCACCCCAACGCAGGACCAGGGAGGGATGTAAATCCAAACTAAACGGTGTTTCACGCTCTCTCCCAGATGAGAGTTAAGCACAATCCCCAAGGATGTGCAGAAGAGCCCCTTCCCGCTTCCCAGACCCTGGGGGCAAGCTCAGGAGCTTCCCCGTCCATCCCTCCACCCACCCCTGGTCCTAAACCCAGAATTAGCGTCCCGGTGCTCAGGAGATGTCATTCTGGAGCGGAGAGAGTTAATTTGCCCTCGTGAATCCATAGCTCTCATCACATGAGGAGGCTGAAACCTCGAATCCGTGCCAAAGCGCTCCGCATTGCGCACACACCTCTGTTTTGCCCTCAGGTGCAACAAGCAGTTTAGTGAGAGCAGAGATGCCAGTTTCTGTGCAGGTATTTCGCATTATCACTTAGATTTGCCCCGGGCTAAAAAGGAGGAGGGAATCCTCCGTTTCAAAAGGATATTTAAGTCTATGGGGCCACTGGGAATGTGTTTTCCTAAGCGCTATCTACAAGCAACAAGAAACAAAAGAGCCGAGAAAGACTCAAACCAGTCTTTGTCGCACACAAGGAACACCACAAAGAGCACATTTATTTTTAATCTGGTATTCAGCCACAAGAATTAATCCGCAATATTTAAACACTTAAGCGTTTAAGTCACATTAAAGCTCGCTGGTTTTTTTTCGGAGCGCTTCACAGAAATAATTGTGGGTGCTGGTGGAAACAGTAGCTGGGAAAAAGTTGCCTTTTGGTATTCCTTAGGAAGAAATCGAGGGCTGCAAACGTCTGCTGCACTCTGGTTCAGTCACTAGGAATTCAACGAATTTTAAGTTTCCTGAAAAGCGTGTTTCTGACCATCCCCAGAACCACCGAGAGCTCTGAAGTTAGGACAACAAGGAATCAGTGGTTGTAAAAGAGCAGGAAAAATATGGATTTACTTTTTAATTTACTCTCTCCTTACTTTACTTAACGAGCCTTCATCTGAGCTTGTAAAGCATCTAAAAAGTTTTGTCTGGGCACATTAGACACCAAACTAAGCTATGATCGTCCCATGAGAAAGGTGGGCAGCAGTAGGGATGGGAGAAAAAACCACCCCAAATTGCCCAGCTTTTGCCACGGGGCAGAAGCAGGCACTGAGACACCACTTCAGAGCAGCCTTAAAGTGCTTAAAGACCCCTTGGGCTCCAGCCAGAAAATCTCAGTGACCAATAAAATGGCTTCAAGATCGGGATAAAACTTTCAGTACACACATATCTTCAGGTTTTAGCTAAAATAGTGAATATTTTCTACTTAAGAGACTTCTCTCTGGGTGATTTTTTGCTAAGATCGAAAGGAAAGTTCTGTCATCTGAGAAGAAAGAGTTGGCAGAAAATTGTGTATCACAGCAGTAAATCTTCTGAAATGTATTTTTATAGCACCTTTTATCTGATCCATAAACTCTGTGAAGCAGAAGAACGACATCGTTCCACAAAAGCACTCCGAGGTGAAATGATTAACCACAAATCACACTGATTCTAATTTTATATTCAGGATTGTAACGTGGAGTAAGGTCTTTGAAGTGAAGACATCCTGAATTTACACCAGGTCAGCATCTGGCCACTAGCCTAAAATGAAATTTGGGCCTTTAATTCCTATAAAGGTAAATACTCTCCATTTAAAAAAAAAAAATCCTCATGGCGGTGTTTCTAAAAGCAGATTTTTGGGTTTGTTACATGGTGCCCCTCGGTTTTGTGGTACTTACGAGGAGTTTCATTCTGGTTGAACACTTCTGTGGTGCAAGCCAAGATGAGAAGTCTGGATGTGAGGTTGGGCAGCTGCGTTATTTCCTTTCCAATGAATGGATAAATGTGACTCCATGTTTTGTTTTGGGATCCCCTCTAATACCCCTATGCCTGCTGTTGAAATGTAGTTTAGCTGGTAGAAGTCTGGGCTCTGACTCGGGCATTTCTTTTAGCAAAAAGTCTGGATTTCTGTTTTTAAAAAAGTATTTTCAGTGGTTTGTCTCCTTCCTTGGAACATCCCCTTATCCTAAAATCCCTGTATCTTTTACCCCTGTTCCTACGAACCCCGTGCCTGTGCTCCTCCATTTGGAAAATGGCACCAAAAGAATTGATGTAACTTCATGGGAAACTGGGAATTCCTTCATTTGTGTCTCGGTTTGGAAGAGGCTGCGGGCATGGTGTGAGTTCCAGACGGGACAGGGGCACCATTTGTCAGTTCTATCATTTTCTAGACAGTTTCACAAAGTGTGTAGTGAATGTTAAAGAGCCAGTGAGAGGCCTGGAGAGGCGAGATGATAAATCATCCTGTGAAACTCAATAGGAATTGTTTCCTTTGCTGTGTGATATGTGAAAACTCTGCTAGAGGGGATGTCTCTCAGAGCTGCCCATTACCTAAATTCCCTTCAGCTCAAATGTAAATCCTTTTAAGAGGCTAAAGATGCTTTGAAGTTGAAGAGTAGCTCCCAATGACAAATACATATTTTTTTCTAAATGTTGTTAGTCCTTTACTTCTCCCAGCAAATCCCTTCTCCCACATTCTGTAAGATTAGGCTAAACTATAACAAAACAAGCCTGCAGTTATTAATAATTTTTAAACTGTCGCCTCCTGATTTTTCACAAGTTTGATTGCTATTGTTTTTCCTACTCTGTTTTTCTTATGTCTTGTTGTCTTTAATGCTGTTGGAGGGTGTGAAAAATGAAATCAGGGGAGAGCCCATGGAGGCTGCTGGGCAGCAGTGGGTGCCAGCAGCCAGGGGCAGCTGAGGACTCAGCTCCTTCTTGTGCCTCTATTCCCAGACACCCGCAGCAGCACAGGCTGAGGTGGAAACCTTTCATACATCAAGGCTCGAGAAGAACCAAAAATTAAGTGTGTGGAAGGCTGGAGTTAGCACATGCAGGTTATCACAGAAATTTCTTGTTGGCCAAAATCTGTTCTTTCAGCTAACAACGAATTTTTCTAAGAATTTTCTTTCATAATTTTTCTTCAGGAAATGCAATTTTTTTTTTTCCATGGGGAAATCTAAAATTCCTGTAGAGCTTTAGCTGTGTACTTGGGTGGAAAAAACCAGTTGACTTCGTTGCGAAGCAACTTTATGAAATAGATGTTTCTGTTAAAAAAATCCAAAGGAGAACAGTTTTGAAACTGCCCCTATGTTCCACGGGATTCCTCAAAACACACAAAAACCTCCTTGTGCTCCCTGTGGGACCGACGTGGACGAGCAGTTCCCGCTTGGATTAGTCGGAGCTGTACGTCTGAAGCCTCTGCGTGGCTGGGCCTTCCTTTTGCTCTACAGGGACAAACTTCCTAGAAGGAAAATCACTCTCAGGCTGTTGAGAAACCCACAGGAGCCTCCTCTGAGCGTGAAGGGAAAGCCCCACACTTGGTAGCAAGCAGCATAAATGTTGTGGGATGGATCTTCGTGAGCGGAGAGCGTTCCCAGAAGGAACCTTTGCCCAGAGAACAGCAGCGCTGTTTTCCCACATCCTTTCCTTGTGTTCACTTTGCTTTCTTTCCATGCAATTGCCATTTGGGTTTCTTTATTTGGGAATCGAGGGTGAAGCTCTCCAGGAGGGGTGAACATGAGCTTGGAGAGCCCCAATCTCCACAGCTGGAGTTTGGGTGACACCACTCGTGCTCTGCTTTCTTTTGCTGTGTGGGGCTGAGGATGAGACCTGAAGGTTTGAGCTTTCCCAAATTTCAGAGATTTTTCCATTTTGCTCATTATTCTCCTCTGAAAAGCCAACCTGCTCAGACTCCATTCTGGGCTTTCTCATTTTCAAGACCTCAGTTCATGTAAGCCATGAAAATTCATGTTTGGATGCACCATTTTGCCTTAAAGAGGTATTTTTAAATCTCTGGTCATTTTTCCTTTGTGAGATGAGCTGCTAAAACCAGAGATTACAGAATTTAGGATTTTTTTTTTTCCTTCTCAGGGCTGGAGGTCACAATGACTAACCAAAAAGGTATTCCCAGGTCCTGATACTGTTTTGCAAACTGTTCTATATTAAATATCATCCCTCTAGTGAGAGCTGTCAAAACACTTTCATCTAACCTTCACCAGCAGAAAAATCTTAGTGATGCCACATAACAAACATTACACAAATAACTGTCAGAGTTCATTAAATCTCCTTTGAAAAAATTATTTTCTCATGTGCTTTGAGTATTTTTATTCTTTAAGGTGTTGTTTCTAAGCACTCTAGTGCTGATTTGCTTCTGGAAGTCTTAGACCTCATTTTCATTAATTTTAATGGAAGCTGTAAAATGCAGAATACTCGAAAGTATTTTCCTCTTCCTGTTTGTATTGGGTCTATGCCATTTCAGTGACACAAAAAGCACTGGCTGCTGCTTCAGATGAAGCAGCTGCAGAGGTTTTCATGTCTGTTTTAAAAAGTTGTGTCCGTGCTTGGGGCAGAAGTAGATGGAAACTGAATATAGAGGCTTTAGGCAGCCCTAAATTGTATATGGTTTCAGTGCCAGCAGAGTGTAACAGCTTCTGAAGCAACTTGCCCATCAGTATCACTCATCAGCAACTAAAAAAATCAGCCCATCTCAGGGATGCTCTGGCTCATGAAAAGGTCCAGATCCCAAATTAATTAATCTGTATCATTTATTCATTATAACATTTAGAAACTCCACTTTGAGAGAGCTGGACAAAAAGATTGTTCCCACCCCAGAGGCAGGTCCCAGACAGCAGGTGAATAAAAGAAAAGTGGTAGGAAAAATTGAGACCATAGTGGTCTGCAGCATCACCAGGCAGCAATATCTCCTCTGCCACAGCTTTTGTGAGGCTAGAACTAAATAAATTGTTATTTCACACACATCTGAGCATTGAAACGATGCAGTAAAAAACCTGCTCTCATCTGGTGTGGACACTGAGTGCGCTGGTGTGGCGAATGCAGGTGTGAGGAGCAGCACCTCCAGATGGGAACTGCCTGCAGTGAAGGCTGGGCAGGAGATTTCCCTGCTGGCTTGCTGGCACATGCCAAGGCTGCAGGTCACCCCTGTGGTCACCCTGTGGTGTCTCCACAGAGGCAGCTGCCTGGCACAGTCCTCCCATCACTGGCTGGGTAGTTATTACCTGTGTCCAAAATTTGGACTGTGTCAGCAGAGCTGGGAGCAAAGCCAGCAACGTCAGCTGGAGTCAGCCCTGGCCCTGCAGGATTGGGAACCAGGGCAGTGGCTCTGGGGCAGCCCTGCCCAGCCCCAGCTCCCAGCACTGTCTCCCCACACGCAGGCCTGGGGTTTCTCTGTGGTCATAAGGACCTCGCTGGACTTGGAATGCACTGACATTTGCTCTGAGAACAGATGGAAAAAAAAAAAAAGACACATGAAGTTCCCAGAGATCCAAAAGCAGAAACATGTGTTGGAATATGAGCACAGGCTTTTTCTTCTTAACTAAATTGAGCAGTAGGAGATAGGAGTTTGGGTGACCCCTTCCTCACAGTGGGTGTTACGCAGACTCAGGCTTTAAGCACTTCCTTAAGGACTGTCAGGAGACTGGGATATAATTCAGTCAAAGAGGGCAGCACAAGCAACAATGTCAAGGGAAGGATTTTATATTTCAATTTAAGTGAATCCATTTGTTTTCTTTTTCATGGGAACAGCACTGTGACTCTGCAAGAGTTAGAAATCAGCTCAGTAACTGGAAACTGAAAAGCAGAAATCCTATTGCTGCTCGGGCTGAGGTTTGTTTCTCGCTGTTGTAATGGTGATTTCAGTGTACCTGTGCAGATCACTGTACATCCATCATCCCTAAAGAAGGGTTTGATGCTGCTTGCATTCACATTTGAGGGGTTTTAGGGCATATCAAGATCTACAGATATCGTGAGCTTGGACTCAATGTAGAAGTGCTTCCATTCTCTGTGCTTTGTAAACTTTCTAAAAATGCCAACAGAGCTGGAAGAAGTCACAGTTTTGCTTCCTGGTCCTGGCATTGCCTCTGTAGCCAACAGCATCGTGCTGGTTCATGGCTCACCCACCTCTCCTGGCTGAGTAACAGCTTGGTACCAAGCAAAGCTCCAACAGCTGCTCATTTCCACCTAGAATCTTTGCAAACCTCGTGGACAGAGGGATCTCCACCGACAAAGGGGTCTCCAGATTTAATCAAGGAGCCCTGGTTTCATGTGAGAGCTGATATTCTATTTGATTTCTCTGCTTTCCTCTGTGCGATTTCTGAAGTTTTGCATTTCAGAAAGAGTGATGCTCGTTTATTCTAGGACATGCACAGTTTGATTGTTTTCCTCTTCAGTCTCTGTATCCTCTGGTGGCAAGACTTGGAGAGGCAGCAAACCAAGCTGGGAGTGTTTTCCAGGGTACTGTCGAGTGGATTATTTATGTCCATTACAAAAATAACCGTGTTTCTAAGTATCCATCTTGTGGGGCACTCTTAGCTCACTGTAACATTTTCATCATGAATAACCAATTAAAAATCTTATTTTCCAAAGCTGTGTTTAAGTGCCCATTTGGGGAAACTGCAGGCACTGGCACTGCCGGCCAAATACACCCAAAAAATGAACTTTGCAATACTCTTCAGAAAGCCATGTATTTTTACACTTTCTAAGAGTTCTCTCATTTATTAGCTGGACCTGTTCCAGTGTTTGGTTTGCCTGGATTCCTGGCAGAGGTGCCAGGCAAATGCTGCCCCATGTTTCTCCCGGCTGTCTCAAAATGAAGCTGTCTGGACTCGGGGCCCAGATGTGTCCGTGCTGCTGCAGCCTCTGACCCCAGGAGGATGGAACAAATGTGACCTTTCTCAAGTGCCTGGATGTGAATCTGCAGGACAGGAAGGTCCCTCCCTGGCTGAGTGAAGGGATTGCACCCGACACCTGCCCGCTGAAGCCCAGGCTGCTGAGAGCAGGCAGAGAGCACGGCCGGGGTGCTCTGAAGGGGATAATGTGCTTCAGCTGTTCCACGCCTGTAAAAGTCAGGGCACTGCTTTTGGTGCTGGAATAGATGTAGGGTTTTGAGGTCAAAAACCAGCATGGATTTCAGTAAGGAGGGTTCTCCTTAAAAACTGCGTGGCTGTGAGCATATGAGTGAATTCAAGATGGAAAGTGCAAGGCAGTGGACCAGCTTCTCTTTTGGCAGATATTTGCCCTTTCCTGATCCTTCTGCCCTCTTTACCTGTGATTTGAAGGCAAGAGGGAATTTTGGAAGCACAGCAACGACCCCTCCATGGCAGCACACGGGCTGGGGGTGTGGGCCAGGCCAGCCTCTTCTCTTGCACCTCACTGGGATTTGCTCACGTGCTTTTCCACAGGGACTCTGCTGCGTAAAGCCTTGCTTCCAAAAAAGCCCTGCAGAGCCTGAGCGAATTTGTAATCCCTGTTACTGAGAGACTGGGGAGTTTAAACCAAGCCCAGAATTGCATGGAGAGTTCCAGTCAACACGTTTTTGGTTTTCCTTCTTAAAACATTCATAAAAGCGTTCTGTAATGTGGCAGCCAACAGCCATTGCTTCCTTCCACATCAGAACAAGTAGAAGCATCTATTTTAGTTGGGAGAAAACAAAAAACAAAATCACACTAACTTGATTTTCCCTTTGATCCCTCATATTCCCCACATGCTTTCCTCTCTGTTTATAGCATCTGACATAATTCCTTTGGTCAGATTTTATGCCTGAAGTCATTTAGGCCAATTTTAGCTTCTTTTTTTTTTTTTTTTTAGGGCTTTGACGTCTCAAGCAACTTAATCTAGGTCAGTAAAGTACCTGCTGTTGAAAGGAATTTTCTTGAGTAATGTTTTGATGTCAGAAGGGCCTTCCTTGGCATGTGCAGATCAGAGGTCACCAAGCCCATACAGTACGGAAAGGGCAAGCCACTGGGTGTTACATATTGCTCAAAAAGCAGTATGCAGTCATATATAGATTTAGATTTCAAATGAAGGACTTTGTGGTTTTCAAACAGCTGAAGTGATGTAGTGCAAAAATCCCAGCAATGCCTCCTGTGGGGGAGAATATGCATGTGAAATGCCTGGGTTCAGCATTACAGGAGCAGCAACAAGACCAATTTCAAATAATTCCCAGACCAAACTGAAGTGCTGAGTTTACAACTGGGAGAGCCCAGGGAGCTCATTCTGAGAGCAGCCACGGGATGTGGCAGCTCATGGCAGGAGCAAAGCTGACAGAGTTAACACTGCAGTGTTAAAGTTCCTGCTTTTGCTACTTTAAGGCACAATTTTGAGGACTCTTATCACAACCCTCTCTATCACAGCCAGGGCTGAAGGGTAGGTCTCCCTTCTGGCTTTCCACATCTCCTGCAGACACCCAGTGAAGGCACTGGGGACAGGGAATTTGCTCTGTAGCCGAGGCAGAAAATTGGGAGAAAGTGGAAGAAAAGCACGTGGTATTGCATGAGCACCAGAACTAACAAAGATTTTCTTTTCTGGGTTCATATTTCACTATTGATTTAATTTTATATCTGTAAAAGAGAAGCTCTAAATTAAGCTCTAACTGTTGTTGGGCTTGGGTATTTGCAGGGGCCTCTCTCCTGTACTTACCCAACTGTTTTCACAAAAACAGAAGGAATTTAAATTACTATTTATCTGACCTTCTGTCACATTTGATTAAGAAGGGTTCAAACATAACTGAGGTGGGTCACAGGTAAAATGGCAAAAAAGCAGCAAAATGTATAATTGCTCTTCATTTCCAAATGATGAAAAAAAAAGGGTATCCCAGACTTTACCCTAAATCCTTAGAAAAAATATTGTGAACAACATTTATCTGTTTCTCCAGCCATTCCAGAAGCAGCAGCAGCACAAGCCAATACTTCAGCACTGGTTTAGAGCATCCCCTGAACGATCTAATTTGAATGACATTACTGGAAACTAAAGTGATTGTGGATGTGCTTATTTAGCTCACCACCGAGTGCTCTATCAGTGCTGCACTAACAAGGAGTGATATTTTTGCCCTTCTAAATTGCCTTGCCTTAATTTGTTACATTTGGTTAGCTGGTTTCTGGTGGATCCAAGTATGGTACAATGGTGCTCAAATTACTCTCTGCAGAGCGTTTTTTGGTGGGCTTGATCAAACCCGTGGCCACGAGATGCTGTTTTCCCCCTCATTTCCAGTTGAGAAGTTGTGTTATGAGGCTCTAAAAATATATTCACATGTTTTCATTAAACTGTTCCTCCACGGCAGCAATTGTTAGAGCTGCTGTGCTCATGCCTTTGATCGCTATTGGGAGGAGTGGTGGCTTTTGTGATTGGAAATGGATGAAGGACGGAGTCCATCCAAATATGTGTTTGCATGAGGGATGTGCTTCTGTGGGGGAGAGAGAAATCAAATTTACATGTGAACTGAGGAGAACAGGCCTCACAAATTGTTTTTGCGCCTTTTCATCCTTCTGTGAGTTTTTAAAGTAGGAAGATTTACTTAAGTAATTTATTTTTTTTAAACGTATGGAAATGAAAGGTGTGGGATTTATCTCTGGGAAGGTCTTACACGTCTGCATAAAATGTTTTGGTAGGCAAAGAACAACTTAAATGTAACTGGTGCATCTCAGCAAAGGTCTCTCTTATTCAAACATTTCTTCAGGCACCTGAGTTTTACAGGAGGTTGCCAGAGCAAAGTTTTGAAAACACAGAGTGAAACACCTTTCCTTCTGCTTGTTCGGCTTTCCTCTTCTCAAAAGTGAGATTATGAGAGGTCACCATCCAGTGAGTTTCTATTTTACCATTTTCTTTCAAATTAGGATCTAAGGAAACAAAAAGAAACC
Source organism: Oreocharis arfaki (assembly GCA_013398015.1). NCBI lineage: Eukaryota > Metazoa > Chordata > Aves > Passeriformes > Paramythiidae > Oreocharis > Oreocharis arfaki. Next base: position 293,270 of record VZRR01007325.1, on the reverse strand, counting down.
AAGGAAACTAAGAAGCCGAGGAAAATGTAGGTTCCATAAATATATACACATATAAATACAGAAAAGCTCTATATCACAGTTTTATAAATGAAAGAATAAAGGGTGGGTTTTTCTTTTCCACTCCTTTCAGAGTTGAATTTTAAGCAATAAATTCAGTCCTGGAGGCTTCTCAAAAAGTCTTTTTTAACTAGGAGTGGTCAAAACCTGATTTCCCTACTCTGAAATCTTTCTGAGATATGTTAAGCAAAATCCCACTCCAAATTAAATGAAAAGTTCAAACCCTATTCCCCAGAATTTTGCATCTTATAACAGAAGATAAAACCTATAAATAGAAGTAAATTAAAATATTTTCATACATGAATGTTTTAATTTGAGTAATTTTAATAGTATAGTTCAATTAAATACCTAAATTAGAAGAATTTAATTTTGAAACAGAGATCTTTTGATTTTATTTTAAGTGCAAGAACACCCCACTCAGGTTTCACAGGGAATTTTTGATGTTATTTGGTGTTCCCTGGAGAAGGTCACCTGAGCTGAAATCTTTGCTAATGGAGCAAGAAGCAGAATTCTGCAGGATTTATTTCTCAGCCTTGCTCTTTTGCAGGGGTTAAAAGTGAGCCTTCCTCCTCTTTACAGCCATAAACACTGCAGTCCACACGAGGAGAAATCTATTGGAAAGTGGCTGAATAAAGTCAAGAAGGTAAATTAGAATCATCTGCTTCCCAAAGCCTTTCTTGTCTGCGTAAAACAATGCCCTCTCCTGCCTCCCAGGCTGTGACTAATTCTCTAACAGTCCTTTTGTTCCAAATAAAACTCTCATGGAGGCTGACCATATTTTAATGAACAAATGCAGGGAAGATTGACTTTACAGGAATTTTTTTCCCTCCTCTTTACTTCAGTGGCAGTGAGTGGAGGGGACAGAAGAGCAGAACGAGTCTCAGTGGAGATGATGAAGGATGGTCAGAGGATTTTTTATTGCTGCTGTATTTTTGGCACGGCTGTGGCTCACGGTATGGGTACAGTTAACCAGGTTTATAATTAGGAGTGTTTAGTGCCAGCTTACCTGTCAGAGATCTCTGTGAGGAAGCAGATGCTGAGATTCCCTGGAAAACCATCATGTCCCTTCTTTGGGGAGAAGCAGGATGATGGGACTAGCTCCAGAAGGCTGTAGATGAAGGCTCTCTCACATTCCCCTCTTTGGAGGCCACGGGACCACGAGTGTCCCCAGGGGGCTGCAGGTCTGCCCTGGGAAAGGAACAGGAAAACAACTGGGGGTTTGAGCTTCCTGCAGCTCAGAATTAGATGGATTTCTCCCTGGTTGGAATAGCCTGCTCAGAGGAAAGGGTTAAAAGGAGGACACTATGGTCAAACCTGCAAAGAACTTGTGTCATTTAAATCCTTGTCTGAAAAGTCTGATAACCTCACACAGTTTAACGAGCTCTACTTTGATGTTTGAGAGCAATAATCGCCCTTTGGGAGTGCTCATCAGGCTCTCTCAGACCTTCTCCCAGACACTTTTTAGAGGGAAACCAGCTCTTGTGACGCTTGAACCAGCTGGTGAAAGGCAAGGAACACGCATTTGAAAGAACTGAGCCACTTTGGCCACCCCAAATTCCCGCAGATTTGACACTCGTTCGGACTGATTTAGCCCAAAGTAACTGAACCTGTTTTTCTAGTGGCTCCACTTGCAGCTCCAAGACCTATTCTTCCAACTTGCCTTCCTGAAAATCAAGGAATCCCTTGAATCATTGGTGGACATGAAGAACCATGTCTTCTCTGACTTCCTTTACTATTAAAATTCAGAAACCAATTGCAAACTGAGCTCCAGGAATAAATCTAGAATAACTTTTTTAATTTCAGCTGTTACCTAAAACAGTGTCAGAAGAGAAAGACCAGAAGATATCAACTCCGTTTATTAATTTTATTGAAACATTTGTTGTTGTTTTTGTTGTTGTTGTCCATAGGAGATCTTGTTAATTTGTAGTCCTCTGACCAATATCCAGCATTTCATGAAAATAGATCCTGTTTATGACAGCAAAACCCGTAATTTTTCTACCTGAAAAACTTAGGTGGCTCATTTGGCAACCTGAATTCAGTGATTTTAAAGGACTACATAAATCTAAAAGGGATTTCAATCAACTCAGGCTAATTCCTCTGATCTTCTTCAATTGAAAATGCCTGACTTAATTCCAGTGAATAGGATCCAAGATCTCTTGGATGAAGAAAGGGGTTTTGGGATGAAGAAAGGGAACCTTTCTTCAAAACCTGAAATTTTCATATAATCTTACATCATTAGAAATCTCCACGAAGAAAATTATTCCAGCGGCAATTACATTTGTGTGTGAGCAATGATCCCACAGAACTTTTCTCTCCCAGTCACTTCTGATTTCAGCTGGGGCTGGTTGTTGTTTGTTAGCTCAGGAATGTCAGAGACGAGAGAAGAACCTGCACACATCTTCCACTCCCCCATACACTTTGTTTTCGTGTTCCCCAGCGAACTCCTCAAGCTTCGTGTGCATTTGTTTATTTTTATTAACTATTTGCTCTTGTATCTCTTACTGCCTTAAAACTATGCAGGCTAAAGGTCTGAATTCTCAGATTGGTTTAAGCATCCTTGATTTGCTGGTTGTTTTATTGCTGTTGTGAGAGCATTACAGCAGTGAATGTGCTGGCAGCCCGTCAAACTCGGGATGCAGAACCTTGGAATGCCAGCACTGCCATTGGCTCTGCAAACCCAGACAGCTTCATCAAGAAAATTCTGTCAAAAAATATCACTGGCACAGACCTGGCTGATACACTTAGAATTCAACATCTTGTCCCTTGGGCATAGAGCCCGAGGCTCCGGACACAAACAAATCAGCCCTTCAGGAGGAGATGCTTATGTGCTAAATCCTTCTTCTCCTTGGCTTTGGCAAACATCAATAAACATCTTGGCAATAAAGAGCAAGAGATTACATGTTATAGATGGTCGGCAGGCATCTAATGCAGGGAGGGAGGGACCATATCTGCTCCTGATGAAAGCAGAACGCTGACTGTTATGCAATTAGTCGTGTGAAATGCACCCAGCAGCAGCCTGGTGGTCAAAACCCATGCTGGTGCTCAGGGGTATCGTGTCAGGGCTTGGTGGACAGATGTTATACCTTGACTGGCTCATTTTCTGAGACATTCTCCTCATTTCAGTATTTCTCTGCTTCCTTTCTTCCCAGCCGCTCACGACTCAGGCAGACGAAATTATGCTTGAAAGTGGCAAATGTTTATTTGAGGAAAAAAAATAGTGAGTTGGAAATAATGTCTTATTTTTACATTCTGCAATTATCTCCGTGGGGACAGTAATTGCTGTTTATTTTAGTGGCTAATGTACATGCTTAGAGAGATTTTCTTTTTCACATTACAAGTAGGACATCACTTACACTTAAGTTGCTTGTCATACCTTTCAGACCAATAAAACTCCCACAGATGAAGGCTTGCCTCACGTAAAAGAACTGTTGAAAAAGTGTTTCTGTGGACATAAAATCTGACATGATGATAATCTGAAACTGCTCACTCCCCAAGGATGACAAAACTCTAACAACTTCAAAGCGAAGAAAGACTTGCCAGAGGGGAAATTGTAATTAAAATTAGATAACCTGTATGAAAAGCATCCAATTTGTAGTCTATAAAAGCATTTTAGAAGCACAGTTCTTCAGCCCCAGGACCATAGCTGTAACAATTATCTCAAGACTTTCACAGTGGGATCAAAACATGTTAATTTGTTAATGAGTCAGTATGTAGCAGTAAGGAAAAACTCTAACGAGGGAATACAAACTTTATAGAGACTGTATTTTTGTTTTTAAAACAATACACTGTTTAAGTTCATGCTTTGGTTTCTGTAAGTTTCCCATCTCTTCCTGAAAAAGTGGTTTTGAACTGAGTGAATGAATCTCTTTCCCCCTTGCTCCTGGCCGAAAGTCCAAGTGGGTCACTGAGCCTTTCACATGGAGCGGTTTCATCCCAAGCCATTCCTGCAGGAATATTGGGATTCTGCAGTGCCTGTGCCTGGCTGGGAGCAGTGGTCACCCCACACACCCCCTCTCCCAGCTGAGACTCCTTGAGCCATCCCTGAGCCCCACCACTCAACCCCCAAGTGCTAAAGGATGTAAAATAAGCACAAGAACTTCTTTGGGCTGCCCTCTGAGTAACGGCCTTGCTCTCCTTTATCGACCTGGAGTGGGGAGGCAGCACCTGGAGCATGGATTAGGTTGAGCCCTTCTGGCCTGACAGTGTGGCAGATCTCAAAAAGCAAAGAGGAGCCTCGAACCCAGCTGAGAGGACAGATTGGTTCTTGTTTCCCCACTTCCCAGCAGAGCTCTTCATCCACCCTGTGTTTTGCAGCAGCTAATCCATAAATCTGGCACTTCTCCAAAGCGGCTGTGCTGTAGTGGCTGCTCCCCCAGCAGGGCAGAGAAGGAGGTTTCCCTGTTTCTCTGCCAGCACGGAGCAGCAAAAATATTAATTTTCAGCTAATTATTGTATGTCTCAGATTAGGAAATGATTAGAGACTTCTCTGAGAGTTTGAGTTGTTGTGAGGTTGCAGGGCAGAAGAGCAGTGGGGAGAAAAAGACAACGGAAAGAAAAGCCTGAAGAGAAATACGAAAAGGAAGAAGAAAGGAGGCAAGAGGGATGGGAAGGGATAGAGGAAAGAAAAAGCTGCATGTGAAGAGGAAAGGTAAAGAAGTGGAAAAATCAGAAAATCCATGGTATTTTACATTGATTGGGGCTTGTTAAAAGAAAAGAGCTTGAGCCTCAGGTCAAATAAATTTCATTTCTTTCTTCCTCCACTGCACTGCAGCAGTCACTCCAAAGTAAGAAGAGTTAAAGGCCTGGTGACAGCAATACTGTCAATGAGTGCAGAACTAAGGGAAGTTTTAAGGCCAAAATAGCCCTTTCCATTACTTGGCTGCCAAGTGCACTATCACTACATCTGGGAAAACCCAGACAGAATTTCCATGAGGAGAAAGTCTCCTCAGCTGGCATGTTGGCACACACAAGGAAACCCAGTGGTGTGATGGCAGGATGGCCCACCTGGGAATTAGGTACTCTGGGAGAACAAACTGGTCTGTCAATATCCAACAGGGTTTGAGTGTCTTTCAATCTATTTGTTCAATCTCTTTTTTCTCTTTTCTATGGTCAGTAAAATTTAGGACACAAAGGTGATCCAAACCCACCTCCACCTCACTCATCTTCGCTCTTTCCAGGTCCATCCTTTAGATGGAATCTAAAAATCCTGTTTGCTGTTCCATCCTCATTCAGCAGCTTTTAATTTTGGTTCCTGAATGAGCCACAATAAATGCAATGTGCCCACACTGAATTGTGTGCCACATCACTGCAAGTGACAGCAGTGAAGGCACCCAGCATCATCACCTCCCTTCAGTAAGGAGCTCACAGACCAGAGAGGCTGAGAGAAGGAAAAGGCCTTGGAGGGAAAAGTGAGGATAACCTGGGCGTAACAGTGATCTTCTGGGACTGAATCTCATAATTAGCCAGGGCAGACTTCTCTTTGATGTAGGATTAACAGAGAAAAAGAAGATTAATGTACAGTGTTACTTCCTGAGTGAGCTGTTTCATTATCTTTAGTAGCTTCACAATTTGATAATAATCGTAGGACTGGATCTGATCTTTTCCAGTTGAGACAATAGGGAGGAGGTGAGTGTTATCTCTGCCTTCCTCCACGTGACACAGTAATCCACTGTGTTGTTCCTGACACCTGGAAAAGCTGCACATCTTCCTGAACACCTTACACACGGCCTATGCTTGCAAGCATTGATAATGATAAAATATGCATTATATAATTTTTGCTTAAGGCAAATATACATTCTGGGGATCTGATGTAAATGCAGGCAGTTATCTCCTGCTGGTCTCTATTTATGGGAGCAGTGACTCCAGGTACTGCTATTATTAGCACTCCTATGAACACTGTTTGCTTTGTTGCAACACTTCCGTTTAATCTAACATCCCAAGGCACTTGGAGAAAAAGTTGTCCTGTATCAGTAAGTGCCAGTTTTAAATAAATATTCTCCCAGCCAAACATTTACCTTTACCTGGGAGCTGCAGGCTGCTGGCTACTGCACGGACCTGAAATTCAGCAGGCCTGGATCCCACTGTCAGTTGTTGTAAAGGCTTTCTGTGCTGGAAGAAAGGTTGTCCAAGAATTAAAACTTTTGGGAGAACAGAGAGATGGTGAAGCAAAGGAGCAAACTGCCAGGCTCTTTTCCTCTCTGAATCTTTTCATAGAAGGAAGAGGCCTTGTGCCTTCCACGAGCTCCCTCCCCAGTGTCAGACTGTGATTTAGCATCTGTGTGTGCCAGAAACTCAAATGCCCTGGTGAAGATTTTCATTCAGGAAACAGGGACAGCAGAGTGTACCTGCCTCAGACAGGGTGGTTTTAAATCTGCCTAACCATGGACAATTATGTTTTCTCCATTTGTTTTTTGTGATTCTGCTCTGGCCTGGGAAGAGGTATTTATCATCAGCCTTCCCACGGCTCCACATAAAATGTGGAGGGTCGTCCCAATGCCCTGAATCATTCACTCAGCAGCATTGTTTGGGTTTGGTTTGGGATGTTTCTCAAATTCAAGTTGAGGCTGGTTTGATGTTGCGCTCTTCAAAGTTATTCAGCACCCAGCCCTTTTGTGGCTCCATCAAGTTCAGAACTTGGCTGGAGCCTTGTGCTGTATCGGAGCTTTCACAACAGCAGCCAAAGCAATTAATCTTTTCCAAAGATGCGATGTGGAAGACTATTGAGCCTTCTATTTTTATGGCAGTGTTTTTGCTTTATTTCTCACTCGGATTCTAGGCTTCATTCTGTGCCATTTCCTTGCCCCGAATACTGAATAACTCCTTACATGCTGAAGCTGTAACACTTCCTAACTGCAGATCCTATAAACCAGGGAAACGTGCCAGTCTAGGACTGTCTGAGCAAATCTAAACTGACCTGCAGCCTTACCAGCATTCTCCTTCATGGCACCTTTCATTTGATGGGCAGGCTGTAGATTCCTGACCTTGAAATTAAAAGATTAGGAATAGAACCAAGGATCTGTCTCGTGTCTCAGACTGCCCGTGTCAGCTGCTCCAGCTTGGACCTTTGGGATTAGAGAGAGGCAATAATTAGCAATGAGATCTTGAGGGCTTTAGGCTGAACATCAGGGAGAATTTCTTCGCTGAAAGGGTGGTCAGGCATTGCAAGGGGCTGTCCAGGGAGATTTGGAGTCCCCATTCCTGGAAGTGTCCAAGGGCAAACTGGATGTGACAAGGCTGGTGGCCAGGTGGGGACCAGGCACAGGTTGGCCTCGATGGTCTGAGAGGTCTTTTCCAAGCACAGTGTTTCTGTGCTTCTGTGATTCTTTTATGGTGGTGTCCGTTTGCCAACACTCATTAACCACACACACTCACTGCACAAGTATTTACACCACTACTTCCATTCGTACTTGCAGTGAGTGTGCAGGAAAATAAAGATATTGCGTGAATCTTTCTCATTCCACTAAGTGAGAACAAAAAAACTTCCTCCTTTTCTTTGCCATGGCACGGCTCCTAATTTAAAATTAGATACTAATTATATTTTGTAACTAACACGTGGTGCAGCTCAAGCCCACTGTCAGCTGCTGCATTGCCTGTGGACCACAACCTCAGGAGAAGCTAAAATAAGAAAGTTGCTTTAATAATGAGTTTGCTCATGGCCTGGACAATCTGGAGCATCACTGGTGGGAAGTCTGGCTCCCTGCTCCACAGCTGGCCATCCCTGCAACAGAGATNGAGTGTGCAGGAAAATAAAGATATTGCGTGAATCTTTCTCATTCCACTAAGTGAGAACAAAAAAACTTCCTCCTTTTCTTTGCCATGGCACGGCTCCTAATTTAAAATTAGATACTAATTATATTTTGTAACTAACACGTGGTGCAGCTCAAGCCCACTGTCAGCTGCTGCATTGCCTGTGGACCACAACCTCAGGAGAAGCTAAAATAAGAAAGTTGCTTTAATAATGAGTTTGCTCATGGCCTGGACAATCTGGAGCGTCACTGGTGGGAAGTCTGGCTCCCTGCTCCACAGCTGCAACAGAGATGTGCAAAAGGAGGAGGCAGTGTAATGCCAGGGAGGTCTAGCAGGGCCCAGGGCTGCCCAGCCAGAGAGCTGCCAGCAATCCTTGCACAGCTCCAGGTGGGCATCCCCCCAAAACAGCACCAGAGGTCACCTGGAGCCTTCCACTCCTGACCCAGCACCTCTCCATGGTGTCCAGGGGCAGCTGGAATTGTTCTTCCTGATGACTCGAGAAGTACAAACAGTGAGGGAATCTCTCCCCTCGTGAATCACCAAAAATGGAAAATAATCATCTTAAATTAAAGATACAATCAGTCTGCAAGCAGCAAAACTTTGTCAGCACAAGAATGAGACATTCTCCTTAATCCTGTCCGTGCTGAAAGAAGTTTATTCAAGTATTTATCTAACCTTGTATTTAACCAGGAAATCCAGCTGAGCTAATCACTTTCTGCCAAGGAAGTATTTGGGCGCTCGTCTGCCATGACATTTCTGAGTGATTCTGTACACTCTGGCCATTCTTTTAATGGTTTCATCACACGCAGGAGGAACCACACATTTTTCAATGATGTTTCCTTCAGAAAATCAAAGAGCCTTGTCATCAGGGAAGACATAAGAAAATGCCATGCGTTATTTGTAGCAGTGATGCCTCGAGATGAGAGGCCAAGGGGTTCTGCCTGATGTGCTCTCTATGGGGCCTGCCCAAGTTCACACCTCTTCAGTCTGCACTTTACATCTTTAACCTGCACTCAAGCTTTTTTCTTCTGAGATTTCGAACAAGAGGCTCCTCTTTTTATGCCACAACACCCAAGAGTTTGATGGCTTCATTATCTCTACCTCATAAATAACACAACAATGTACTTTGCTTCTCGTAAATAACAAGATATTCTCTGTACACAGCCACATTTCTGCTTCCACACTCGGTTTGTGATGATTTTATAGGTAGAAAGACACAAGAGAGAATGAAGATGGTATACTTTTCACAGACGTGAAATCGTCTGGCTGACAGCAGCACCAGATTTGTGCTTGTTCCAGGCGGAGACTCGCACACTAAAAGTCTCAAGGACAGTTTCTTAGGGAAGTTCCACCTCCAGGTCTGTAACACCAAAGAAGGCCTCGTGTGCCTCAGTTTCCCTGCAGGAAGGACTGGTGATTGCACTGACCTGACCCAAGGCCTCTGGATGAGCAGTGCTACAGACATCCGCTCCAAATGTTCATGTGCTCTCCTACCACGGCAGTGCCAATGGGAGAAAAACAACCCCACTTGGCCCTTGGATTTCCCCACCTCATCCCACCTCTGTCTGTGCCAGACTCACATGTTAAGATCATGAGAAAAGAATAAAGAAGAAAGGAAAAAGAAAAAAGGCAGGCGCTTGAGACTCATCCCTCTCCTTGCCCCTTGGAAGATTTATTCAGCAGAAATAATTGTCAAATAATTAGCTGCCACCACCCCCTCCATTGTCCCCTTCAAATCACTGCCTTGCTGAGTCACGATGTCCCCAAAGCATCCTGGAGCTCTGCATGGACCTCCCTGACCCAGCCTGGAGCCACCCATCCCGAGGGGCACAGAACTGTCTTAGCTCCCCTTGGACATCTGCAGGAGACCTCTGTGCCCCCAGCACCTTCCAGGATCAGACCTTGCATTAGAAAGCCATGCAGACACAGCCACAGCCAAATGTGAACCAGCTGAAAATGCTGCAGCCGGGCGCATTGTCTTCAGAGCAGGCTCTGGAAGAATTAAAACCAAGTGTGTGATCTGAGCACGCAGAAATGAACTCCAATGCAACTGGAGCTGGGTCTCTTTAGCAGGGAGCACGGGATCGAATTGTTAGGTTTTAATAAAGTGTGGCCAGTGCTTTAATAAAGTGTGGCTAGTATATTATCCAACATGCTTTCACAATTACTGAGAAACAAGGACAGGAACTTCATTAACACTTTGCACAGGAAAGAAAACTGTGCTACAGGCAAGTGATATACTGCTATTGTGACTGTAGGTGTCCTGCATTTAAGAAAACAAGGAAAAAATCTGAGGAAGGGAGTAATTACACTGTCAGCAAATGTGTTTGTGTTCGCAATGTTCCCTTCCAAGCCCCACAGCTGCCGGGAGCCTGCGTCGCAACATGGCAAATTTCTAGGACAGAAGGTGACTCCACAAAAACAGCAAGAGCTGTGATGTGAGAGACAAAACCCTTGCAGGAAAAAAAAAATTAAAAAACACATGCAGAATCATTTACAAAATGTGTTTTCCAGTGCAGCACCAACCCTGGGCAGGGTTACACTCACTGCTCTTGAGGCAGAGGGGAACTGCTTTGATAAAGCACAGGTGAGGTGTATCTTGTGAGCCGCACGTCAGGCAGGATTAACTCCCTGGCAAATTATCAAAGCCAACTGATAGCAAAACAAGTTGGGACTCTCCTACAGTGGCAGTTTAAAACTAGGTGTAACTTCACCTAAAACAAATGAATACAGCGGGGGTGTAAGGGGACTACCTAATTGATTAACCCCTTCATTCACTCTCAGGCAGATAATAGCGTTTTGTGGAAATCAAGGAGGTCTCAAGAAACTCGTTTAGAGTAGAATTCAATTACTGGGAGAATTCTTTCTGTGTGGTTTGGGGATTCAGAGAGGAAGAGAGGGGACCATGAGGTGGAATGCTTCACTGGGTCTCCTCCTGCCTGTTGCTGCCCAGCTCTGCACAGATTCCCATGTCCCAGGAGCAAGCTCACAGTAAAACACACACAGTGTTCCTCAGAGCAGGGAAAAACTGCTCAGCAGTTCGGAAAGAGGAGTCCTAAGTAACCCCTGAGAATGTAAAGCCACCCCTTGAACTGCCAGACAGAGCTTTGAGACAGTTTTTTATAATATTTTTTGTATTAGAGCAGCTGAGCACACAGTCACATGCGTGAGGAATTATGAATTCCCCCCATCAGGGTACAGGAGGGGTCTGTAACCCCTGCGACAGCACAAACCATCACACACCGGCTCAGAAATGCTGCCCTTCGCCTTTTCTAACAATTTCCTACTTTTGCATTTGTGTGCCCCTGCAGCAGGAAACACAAACCATTGTTACACGCTCCCAGGCAGCGCAGGGCTCCACCTGGCATCCCTGCTACCCCAGCGAGATGCTGCAGCCTGGGGAAGCCCGGGGAGCAGCCAGCTCCGTAGCACGGCGTATGGGAAAGCCAGGCGTGCAAAGCGGGCTGTGGGGCTGCAAATGCGGCTTGTCGGGGATAATGAAGGAGACGGGAGGCAATTAAAGAGGAGAAAAGTGACAATCTGACAACACGCTCGATTAATGTAATCAGATTTTGCGTTCGCTTCATCAGTAGTAAATCAAAGCCCGGTAGGAATGATACGAACTTTTTAATATTAAAAACTACTCCCGTGGTATGCAAAGTCAGGGAGTACCAGTAAATTTCTGTCTGTTGCCGATCATTAACTGATTTAGGATGGCCCTTGCTGACTAATTATGTTTAATAAGAGCTTGTCCATACAAGCTGCTATCAGATGTCGTTCTATACAGTTTCAAGCCAGATATAATGGGAGAGATGCACGTATTAACTGTCTGTAACACTGCACTGGCTTTTTATGGGAGGAGGGTGGGAAAATTCAAAACTGATTATTGTGTGGCTTCCTTTCAGACAGTTGTATTTGATCTAATTTGATTTATCGCTGCACATTTTGAATGAGCAGAAATGTCTGGAGGGGAAAAAAGAGACTTGTTACAGTAAATGCTCGTGTTAATGTATTTTCACCTGCTTGCTTGGTGGGCTCCAGAGCTGGCTGTATTTATTACTGTTTGGAGTCTTCTGGATTAGAAAAACCTCCTCTATCTTTTTGCTCTCTGTTGTAGGGATGTAATGAGCTTCCCACACCCTCCACAAGCGGTGATTGTGTAATTAATCCGTGCTGGCATAACAATGTCTTCACCTAGATTACTAATATTGCTAAAGAGAAATGCAGGACAAAGGCTGATGTCTATTTTCCTGAGGAAAGCACAGCTGTAACTTGTAGGCAATTTTTTTTCCAGGTGGTCCTAGAGCATAAACGTCTTGAACCTTGTAGAGAAGCGGGCCCAGAGGTTTGGAGTTCCACTTCTTTTTAGAGAAGTGCATAAAAGTTTTGGTGCTAGTATTACTTGAAGGCACAAAACCACAAACAGTTTTCCTGGTTGCTTAAGGGTTTCTGGGTCCCCAGTGCAACTCAGCTTAGTCTTTAATGTACTGCCACTGTTTTTCTTCAGCAGTGAGGCACGGGGAGATGAACCAGTGCCTTTTCCGTCACGCTCTTTCTAAGAAAGGCACACGCACTTAAAAAGGCACAAGGAAATGCATAACTATCTGTGGGTCTGAGCCACCCACCCTGCAGCACGAGGCCTCAAAATTCTTCTGCAGTTTAAGCACAGAACTAGAAAATGAGACTTCTTTGAGCTGGCTTTGTGTGTGATGATGGTCGGAAAGCGATGATGGATCTTTGCAGTGACCTGTTACCTAAACCCTTGCTCAAGAAGCAGTTTGAATTTAAGAATTTATTGGCATCTACACTTCACAGACTGCTGGGCTCTGTGATCCAGGCCAAAACAGGGCAGTACCACACCTCAGTGACTCGTGCCTGCATCTGCACCCATGTGTTTTGTCTGTAGAGCCACGGGCTGCTCCTGGTGCCAGTGGGACGGCAGGATGTGTGTCCCACTCCCGAGTGGTTCCCACCATTTAGCATTGATTGGCTCCTGCTCTGTCTCCCCTTTAAGCAGCATCACTGATGGGCACCGAGGAGTCTCTGTGCTGCTGGGTCACTCAGAGGTCTGCTGAAAGCAGGGAGAGGGACAGGGCATACATCTCTGCACCTGGAGACAGCAATTAAAACGCTCACTGCAAACCCATCCCTTCCTTAGGTGGGTTTTAAGCCCAAGTTAGGCTTTCCTGCCTTATCTAACTCAGGGAAGTCTTAGTCACCAGCATTGCAAAAACTTGTTATGGTTTTGTTTGGCACTGTCTCTTCACGTGTTCCTGTGTGTGCATTGCAGGGACACGTGTTTGCCTTGCTGAGGGAGATCTCGCACACGAACACTGATTACACCATGAATTTATGGTTGTCTGCAAATGTTTTCTGGGTTTGTTTTGGTGCTGACGTGCTTGGGTCAGCCCTGACTTGGCTCTGTAGGTTACGTGGCTCCTTCTCTCAAAGCACAAAATGCTCCTCTGTGGGTGTTGCTGGAGGTCTGAAGAAATCCTCCTGAAATGGGTGTTGACGCCTTAGGCATTGGTCAGGGATGTAATAATGCTGACACTGATTTGGGTATTTTAGCTGTGTTTGTTATTCACTGTAAAATCTTTATGAAGGAAAAAAAAAAAGCAGAATTTACATAAACCTAGAGGAATAGGCATTTGTTTCAACATAAAAGGTGGGGGAGGACTAAGAAAAGAAGGCATTGTAGCCTCATGTTCTCTTGATGTGTTTGGTAAGGTTTCTGTTGACGTTTCTCCTCTTACAGCACAAGTCTGTGGGGTATTTCAGTATAACTCTAGAACGGCCTGAATGAGAACACCTCTAAATCTGTGGGAACTTCAGATTTCAATCTCCATCGAGATGCAAAGCGTGATTTTCTCAACCGTGTTTGCATTGTGAGATATACAAAATATGGAAAACACAAACATTTGGCACTCGGCGGAGTCTCTGTCGTTTGCATTCTCATCCCCAGCCCTGCACGTGCCATCTCCCAAACCCGACATCCTGCACACAGACTCTGCTTTTTCTCACACGAATACTCCTTGGAGAGTTCCTCTTATTACCTGGGCTATAATCCNATTTAATAAATTTATTTTATTATAAAATTATATAAATAAAATAAAAAACATTATTCAGTCCAAAGTCCTCTGAGCTTTGAGCATAACTGAAATGTTTGAATGGTTGAAATTCCCGCAGAGAATGGAGGNCTCCCTGGGGGGGAGGCCTTGTGCACAAAATTCATTTCATTTGGCCACAGAAACTCCCTGTGCCTTTGGCATCCCGGTCTTTATTCGCAGAGGAAAAGCCGTCTGAGGCAAAGCTGCTGCATTTACAAGACCCTGCAGAAAATATCTCACACCAAGCTGGACCAGAGGTCATTGCTGGGCTAAACTCTGCCAGTGCTTGTCTGAAAAGAGAGTGGCTTGGGGTTTTTCCTCTCCTTTCAGAAGCCTGTTTGGGGCTTGATCTGCCTTTATTGACTGAGCTGAGTAATGTGCAGGAGGGACGAGCTGAGTGTGCTCAGCTTTGGAGGTGGACTAAAGGCAAGTCTACACCTGGCATCTCCTCTGCATCGTTCTTTACAGCTCAAATGGGCTGAAAATTTTCCTCGTTTCCTTCTTTTTCACCCTTACTTTCCTATCTTCTGTCTCTTCCTCTCCTTCCTTTCAATTATATCTGGCATTTTAAGAGGTAAATGTNTGAAATGTTTGAATGGTTGAAATTCCCGCAGAGAATGGAGGAAAACAAACATATTTTCACTATTTTTAGTAATTCCAGTATTTCACCGGAAATATTTCAAGGGGGAAGTTGGTTTTACCACAGCAGTTGCTACTTGAGTTCTCTAATTCCGTCTTTTTATTGCTTTTCCCACATTTTGCACCAAATTCTAATATTTCTTATCTTCCTCTCGTCTTTCTGGCTGCGAAACACCCAAATCTTGCTGTCATTCTGTTATTCATGAAGGGGGTGGAGGAAGGAGGCACAGCTGAAAAGTACAATTTCTAGCAATGATAAAAAAAATTAGAGCCACAGCATAGATTTTATTTCTGGGTGGGGAAAAATCCTGAAAAAAAAAAAATTGTCTCCCCTCTTTGCCAAAACTCGATGGGCTCTGCCTGAGCGTTTCTTAGATGGCGTGTGGATTCAAGGGCTTCACATTTCATCAGCATCCTTAATGAGCTTGAGGAGCCTCTAATAAATCTCAGCCCTTTTAATGAATTCTTTATAGCTCTTAACTGCTCGAGATAGAGATTGACGAGTGTAACCGGTAGCACAAAATCTTGGCAGGCAATAAGACGAGCGGCCCCAGCCTTTCCCTCTGGCATCCCATCTGAATTTCTGCAGCAGAGATAACCAGGAGTCTGTCACTGCTATGAAGTTTGTGAAATTTAATTAGGGAACTAATAAAACAGCTCTCATCTAGTGCTGCAGTTTCCTAGGAGATCTGGTGTGTTGTTTAAGAGCTTCTCCCAAGGGAGCATGTGGTGGAGCCCTGTTATCTGAGCAGAGAGCTCGATTGACCACTTCTCTGTTGTAAACCCCTTGCTAGCAGGGTTAATGCTTTACCAAAAAACACATTTGCGCTACTTGAGTGAGCCATTTATGCACCATTGATGAGCAGAGGCTGATGGTTTATACTTAAACACCACTCACTTTGGAGAGACACGTGGGGGCTTTTTTTCCTTCCTCCTAATTTCTGTTCTTGGTCTCATTCTCAATCAAAAAGGGGCCATTTTCCAGTTCTAACTCCAATGTCCTGAAATCGTCATAGCACAATTGAAGATCTTCTCTTTGGGTTTTTCAGAGGCAAAGTTGTCTCAGCTGCAGTGGAGGAACCATAAATGATGGCGAGAGTAGAATCAGATCAGATTCGTCCTAGTGGCTCTTTCTGCAAGGTTTGCTCCTGAGTAAATGCCGGGTGTGATACGTCCAGACTGATCTTTTCAGCTCAGTGGATGTTTTGGAACTAATTTCAAGGAAGTTTCACTTTAATCCTATTATTATCAATATGTCTCCTAGTTAGTAGATTAGATTTTGGTTTGGTGGTATATTCTAGAAAACATAGTTCTGTCAGTTAACCCACACATATATACAGTTTAGAGCTAGTCTTAGAATTCAGAAAAAAATGGGTTCATTGTACCTTGAGGCCTCTTAAAATTTCAGATATTTTTCCCATGCCCCAGCAGAAAACCACTCATCTCCATCTTTAGATTTTTTTTGGTGATAAGTTAACTTACATTTGAAAATGAAAAGCTGCTTCAAATAAAGACGATTTTATTCAGTTCTGAAAATGTCAGAGAAAGATTCTTTGACCATTTCAAAGCCATTGTTTTTAGAAGAATTATTGAAATGAAAAAAATCTACTGAAGCCATCCTGCCCCTCCCAACTATATCTGTTTGGACAAAGCAGCATATTCCAGCAATAAAAAAGAAACCACATTAAAAAGTATTGACCAATTCTACTTAATATTTATTGCTCTTTGATAACTGAAGAGAATAGAAAAGTCTTCTCAGCAAGGCACCATGAGAAGGATTTCTTGGAGAGCAGTTTTACTGAGAAAACCATGGCTTGATGAACTTCTCAGTTGAAGACCTGGCCATTGGACCCCTCAGGAAACGAGCACTGAGGAGGTTTTTGCACTTCCTGGAAGCTTCTGGTGGGGGATTTTGTTGTCAAAGGACGTAGATAGCACAGCGAGCTGAAATCGGGGCAGCAGCATCCCCAAAATCCTTGGATTGAGAGGGTGGAACATGTGCTCGTGCAACAGTGGGTTTGTCAGAGCCTTCCAGTGACAAAGTTGTTAAAGTGATTTATTAGCAACATAAGGGGTGCTCAATAATAATAAAACAATGACCAATCCTCACTCTCTGCTCAAAGGCAGCAGCTCATGGCCCGTGGCAGGCACATGGCTGAACTTGTAGGATGGATTCTACAGAGCTCAGAACAGCAAAGTTAGATTGTTTGCCCTTTAAAAATGAGAGCCCTTTAATATCCCAGTGCCCCAGAATAAAACACCCCAAAAAGAACTCTATTTTCATAGCAACTCACAGCCTTGTCCTAAAGACTGGTAAGAGGTTTCTCAGCTGTGGTGTGTTTGTGGTGCAGAAGGTGCCTTTATCTCGTTGCATCAAGGGAGTTGGGACTGGGCTCTATTGTTCCATCTCCTGCTGTCTTGCAGAGGTGTCAAGTGACTCATTTCACCTTGGTGAACAAATACTGATGTGCTGAGAGCAGCACCTGAGTAATGAGCGTGGCACTGAGCTCGCTGAGCCCCGAGCCACGTTCATGAAACTACGCCCGTGTTTGACCTATCAAACCTTGTGCTGCACCAGTGACAGCGATTGACCAACACATCATTAAGACTTTCTCATGGTTAGAGAGGAATTGAGTGAAATTAAATGATTTTCCTGCAGGCTGAAAAGCCCTTGGGAATGTTATTTGATTGTGGAGCTTCCCGGCCCTCAGGTAAAGGGTTCAAACCCAGCTTTATTAACCCTTCCTGAAAAATTACTTTTCCAAGTCCTTGTTGCTACTGAAGGGGCTCTGCTCCGAAGGGATGTCCATAACACAGCAAGGTCATCTTTGTCCTAAGGGATATTGGGTGGAATATGTGGATGAATATATGGATGTGCCACAGACATCACCTAGAAGTGGAACATCTCTGAGTAAGGATGGAGTTAAACTTCCATCTCCATGGTGTAATTACCGGGAGTAATGGGCTGTTTGTAATTATGGTGATATTAAACCTGATAAAATTTTTGGGCCAGATTCTTTCCTCGTTTATAGTGGGATGAACCAGGAGACTGTGAAAGGAGATCTTGGCCCAAGACAGTTCTTCAGATAAACCTCAGGCTAAACAAGATTGAAATCTCCCACACCCATGATACCCCTCCAAACATCTCTTTTACTCTTGTGTTAAAGGCCAGGTATATTTATGGAGCAAACTATATTAAGATTATCACCATTAATTAACTACATTCTGAAGTTTTTAATCTCAACCTCTTGGGGAGCACTGAAATAATTTACATACCAAAACAGTAGTGTTGAAAAAGTTTCCATCTGTTTTCCATCTTTTTCCAAGAAATTTTTAAACATTGGCCGTTTTCCCGGGAGACCATGTCCCCGAGGAAGCGTATCCTGACCAGCACTCCTTTCCAACTTCACTAATTAAGGTGTTTCTATGAGTCACAGGGACTTTCCTCTTCTTTCATAAGATATGAGTGATGATGCTCTTTGAGGAGACTAAATAAATAAATGAGTCCAAAGAGTCTTACTAATGGGCTGGAAGAATGATAAATTCACCTGATTTTAGCTGATACAGGCAGAACCCTGTAAGGGTTAGACTTTCAAATGATCTCAATAAATTAATTCCCCTGCCATTCTGATGAGCTGTCCTTTTATACATTCAATGTATGAAGCAAATAAATGACATCAGTAAATCTGGTATAGCAACATGTAAGCCATTTTAAACACTGAACAGATTTAAAAGCAAAATGAAAAGCTATTTATGAAAAAAAAATTATCAGAAGAAAAATCTAAATAAGCAAAACCTTATTTATTTGCAATGCATAATTTCAGCAGTTTTATTTATAACAAAACCTTAGTTCTCTTAGAGATAAAAGCTGTTATACAATATGTTTTCTCAGTGACTATCTAGTAATCATTCCTAATTTTATTTACTTAAACACTTGCAACTTTTTCTTAGCTCATACAAAGTGAGGAGAAAGTCTTGATTGCCAAGTGCAATTTCTCTGAATGACTGCTCTCATAACACAAGTTCAAAAGAAGAAATGAGAATAGGAAGCTATCCTACAGCAGGCCTCTCCATTCCTAAACCTTCCTTTCAACTAAAGAAATAACAAATTCCCACTTTTGTACATTCTGTACACTGTGTACATGACCAGCAGTGTCAAAAAAAAGCTTGCAATTAAATTAGTGGTGTTGAATTTGTGACAAAAACACAACAAAAAGTTGGTCTGCGTCAAGTAGAATGAAGTCTCTAAAGGCTGTGTGTTACAAAGAAAGGGGAAGAAGCTGTGTAGAGAAGAGGGTGTATTCTCATGTGGGGAAGGCAACGGAAGATGACATCATAGCAAGAGATACCAAAACTGTTATGGTGACCCCAACTTCCTGTGGTTTCCCAAGTTCAGAACCGTCCATACAGCCGTGCTCCAGTTCGGGTCAAAACTGGAAAGGAAGTGTCTCCAAAGCCAGACTTTATGCCCAAGGGCACAGGAATATCACAAGAGGAGCAGACATTGCAAGATGTTTGTTATTTGGGGTAGGCTCTGTAGGCACGTCACTCGTCAGCCAAAAAAGAGTTGGGCACAACGAGGTGGGAATCGGTTCTGCCGAGTATAAGAACAGTTTGGTTTTGTTTATTCTGGTGCCACTCAGGTTTATCTCCAGGCTGTGCTGGTCTGGGCCATGACCTGAACTGGCCCCTGTGTTAAAGAGGGGCAAACCAGCAGCCAAAGCTGCAGCTAAACCTCCTTGTCCTCCTTCCCCAGCCTGGAGCTGAGGAGGACAGGTCAGAAAGCAGCACCTGCCTCCTGCCTGAGGGAGCCCACAGCCAGCAGTGGGAACTGCCCTGGGAAATGGATATTTCTCCTTCCTCCACCTGAGGAGTTACATGACCCAGACGTGGTCCAGGGCAGCAGCAAGAGGGAAAGGACTTTATTCCTTGCCTCCCTTTGAACTAGCAGCTCACATCGTCCTTCTGTTTTCACACACAAGGGTATTTGGTAATTTTGTGTTCTATAACAATGAGCCTGGTATTTCCGTAGTGATGCATATTGTTATAATCTCTCTGCTTTGTTTCCTCGACATATTTTTTTATTAAAAAGTCTTCCCAGCCTTAAATAAGTACAGAATAAGTGTGGTCATTCTGGGAACATGAGAGGCCTGATTATCTGACCATCAAAGACTATGCTGTAAACAGGATACTAGTAAACAGGAACTGAACCCCATATGGAGAGTTTGTGGTTTTCTTCAGCCTCTGTTTGTTATGTCTTACATCCTGTTAATTATAGAAAAAGAGCTGGAAAGTTGGAAATAATCTTTTCTCCAGATTATTTCCAGCTTCCCTCCGATAGAACAAAACGCAGTGTAGTGCTGCCTTACCTTGCTGCCTTCAGATGTAAAGCATTAAGACAATTCATTCCAAGGGGATCACTTTTCAAGAGGATTACAAGCAGATTTTTTTTTTTCCTTTCTAATTACAAAACGAAAATTTAGATCTTAGCATCTTATGCAGGGAATCCTCTCAATTGTTAGCACGGCATTTCAGTGTCTTTTTTTTGGAGTTTGCTTGAGAGCCTTTGATACTTTTTAAATGCCATTTGTGTGACTGGTATAAATCATTTCTGGGTAGGTGGGTTCTTAGAACGAAGATTTTGTTGCATAAAACAAATGGCAGAAATTAAAGTCATAGTTTTTGAGTTATCTGTGTTGTTAGGTGTCTTTCCGGGTTGTCCATGCACGCAGAGAGGTTTCTCCAGCGCTGGCCAAAGCAGTGGGCAGGGCAGGCAGCTACTCCTGCATTCCCACTGCTTACCCATCCTTGACCTTTGATTCACACAAATGATTGCCCATCTTTCCAATGCGGTTCAGTCCATGCTTCCAGTGTCAGCAAACAGATTCATGAGCAAAATGCTGGGAATTGTTCTGATCTGGAGGTTTTGTGTCTTGAGGTACATTCCCACTCTTCCTTAAGGACCTCCTTTGGAGTTTTGGTGCTCGAAGGAGACACGTCAGAGGAGCAGTGAGGAGGTCATGCTCTGTTTAGACCTATTCTTACCAGATCAGACTTTGGTTTTGCAAAACAGAAAGCCAAAATCTGTTTGGTTCAAGGTCCCACGTTAGCTGTGACGAGCGGGAAGTACCAACCACCACTTACATTTCTTAGACAGCCCTGGACCAGAGACCACAAATAAATCTCCTGCTATGTTATTTTTCAGCTCTCCACTCTCAGCACCATCTCTTTAAGCTGCTCTCTGATGCCAGCCATCTGCTCCCAATTGCTGAGTTACTCTTGAGCTCTCTGAGGCCAAGTCTGTGCACTCTGCCCCCAGCAGCAAACTCGGGCCAAATCCCCCCATCTGCAAAGCTCCTACTGGTTCTCATCCTCATGGGGAGGAATGGGAGGAGATCTTCTGCCTCATATTCCCCCAGGCTCAAGGTATTGCAGCACCTCCGTTCCTGGGGCTGCCATTGGGACAGGAAAATAACGCCAGGATTATGGGATCACCAGAGAGAATTAAAGAAACGCCGAGAGAATTGGCTGCTTACGAACAATAAGGTTTGGATGCTATAAAAATACCCTGTTCTGGCGTAACTCTGCTCCCATTAAACTCAAGGAATAAAATTCCTACCAACTTTACTAGAAGCAGAGTGTGGCTAGTGCTGAGAGCTTTTGAAAGTCCCACTGTATAGCTACACCCACTTTATGTATCCATTTTAATTACATGATTAATAAAATACCAATGGAGCTCCAAACTGTTCTGTGTTCATTTTCCAAAGCACTTTGACTAACCCGTAATCATAACCAGACTTCCAATTACACTGGATTTTAATTGTTCTCCTTTAAGGGTAATTACTAGTACTCTGAAAAAAATTACTATGAGTAGCTGGTGATGAGTAGGAATAGGCAACCTCGCTTCTCTCAGTCTGTTCTGTCATTTGAGTTACAAGGAATGTAATTGGATATGTGACACCCAGACAGAGAGTGGTTTCCAGGATCTGAGAGGACTCTGTTTCAGTTAATGTGTTAATTTGGGTTCCATCTTCTCATTTGTTCCGCTTTGATCTATCATTTCATAAAGCCAAAGCACCAGATTATTAAGTGTGTGTGCTTGATTTATGTGCAAGACTCCATTTGCATGCACATTAATATTTTCAAAGTTTTGGTCCAAATTTCTGCAAGCCATGGTATGGGGTAACACGAGCTGTAATTTCACACTGCGTGGCAACAACTGGTGGGAATAAAATTATCCTGTGATTTGGCCGTATTCACGTACCAGGAGCTATTTTCCATTTGGAAATTTCAAATATTGCCAATTGAAATATATCTGTAAGCAAGCTGTAAAGAGAGGCGTTGCAGGAGCTGAAGGGCACGGGGCAGGAGGCTGAATCTCATGCTCGACTTATCGAGATTCTCAAGAGAATGGCCTTAAAACCTCAGCAAGTGGGAGTTACATTTCTGTTTGCCTGAGAACGGACAGCCAGGGACTCTCTTCCCTGACTGGGAGAAGAACTGGGGCTGAATTTGCTGCAGTGCTGCCCAAGAGGTTGGGTTTGTGACTGTTCCCAGCACAGGGCTGGCTTTTGGCATCGTTGTATTTATGCTCACGGAGTTAAAATGCCAGTAGCAGGATTCTGCTGCCATTTATCCATAAACACAGATTATACAAATGCAAGGAGGGTGTCATTGTGAAAAAATGGGTCTTTGCACTTTATGCCTCTGGGAAGCTAAAAGATTTATTTTTAATCTGACACTCAGCCCAAAGAGGTTAACAGAGCTGCTAAGATCCAGAAGTTACTGTACTTCTCAAGTACTTTCTTTTTCAAATTTGTGTAGTATACCTTCAGACATAAAGTAGAGAATAATGTGAATATAATCATCTATTCCTTTAAGTTTTATTATAGTAATTACTTGCATTGGGTGAATATTGTTTTAATAAAGCTCTTTTTCTTCAAAATATTCCACAAAATCCATATTATAATCAATTTTATTATAAAAAAATGGTGTCCACTGGGAAGACCCTTAGAAATGTGTCATTCTCCTTTTAAAATATTTGCTCCAGTGACACTCCTCTCCGTCATGGTGAAATTTTGGAAAATTTCAGGAAAAGGAATTGGGATACAGATCTCAGCCAGTACAGCTGAGGGGTGGGTGAAGGTCTCTGGTTCAACCTCTGCCCATGACCTTCAGCCAAGGCTCTGGGACTTGGCACCCTGTAAAATGAGCTGTTTCTTGAGCTATCAGATGAGCTGGATCTGCCCTGCTCTGCTTGGGAGTTCTTGGCTTTGTTCTCTGCTAGAATTCAAATCTCTGAGTTAATTTCTGGTTGACCAGTTGGTGTCAGAGATGCTGGTTTGTATTTTCTCTGAAATAAGTCTGTCCCATCACTGCCATGGCTTTGCAGTTACAGTGGAGACATTCATGGAATTTGAAGATCTTTGAATTTCCTAGAGGTGGTCGATGGCTGCGTTTGCCTCCCGATGTCCAAGATATTATTCTGTGGAAAGATCATCTTAAAAATGATCTGCTGGGTAAGGGCTGGGGTCTCCCACAGAGGGATATGGTTGTCCTGCTGGTCCATGGCCTGGCCCATCACTGACTCTGAATTCTGAAGGTCCATGGCTTGCTTGGAGCTACCAAACATTATCAGATCTGGGTTCAAATCCAGAATTAGATGGTTTTGTGAGTTACCCTCTCACTTTGAAGCCATTGCTTCCCCTCCATTTCATTTCTGCTTCATAAATGCACAGTAAAATTTCGCCTCCTTTTAGCTTGTCAGGATAATCTAATCCAGACCCTTCTGGTTTAAATTATAGCTTTTTCCAACTCACAGACTTTTAGGACTGGCTTTCCTTTTAATCCCTTTTTATTTATTTATCTGTATGTATCTTGTCTCAGCAAATTATGTTGCTTCATGTCATCTTAAACGATGTGGTGTAAAATTAAAAGAAAAGCCACTTTGTAATGTATCAAAATGTTATTTAAAAAACCCCCCAAAATGTTTGTCATTTATTTTGCTCACAAGTAATCCCAAGCGGCAGCGCACTGTGAGGTTTTCTGTGAATGCATTTACAATAGGAGCCAACCACACATTTCACTGAATCAACAGGCTTGTCTCGAGATATTTATGACATGAATGTTCAGACTTCTGTTTAGTCAGCCATCCCCAGGGGGAGGCAGCATTTCTGATAGCGCCTGAAGGAATTGGGAACAAGCTGTCAAAAGGGTCTTTGAAATTCCTGAAAAATCACTGGAAACACGGCTTTGATGGCTGAGTCATTTGGGGTCTCGCAAGCGCTGTGTTGAGTACCTAATCCCCAGTGCAGGGAGAATGGGAACGCAGCAGCTCCAGCAGCTGGAGCCAGCAGCAGCACAGCTCTCCTCACCATCCCAGCAGAGACAGAGCGGTGACGAGCCCATTTTGTCGCAGGAGCTCAGAAACTGCCATTAGCCCTGGATGTGTCACCTATAAAAACATCACTGTCTGTCCACACAGCTCACAGGCTGACTTTGTGTCAGTCCCAGGGAGGACGCTGCCCTTCCCTCGCCCAGGCGAGGCTGGATGGCCCCGAGCTGCCCCTGCTGCTGGAGCTCTGTGCTCATTAACAAGCTCCTCGCTACTCCCCGGGAGTTTTGCAGTACGAGTCAACTCCAGAGCAAACTGGAGTTTTTCCCATGTTTGGGGCTTCATCCACAGAATCCCTGCGCGGCATTAGCACCAGACCCTGGGGCTGGAAAGCAGAGGCATGTTCTGCATGGGTGTGAGGGCAGAGGAGGCTGATGCCAAGCCCGGTGCCAGCTCTCCAGCCGCCTCCTCTCACCACAGCCCCTCGAGTGCCATCTGAACTATTTTTCCAGCTAGAGCCAGACTACTTCATCATGTCCTCGGTATGAAAAAACTTGCGAAGGGGGCAACCTTTGATCCCTAAAAGCTTTCAGAAGTGTTAACTACATGTCTGGAATATTGTCACGGAGCGGCTGAATTCCAGCGCGCCCGAGAGCACAGGCGGCACCCGGGGGGTGAGCGCAGCCTGCCCAGAGCTGGGCCATGTGGAGAAGGGCAGTCCTTGCTAGGCTTTGTGCTCAGGCTTTTATGGTGCTTTTAATATGAGAGACTCTTATCATGGTTCATTTACTTCCATGCTTGTGGTTTTGCCACTTGGGAGCAATCCTGGGGTTCTCTGATTCGTGCTGAGGGAAGAGCTGACGTTTAGATGGTGAATTATGTGGCTATTTTTTGGTTGACTTTTGCTGGTATTGAGCTAGAAGACATTAAGGCACTTTGGTCCAGTTAAGATGGCATTTATCTTGTGTGTGGCCACGCTTTATTTCGTTACCTACACTCCCAGACTGTTTGAAAAGGAGATATTGATAGAAGTTGGAAGACAAGCTGTTGATGATTTGTCTTTGCCATAATAAATGCAGGCTCTTCATTAAGATGCACTATGGGTTTTTTTCCAGCACATTTTAAAATTTATTATTTGCATTAATTTTCCAGAACATCTATGGTCTAACCAGTTCGTTTTGTTTCTGTTTTTGTCCCACCAGTATTGATGTCACTTGAAGATCTGATTGTCAACATCATAAAAACAGCGCTAGGAAAAGCCACAAAATATTGCACAAGACCCAGAAGGACTGAAAGTCGAAGGATTTCTTTCAGAGGATATATTGTTTTCACTGGTGAGTAGGTGGAGCCATTCCATTTTTCCTGATTACAGTCTAGAACAGCTCAAGTTGCTGTGACTGGAATTTTGATTCTATGGATCATCTTGCTGAACGAATTTGACAGCAGCAGAGTTTTTCCCAGTGTCCTCGTTGTAAATTATGTGTGTTTCATACTCCATTATTAATTCTAAACAGGTCTTTTTTCCATTTAAACAATGTAATTTCTTGAGGTGTAAAGAGGGTTTCTTTGGCTGATGGTTGTTCGTTAAATTGGGAGCAGAGATGATTTGGACCTTCTGAAGTTGAATGTAAATCTGGCAAAACTTTTATTGTAAATCCTGCAATTGAGCAAAACACTGGAGATTCAAATGAAGTCCAGAGTGGTGATCAGAAGAGTCCTAAAAGGACTCAAAAGCAGGAATTTTGAGGAGAAAAAGAAAAAAAAAATTGAATATTTGTTCTCCTCTCAAGCATTCAAGGGGATGAAAAATTGCACCCAAAACGGAATGTTAAATTCAAGCTCAAATGTGGAGACCTGCTGGACACAGGGTTGCAAACCACTACGCAGGCAGCAGAGTGATGGGGTTTGAGCAGGAGAGATTATCCCCAAATCAATTGTCCATTCTGAACATTTGCACATTCACTATTTTGCTCACTGTGTCTCACACTGATAATATTCTTCCCCCAGATTTATGTGATCCAGGGAGAAATGAAAAATAGAGGTATGTGCTTCTTTTTGTGGGGCAGCAGCAGGGACAGAGGGCTCTTGGAGAGGGGAAAATGAGAGGTGGACCTTCAGCTCATGCAGGTTTTCCCACTTTTCACCAACCTTGGCTTAGTCTTTCCCTGCCTTAGCTTCATCCAGATATTTGTGCCAGACGAGCTTTAAAAGAGCAAAGCAGAAAGTCTGTCATTCGTGTCTAATACAGAACAATTTCACCAGGTATCATCCTTGTGCTTACCCTAAAACTCTATAAAACATCCTGTCAGATGCAGAATGTATACAAATAACATACACTCATGGGGTTTGGGAGGATGAAATCCAGATGGAAGGGTTTTTTTCTCCACAGAAAACACGGGCCAAACCTTAATGTGCTGCAGGCTGGCACGGCCGCCCGAGGACAGTGCCAGTTTGCTGTGGGAGAGCCCAGACACATTTTCCTATGCATTTTCCTGCCCAGGCTTCCCTCCTGCTGCCTGAGCTGCATCCACAGCACACCACATCTCTCTTACAGTTACCTGCCACGGCTGCAGAGAGCTCTCAGGGTCGGTGCTTTTCATCCAGCCCAGCGTGATGCTGGGGACGTGAGCTGGGGCAGCAGCATGAGCAGAACTTGTGTTTATCCCCTGGGCTGTGCAGCCAGCAGCTGCTCCTATTAGCACAATTTGCATATGGCCTTGGCAAAGGCTTGGAGTGAATCAACTGTTCTTCATGGGTGGGGACAGAAAATCTGCCTCCTTCGGACTCACAGCCGTTGCTGTAACGTTAAACCCGCGTCTGGGGATGCAAGAAAAGGATTGATTTAAAAATAATGACCTTTTCAAATGAGGGGGTTTAAAGTAATTAAAGCCAGAAAATTAGCAGTGAAGGAAGATGAGCAAGGAGTACCTGTGTGTATTCATGTTCATCTAAATACAAACCTCTTCTGTTTCTGGGTGCTGATCTCTGCCTCTCCCCATCCTTCCACGTCCCTGGCAACAGGGCAGTGTAGGCCTGGAGAAGCAACAGATCTAGCAATTAGTGTCAGCCTTATTAATTCATGTCACACAGCCTGAATAGATTATTGCTTTGCCATATAAGATCTGACCTCTGTGCAGGTATGTGTTGGTCAAAGCAGGAAGGGAGAGCTGGGATAAATGAATGGTGAGTGTTGGGTGTCAGACTCTTCTGAGTCGGTTTTGCAAAGATTTTTATGTCCTTGACTTTGGATCCAGTGGCAGTTTGGCACCTACAGAACAACCAGGTATTTAAGCACCTCCAAGTGCTTTCTGTTTTGAGAAAAAAAGGGTGGGAAAACAAGATGTCTCCAAAGCCTGAGTGGCATAGAGGGGTGAGCAGGGAATGTCTCTTCCAGGAAAACAACAAGAGGGTATCAAAATGAAAGGAGCAGGTGGCGAATTCAGGGTAAGGAAAATGAGATTCTTCTTAACATGTTCTGTACTTAATCTATAAAACTCCTGCTAGGGGACACTCTGAACACTGAAACTTTAAGTGGGTTCAAAATCCAGCAAATTAAAATCACACAACAGCATTCCCATGCTCCCCACCAGGCAGGGCAGCCATCACTGCCTGCTGCCATGGACTGCTCCACACACCTTCAGCTGGGATCCCTACATCCATTCCTGATGCTCTTAGGGAGCCTAAACAGGTGTTTCACAAGGCAGCTTTGAGACTTGATTAACATGGACAAATCACTTTGAAAGTTTTTCATGAAAGGGGATCCTAAGTGCAGCCCAAAACTCACTTTGCACAGTGTGCAAACCGTAGCTGAGCTGGCAAAACCCATTTAATGCAGAGTCTTTATCGTAGGGGATAATCTGTAAAAAATGTTGCAACACCAA
The DNA here is from genome assembly GCA_013398015.1 of Oreocharis arfaki. Classification (NCBI taxonomy): domain Eukaryota; kingdom Metazoa; phylum Chordata; class Aves; order Passeriformes; family Paramythiidae; genus Oreocharis; species Oreocharis arfaki. The sequence goes on along the minus strand of VZRR01007325.1, from coordinate 265,503 downwards.
ATGTTGGCAAGTTACCAGCACATCATCCTCCCGTTGCAGTCACAGAGCAGTGACCTGGCAATGAGCTCCTACTTGTTCAGCATCCAGCTCTCCTGGGATGATGCATTAGGAAATTCCCCACCGGCTACCTCAGGTTTTATCCCAAGGGCTTAGTGCCGGACAGGAGGGATGGGGCACTGCCCCCACAGTGGCTCTGCTGCTGTCGGGGCAAAGGCTCCAGCAGAGCTCCAACAAACACCAACAGACGTGGGCAGCAGGCTCAAAAAGCTGCTTTAAAAATGCTGCTCAGATTTCACAATTAGGACAGATGTCAGTCTTTTGAGGATTAAGGCGAGCCTGGTCCTTCTCGTGCCGCTGATCTCCACTTGAAGGACATAAGGTTTGTTTTTCTGGTTTTGTTATTACAAGCAGACCTCATTAAGGTCTGGATCATCAACATTTTGTCGTGGGGGGCAAGAAAATTGAAGGGTCTTTTGGCATAGTGATAGCATTCTGGAGACATTTTGTGAGAATCCAGATTTCTTGCTGCCGTATGGAATAGAGAAAAACTAAGTAGATATCCCAGATTTTCTTGCAATAAAATAAATTTTAAGTAAAGAACCCAGTGTTTTAGCAAAATGCATAGTCCTGTTGTTGAGCTCATAGGGAAATGTAACAAACAGCATTTTCAAGTGGTTTTGTATTCCAGCGAGACTATTCCACAAGCTTGTTCTGAGCACTTATGGAACCCTTTATGTTTTCAGAGCTCCTGAAAACAACAAGCTTGCTAAAAAAAAAAAAATTACAGGCACTATTTTTAGTGCTGCAATGTCTAAAACAGCAGCACATTGACAGGAACTCCATCAGTTCCAACAGGAAGCCACAGTGCTTGGTGGTTTATGGTCCCCCTCCAGTTCCCGACTGGCAGAGCTCAGGCAGACAAGTCTGGCCGATCCTGGGTGGGCAGGACCAGCCCCTGCCACCGAGCCAGGAGGGCTGGAGCAATCCTTCCCCACTGCTGGAGTGCAGCCACCTCTGGGCTAAAAGCTGGCCTCTTTGAGCACCACCAGGTCTTCAGCTCCAGCTTTCTGGTGCCAAACCTGAGCTTGGAAAAAGAGTGTTTTCAACCGGAGCGCTTTGCCCATTTTACTCCTTTTTGACCCTCTCTTTGATTTCCCAGTGAAATATCTCACTATTCTTTCTCCCATTCCTGAAATCTTTTCCCAGTATTTCATGGCAGAAAGCAGAGGCTCTCCAAGCACCTACTGTGGCATAAAGATATCTGCACGGGGAGTAGGAATGACACACCATTCCCATCCCTCCCTGAGCTGCCATCCGAGCTGCCTCTGGGCAGCATATCCATTCTCACTGTAACCCTGGTGTTTCTCCCAAAATGTAACATGAATCCAGGAGCAGCTTTGTTGAACTATAATCTGGGTCAACAGTGTCTGGTAGGTTGAAAGGTCATGCTGAAACCCCATCTGTTTTAGCTCTCTGTTGGAACCATGAAAGTACTTTAAACTTGAGATGTTCTGTAGCATTCCTAAATTATCAGTAATGTGTAGTGACACCAAGAACTGTGGTCTAGAAATGCCATGTTTCTCTCTTTTTTTTTTTTGATCTGACTGGGTGAAGCATCAGATTTAGGAAGTAAATTCAAATCAGCTGGACACAGGTCAGTGGCTGTGTGTGGAAAGGACGGTATGGTAGGTGCCTCTGGCCCATAAAAAACCTGTCCTACTGAGATCTGGCTCCAGGGCTTATTAAATACCAGCCATTTTTGACTAGTAAAAGACCAAACAAAACGTGCTTTTTCTCCTTTGATGATTAAAATCAGCCTGAAGTGAGTGGCATCATTTATATAAACACTTGCTTTTGTGCAAGTGCTGTCCTAAGAGATTACAGCATTGCGTGCTTCCTTGAAAGGCATTTTTGCTTTCAGGTGAAGGCAAAAGTAACCTGCAGACTGAGGCACAGCTTCACCAGACTGGGTAGCTCAAAGCCCTGTCCAACCTGACCTTGAAAACTTCCAAGGAAGGGACAGCCAAATTTCCCCAGGATGCTTCTTGGGATGTCTCCTCCTCCCGACAGCTCCTGTGAGACCTGCCTTGGTGCAGGGCAGCTCTCTGTGCCCGTGTTCCCAGCACCTCCCTGACAGTGAGGGTTTAAAGCTGGGCTATAAACCAAAGACCACACTGGCTCCTATTATTTATGGCTAACTCAGAAACAGTGACACCCTTGGTGACCTCCTCCTGCCACCTTTAACCTCTCAGCTCCGTCTGCTGCCTCCCCATCCTCACGTAACACAAAGATGAGAACCAAACCCCTCGCTCTGGACTACGGCGCGGTAATTGAGCGGAGTCACGCTAACGACACAGAGACGAGTCTGCAACTGATTATGAGGTTTTCTTCTCAATTAATTGTCAGAAGCAAAGGGATGTTTGATGTTAAATGTCGTCTTCTTCTTGTTAAGTGCATTCCCTTTGCCACCCATCCTCAGACACTGGGAACAGGCAGAGCTGAACAAGGCAAAGCTGTGGAGTTGTCGGTGCGTTCGTGTAAAATCTGCCTCCAGCGTCCCTCTGTAACACACGGGTCTGTAGAGGACCTTGGGTTTAGGTTTGTTGACAAAACAACACTGACATCTTACTTGGAGGCACTGGATGAATCCTAAACCAGGGTTCAGGGTGGGAGATTTAGGTGCTGTGTGTGTTCTCTGGGCCGGGAGAAGGAGGATGCGTCTCTTCTGGTTGCAAACGTGTCCTCACAGATCTGTCTTTGGACACAGGAAAACAATTCTTGTCTGAAAATCTTCCTTGGAGCTGATTTTTCCTCATGTGGTCTGAGCCCAGGAACACCCCTTTGGCTGTCAGGAGTTTATGCAGGGAAAAAAAAAAACCAAAAATGAAAAAGGGAAACAGCAATGGCAAGGAGATTAGTGAGACTTTTGAAAGGGAGAGGAGTCAGGAGCCCTGTGTGACCAAATGGCAGAGACGTCATTTAAAATGGACCAAAAGGACAGCCTGTGAAATCTTCTGCTTTTGGGCTTAATTAATTTTTATTATATTTTTATAAAAAGTCGTGAAAATACCAGCAGTTTGTGCACTTTTTGCATCTTACAAAATGACGAATTCCTCATTTTTTATAAATGTTGTTTTATAGATTCATATAATTTATAAAACAGTGTTTTATAAATTCAGAGGCTGCGAAAAGTGCAGGGGACTGGCTGTTAATTTTGGAGACAGGAGGATGAAGCTCAGCTCTTCATCTCAGTTCTTCATCCCTCAGTGCTGCTGAGGTCACTGCAGGAGCATCCTTTCTGTTTCCAAAACTGCACATCTCCAGGCCAGTCCTGGGGGGGAAATCTTGATCCCTGTCAGGTCAGTAGCAAATCTGTGCCTGCTCCTCCAGAGCTTGGTTTCAGCCTTGGTGCCCTCCATAAGGCTGCTCGGACTCAAAATTAAGCACAACTTCAAAGATTTAAACCAATTGGAATTCAGCAAATTACTGGCAGCAAAAAGCATTTCACATGAAAAGATCACCACTGCAAGAGATGTGCAGACCAACATCCCCCAGAATGCTGGATGAAATCATATGTTCTTCTCTCAGGTTTATCAGACAGATAAACCATCGCTTCCTGCATCTCAGGGATATAAGGACAAGTTCAATTTGCAGGGAACTTCTCAATTTCCTTCTCTGGCATTTAACTTCCAGTTGGATGCATCATGTCAGTAGACACAAAACTGTGCAAGAGACTTCCTACAAAGTCCTTATGAATTCCTGTGGGCATTATAACACATAAGGAACTATTGCTTCAGTTTTATAATATTTTATTCAGGTTACAAGCAGCAATTTAAATGTGTGGGGAAAGAAGGGAGAAAGAAGGGCTTTTCTGATAAAACTAGGGTAAATACATTTATTTTCTCACTGGAACCAGGAATTTGGCATTTCTGTTCTTGCTGAAATTTGTTAGCTCTTTGAGATAAGATTTTTCATGCAGAATCTTCTATAAAAAGAAATGGCCGAAATGTAAGCCCAGCATCAGGAGTCACTAACCCACAGCTGGAGGTGCCAATGTGCTCTTGTCTGCTCCAAAATTCAGGGTAAGAGAGATGCTGGAAAGCTGCATTCAGCTCCATCTCTGCTATTCTCTTTTGGAAACAAACAAACGAGCAAACAAAATGCTGGACCTCATAAACCACCTCTGTCATCGGATTATTCCTCTCTTTTCCAGGAGGCACAACAGCTCATGTTGGAACTCTTCCACTAAATCACTTCCTTTAATGGTCACTGAATCGGGGGAGACAGTGAAAAGTGGGTTTCAACATGTCCCCAGCACCGAGGCTGGATCTGCCCCCTGCCTTGTGCCTGCTCCAACCACTGACCTCCAGGAGAAGGGAATCGTCTCCCTGGGCGGGGGACACACATCTTGGAAAGACTTCTTTTGTTCAAAATTGCAGAAATGGCATTTTTAGGCAGAAAAGGGGGGATTTGACTGGATTTAGTTCTTAGCACATGAGATCAGCTGCCAGGTTTGGTGTCGGGGTTGAAGAAAAGTCCAGACCAAGTTCTTGCACTACAGACAGACTCCCAAACTGGGAGGTCTCCCAGCACCACCAGTAGCAGATGGTGAGGGTGGGATGTGTTTTGCCCACCTTCCTTGCAGTCAGGACGTGGTTGTGGATTGGGTTTTCTGTCTTTGCCCTTCATGCTGGTGCAGTTGTGGCCGGGGAAGTTCACAGTCTGGCTGTGCTGCCACACTCACGCCATCATTTCGACTCCTGCGGCTGTCAGGGAGGCTGACGAGTTTTTTTGGGCTCTGTTATCTCTGTTATCTCTCAGCCTGGGCAGGGAGCACTGCAGGCTACGCACTGAGGGGCTTCCAAAACTAAGCCTCAAATCAAACAGAGCAAATTAAGCCACAGCATATGCAACACATCATTTCAGTATTTACATTTGCAGCCTCCAGCTCCGGTATCAGAAAGCCTCGGAGATGAGTGCAATAAATAGCCAGTTCACAGAGGAGTTGGCAAGATTTATTATGTTTATGATTCTGCACAAATAATGTTGACAGAGTTCTTTTGATGCAGAGATAGTTTGTGTGCTCAGATCACCGAGTAAAGCTGTGCTTGGGAGGATTTGTCCCCAGCTGAGTCTGGATCTTGAGGTGCCTCTAACTCCTCGTGTGTTGTGTTTTAAACCCTGCCGTATGAGGGGGCTTTATATAAATCACTTTATAGTGGTTTTGTGCTGCCTTTCTGAGATGGCAAACCCAGCCTTACCTCTTTGCCTGGCGTTATACCACCACAATTAAGTGATACTCATTGCTGGCTGCTCAGAATCCTAAGTGTGCCCGCTGTGCTGCAGTAATTGAAACGCGAGGAAAGCATCCCATGAAATTTCCGATCTGAGGCTTTGGTACAAGAGCCGTGGAACCACTGGGAATTTTTTTCCTTAATTTCAGTAGGAGCTGGATCTTTCCCAAATCACACAAAGCAGCCTCCCACGCTCCAGAACAAATCCAGAGGCATATGGTTACTGTCAGGGGAACAGGTGGATGTTCATATGGTTTGTAAAGGAGCTGGAGACAGCTTGTTGCATTTCGATAAGAAGGTTATTCCAGGCAACTGGAATAGTGTAAAGACGGGGAGAAGTGCAGCACGGGTGGCAGAGGCAGCAGCAGCAGGGATAAGAGAGGAAGAGAAAACCTGACACAAAGTTATGCAGACCTTTGGAAACGAGGAGAGAAAGCTCAGCTAAATATGTGCAAGATTTGGAGGGAAAGCTCAGCACGTTAAGATCAAAGGGGTTTGTGGTGCTGTTTTGCTGGGGATGGAAGATGGGGGGTGGAGAGACCAGGATGGTCACAGGTGAGGGCATGTTGTCGTGCAGTAGATAAGAGAGCTATCCAAAGACTATCCCAAAATATTCTGTGCATAACTTCATAATGGGAGCCATCATATTTTTGCCGTTTGCAAAACGAAGGCAATAAAATACAATTTTAAAAAGTGAAGAATCCTGTGAGCATGAGAGAATTTTGTAACTGGAACTCGTTGTTTATGCATGCTCAGCAATTAGGGTTCAGTGATGCTAAAATAGAAATGTTGATAATTTGGGAATGCTAAATCAGCACCACAGCAGTTACTCTTCTAAAGGATGTGTTTGGGAAGGTACCAGGAGAGATAACCCAGCCTTGTTGTTGTTATTTTGTTAACTCAGGAGTAGCTTGAAGAGTCCTCTGAAGTATTTATCTGATAAAATTGCCAACCCCAAAGAATGATTCCTGTGTGAGCAAGGCCGTGTTTCTCCCAGAGACGGTGCCAACCAGTCACTCTTGTTAAAAAACTCGGAGAGAAAACCCAGCCAAGACCTCTTTCACAGCGATGCTGAGGCGGCTCAGAGGTCACTGTGAGGATTCTCTTCTGTTCCCCAAGAAAAGTTTGGGATGCTTGTCTTTGAAACAAAATTTGCATTTCATTCTGAAGCTTAAAGCTGCGAGCGAAGTGTAAAAGCGGATCATCCACGGGACTTCTCACCGGACGGGGAACCTGGGCTGGGCTCTCGGTGTTTGCGTGCCCCGCCGGCCCGGGGTTTGCGAGCGGCACTCGGGGCCCGGGATCCTCATCCCCGCCGCATTCCCGGCTCCCGGCGCGGCGCCAGCGCCTCCTCCCGGCCTCCTGCCGCACTCCCTGCCCGCTCCCGCGAAACCTCGCGAAAACCGCAGGTGTTCGGGGCTTTTTCACGCCCAGCGAGCACGGACCGCTGCGAGGAGGGGACAGGTGGGTGAGGACAAACCTTTCCGAGTGCCCACAGCACAGCGGTGCCGCCCGAAGCCGCTTCTGCCCCTCGCTCGCTCGGCAGCAGCGGCGCCTCCAGAAAGCGAGATCGGCGTCTGGAGCATCTCGCACGACACACACGGGAAAATATTTACCCAGGAGCGGCATTTCAGTGAGGGGAAAGGTTTGTGAGTACCCACAGGAAGGTGGCTGAGGACGAAGCCACAGCTCAGGAGTGTGGCTGATCCTCTTGCTGGGAGGTGGGGAGAGGGCTGACAGCGTATTCTCAATAGAAAAATCGTGTGTATAGATACTGAGATACATAAATATGTTATGTGTGCGTATATATGCATATATACATATAAATGTAAATGGAAACATAATGTATCTGGAATGACAAGCAGCCTAAAGAAGAGGAGCTATGGGCCAGACTGGTGCCCTGAGTGATGTGAGATCCTGTGTCGGAAAGCAAGGCAAAAGAAATTCAGCACCTGCATAAAATGGGATTAAATATGTATTTTTAAATTAAAGCAGGACCATTTATGGTGAGGCTAGCTAAATTTTTGGTTCTGTAATTCTTTCTGCCTGTCCTCTGTCAATTCCATGAGATTAAACAGGCACGTGCAGCTCCTGTCCAGTTTAGGAGCACAGCCATAGTGTGCACTCCAGTGTTGTGTGCAGTATAGAAATGTCACAGAAGCAAACTCAGGCTGACAAAGTGGAGTAGTTGGAAATGCTCTTGCAAGGAGGGTAACAAACACACTTGGCTGAAAGCTGCCAGTGTGGCAGTGCTGGTGCAGGTTCATTCCCTGGCAATTCTGGGTTTGCTTTGTGTGCACGGAAGCGGAGAGCAGCGACCCCGCGCTCAGGCATGGTGCAGAGGCTGTGCAAAGGCCTTGTCAGTGCCTGCACCTCGTGTGTTCACAGGGATTTGCCTTCCAGGAGCAGGGATGATCCTGCGCATCCACACAGCGCAGAGATCTGTACCCACCCAACCCTCGTCTCCTCTAGTGGCCTCAGTCCACACCAGACAGGGCATGGTTTGGGGTGACTTTGTACTTGTGGGGTGACTTACAGAGACCTGCTGGTGCACACAGACCCAGCGTGATGCCACGGAGGAGCTCGGTGAGCACTCGTTACAGGAATCCAGACCTTTGTTTTTTCACAAAGTCTTTCCGAGAGCAGCGTGTGAGGGCTGAGCCGGGGGGATGGAGGAGCCCGGCAGTGCCGCAGGAGAGGTCGGTGTGGCGGGGACCGGAGAGGTGCCTCGGTTTGTTGGGTGTTCCTGAGCCCTGCACTCTCCCTTTCTCACCCTTCCTGTTAACACCTATTCCTGCCACCTTGCCTGTTCTCCCCAAGAGCTCTTGGCTTTCCAGCTGCTCCCGCAGAGCAGGAACGAGGAGCAGAGCAGCCCCATGTCGGTCCCGGTCCCTTTCGGAGCCGTTTCTCGCTGTCCGTGTCACCGGCTCTCGGGACGGGATTTTCCATCCCGGGGATGCTGCGGTGCCGCTGTTCCGCTGCTCTGCCGCCAGAGAGCGGACGGGGACTTCCATCGCCGCCGGGACCCCCTGGGACATCCCGGGACATCCTAGGACATTCCAGTGCATCCTGGTACCTCCTGGTACATCCCGATACCTCCGACACCCCTCGGAACCTCCCCCAGTACATCCCGGGACATCTCGATCCCGCCGGAACCTCCGGGATGCCTCCGGGACATCCCCGGTACTGTCGGGATCCCTCTGGTACCGTTCTTCCAGAGCACATTTAATGCTCTCTTACTCCTGTTTTACTCATAAGTTATTGCTTTTACCCAATATAAAATTCTCATCCATTCCAGGGGACTTTACTCCTGTCCACGGGCAACAAATTCTTCTGGCCAAGATTTCAATTGCTAATTAATAGACGTAATTCAAAGGTTATCTAAAATTTGATTAATATTATGTATCTTTAATTCCCGCAGCCTCCCTCTGTGAGCAATGTGAAATGATTCCACTGCAGTCACGTCTCCAGGAGGTAAGAACAGCTTGGCTCAATTCAATTTGTTAAGACAATCGGTGAAAACACACTTAGCCTGATGGGTGAAATGATTTTACCTCAGCAGAACGACTTCTGATATTACCCAGAGAGATGTTGCACGTGAGTGGCAGAAACAGCAGCTTTTTCCTCCTTTCACCCACAGTGATTTCTTAGTGAAGAGAGGAATGCTCATTCTGACGCCCCAAGCTTGCTGTGTCTCTAATTTAGGTCTAACCCTGGCAATCAGAAGAAGCAATTTTGGTTTGGAATAGTTCACCAGAGATAAAGAGTTGTACTATGGGGAAGAAATTTAGATCACAACAAGGGGGTCTGAACACTTACTCCTGCTTGATTTCTGAAATAAAAGGTGACATGAGGAGGAACAGGAGTGGGAGCTGTGTGAGGTTCTCCTCGGCCCTCTGGGACACGGCTCACCAGCCACTCTGCTGGGAATAACAAATAACAGCACCACTTGTTTCTCCTCCAGGAGTTTAGGACTGATTGCAGTGGGATTACACGCCGTCCCTGGGTTACAAACATCCCCACAGAAAAACAGGATTATGTGGTCCTCTCAGTTTAAACCATGGAGAAGGACTGGCCGTAAGATGAAAGAGACTTTTATTCCTGGAAGTCAGGATTTCCCGAGGCCAGGGCTTAGCAGAGCTCTTGCAGTGGCGCTGGTGTAAGCTGTCCCCAGCCTGCCCCCCCGGCACAGGGCTGTGCTGGGCCACGAGGGCATTCCACAGCCTGTTCCCTGTTCCCAGCCATAATGAATATCCACAGGAGTCCTTCCCTCAGGTGCAGTGCCAGGGCTTTGCACCAGATCCCACCTGGGCAGGGATGTTCATGAGGGGCGCGAGGCTGTGTGTGCTGGCACCTGTGTGGAGCCAAGGCTGATCCCCTCAGAGAAGTTAAAGCCACACTCACAAATTAATGATTTTTCTCTTCTCTAGCCAAGTGTGCTGCTGCATCTCTCCTGGCCCCAGGGCAGGGATGGGCACTGCCCATCTCCAGGCAAAGTGAGGAAACACCCTGTGATGGATAAATCACAAGAGCAGCACTGAGCATCTTTTCCTGTTTCCTCTCTGTCCTATAACATTGACCAAGTGTTTTGATCAACGAACATTCTCAGGGGATACAAACGAGCACAGCTTGGCTGCCTCCTGGGTAAGGCATTTATTTCCTGGGAATCTGGTGCTGTGTCTTAGGTCCTTGTCTATAGCACGAGGATACAACTCACTTTTATGGAAGGACGCCGAAACGTGCTATTTTTGGTATTGATTTAATATTAGCCAACAACATGATACTATAAAATTTGCAGATTCTGCCTTAAATGTTTTAATCTCAGATTTGGGTATTATTTGATACATTTAGATAAATATTGTAACAAAATTTACTCTCTCAGAAGCACTTTTATAATGGCTGTAGAGAGCTCTGTGTTGTGTGGCAATATTTTTAATTCTGTGTTAAAGAGTTGATCATAACTACAGCAGGGAATATATTTTTCATTTGTAACTTAAAATCTTTGCATTGCAAGGTACCAATTAGACTCAGCATACCGAAAATAGCATGGGCAAAAAAAGTTGGGCTGCTTAAAAAATGCCATGAGAGATTAGCAAAGCATACCTAGACACAAACCATATGCAGACAGGAAAGAACCAGGACAAATCAAAACAGTTTTAGCAGGTAAGCAGCCACACAGCAGCTTGTGTCAGATATCAAAGAGGCACAGACTGTAAAACAGCATCCTGCAGCTGGCAGCGAGTAGAAAGTCTCCCAATAAAAGCTGGATCGTCCCTCTTTGGTTTCACAAGCTGTCCTGGGTAGCGATCGCAAAATTGAGTTGTAAGCATCAAAAGGAGGCTGGAGTCATCCTAAGCCACGTCTGTGAGGGTCCCTGGGATCCGGGAGGGTGAGTGCTCGGCAAAGGAGGGATTCCTGCTTTCCTGGGAAGTATCTCCGTGCTTCCCATCCAGAGCTCATATACACACTGCAAGGTAAAACCAGGCAGCACCAGGGCAGTTCTGCTTTCTTCTCAGCATCCATAACATGAATGACACTCCTGATTCCCTAAATAATACTAATTCCCAGAATAATACAAAAAATTGGGCCAATTGCTAACTGATTAACACATGAAGTGAAAAAAAAACCCCATAAACCCCATTTTTGTTTAGGTACACGCACTGTAGTAATATGAGAGAAAAACGCTTTTTATTGTTTATGTATTTATACAGCTTTCAATTATTCTGACTTATTTTCAGTATCCTCCACATTTTAATTTCCTGAGACAGGTGAGCAGCAATACTGGGAGACAATTCCATCGAGGCAGGAAGAACATGCAGCGTGTCAGTTATGGAGATATCCCTTGTTTGGTGGTTTCCCAAACTGGAACGGAGGTCACTGACTTTCCATGTGCAGGATGGTCTCTGTTTAGGGAGGGCAGGGTTTTTGTTACCATGTGAAACTCAGTTGCGGTTACAGAATTATTTTTTAAGATTAAATTGATTCCTCTGCCTCCCAGTGCCTGTGGGAATCCGCTGGTGCCTGAGGGCAGCATCTCTGTGTTTGGGAAAGGCACGGCAGGGAAAATGTCAGATGACTTTCAAGGTACTTGGAATAACTCTGCTGACCCTGGTGGAAACACCAGGGCCAAAAGGTGCAAGGACCTGGTGTACCTCAGGCTGCTCTGACAAAGAATTGGATCAGAGCCTGTATAAATTAGGGCCAGCACAGCTGGAAATTCTGCAAGAAGTTGAGCAGCTTGGGCTGGTGTTGCTCCAGCTCCGAGACAGGAGCAGGTCCCCAATGCCTGTGGAGATCTGGGAGAGCCAGGACCACTCAGCTCCCCAAGGAATATCCAAACCCAGCACCTCCCCGGAGACAAGAAGAGCTCTTTAAATGCAATCAGGACTTGGGTTACAGGCTGGCTTTGCTGTGTAATTATCAGCATTACCTCAGCATTATCAGCCCGGGATTTCAGTGCTGATCCCCTGGGTAATCCTTACCTGTGTGAAAGCAAAGGCTGCTGCTCCTCCCCGACCTCAGCCATCCCCTCCCACACCTGCAGAGCACAGCAGCTCCCACCCTGCCGGTGTTGGCAGTATCTGCTGTTTGCTGAATTATCTGCTTCGGTGAGCGCAGGGTGTGAGAACGGGCAAAGGAGGAGCCTCTTAGTTCAGCCCCAAAAAAAGGTAGAAGAATACCAGCAAAAATTAGCCCAAAATATTTGTCTTTCTTGCCAATCCCTCTCAGTGATTTCTTTCTTTTTCCTTCTTTTTTCCCCTCCAAGTTTCACACAAAGCTCTGTCTTTAGGATTAGCTGTCTACAGGCAGCTCTTTGTATTCAGCTGAATTTAAGATTATGGCTGAGCCATAAAAGGGGAGAAAGGTGACACTGGAGAGTTTCTGCAGCTGTAAATCCTGAAATATTCAGCCCCATGACATTTTTGTAGCTGGCAAATGCTGAGTGAGGCATATCTGGTCAACACTGGGGCCCAAAGCTGGTTGGATTTCACAGAAGAACCTGCTGTGAGTCTCAGGTTTGGGTGGCATCGGATGCATTTTAAGAGATCTTTCAGGTCAGATGCTGAAATGCTGTTTTTATTTGCTGCTGTCTGCAGTGATTGCCAAGAGGTTTCACATTGGTCTCCAAACAGTCCTGAGCTGGTGATGGCTCTGGAGTACTGGGATGTGCTTTGACTGAGGCGTAAGGAGGTGTGTGATGAGTTAAATCTGCCTGAAAAGGCTAATGGGTCAGTGATAAACTTTAACTCCAAGGTTCATGTCTTTAGTGCTCAGAGACAGGAAGGCAGCTTGAGATGTGGTTTCTCCCCATATCCAATGAGTGTTATTACGAGGAAATCTTCTACTGGATCAGATGCTCCCAACGAGCCTTTAAAAGGCTTTGGATGTATTTAACAGGGTACCAGAGCTCACCACAAACGGGAAGAGGAAAAAATTTATGAAGTCTGAGGCTTTGTCACCATGGTGACATCTATTTGAGTTTGGAAGTTGCATTAGTTTGAGCTCACAGATTTTTCTTTTCCTGTCATTAAAGGCACGCCTCTTATCCTCTCTCAGTTCCCTCCTCCTTCTCTTCTTACCCCACAATGACTGCATTTAAAAACTAAATTTCCTTTCAGAGGAAAAAAAAAATACACAGGATAAATTACCCCCATTCATTTCTGCCTCCAGCAAGCTGCAGCTGCTGAGGTCCATTTCCAAGCGGACCTTATGCATAAAATGAGAGAAAAAAAAATCTCTTTTCTGTGGCACGCAGTTGAACAGCTATGATCAGATATGTCCAAGTGGGAGAGGCCTTTAATGATCACAGGGCTGACCACAGTCACCCCTCCAGCCACTCCCCAGGATTAGGTGGAGTTCACAGCAGAGATGGGTTTGACCCAGCGAAGAACATCAGCGGCCTTTCGGGTTTGCTTTGCAGAGCACGCAAAGAAGCTCTTCAAAGGTTTGTGGTACAATATAACCCTGACTTCAACTCCGCTTTTAATGGCTACTTGGAAGATGACAAAGACCACACTCTTTGGGAATCTGTAGTGGGGTGAGAAGCCTCAAAACCACAGGGCCAAATCTAAGCAGAGATGAAGTCTCTGCAGCCCACACAACTGCAGTGGCAGCTGTCAGAAGGGTGCCAGAGCAAGCTCTGCTCCTGGCTGACAACTGCAGGGCAGAGAGGCTGAAGCACAGCTTAAAGGAGAAATGTTCCTTTGATGGATATCCAGAATGGGTGACTGCTTCCCTCCAGGACGAGCACGCTGTGTCTGGGAGATGCTGATCAGCTCTCACAAGAGCCCTGCAGTCAGGCTGGATGGATGGCGTGGCAGGAGCCCTGATCCACAGGCAGTGGCACTTAGAGAACTTGGAATTGATGAATTTGGGCGTTTGTTTGACTTGTCAGAGGGAGAAGCCAAGCTGTGGTTGATGGGTAGAGCGGGACTGGGCTTATTCATCTATCAATGGTTTTCTGGTCACCGGGAATCTTGGTCTTAAACTGCAGGAATTCTGTCCTAGCATTAGGTTTTGGGAGTTTTCTCCCCTACACTGACCAGCATCACACATCATCCCTCCCCGCCTCCATCTGTGCTCACAGTCTAGTTCACTCTCAGTAACACATATTTTATTAAATTTGGCTGTGAGAATGTCACCAATTATGAAGGGGAAAGCAAGAGTGAAGGTTAGGGGGGAAAGGTGAAGGTTAAATTCAGACATTCATGAGTTTATGGGGGCAGTTTGTCCTCAAATCAAAGCCAGGCATTCATGTCGAGCTACATAAACAGGAATAAACACTCATGTGAAAGTCACTTAAGAAGCAAAAACCCGTAAGAATGTTTGCTGCAAAATACGTGCTTTCTTCTGCCTCCCTTCCCCTCCTCTTGGCCCCACGGAGAAGGGGAAGGAGATTGCTCAGAGTGTGTTTCCAGCCTGGACAATGTGATGCCTCCAAAGATAAAGACAAAACCATCCCTGCCACAGACACATTTCATGCTCTGAAGGCTGAGCCACTGCTGCCAGCACAGCTGCAAAAAGCAGCACAGGATTCCAGAGCCCTGGGGTTAGGGCACATCCCAGTCCTTCTTGAGGTGCCCAGTGATGTTTTTCCTCAATACCACACTCTGAAAAGGTTTAGCTCGAAGTAAAGTTTTGGGAAGAAACGAGAAAACTGTTGAGAACTTTTTTTTTCGAGAGCAAATTAACCTCAGATCCTCAGCTACCTCTTATTTACCAAACAGAAGAAGTTTCTCTGTGTGATACGTTTCTTAAATTATAGGTTTCCCATTTCCTGGCATCCTAATAAAGTCGAGATGAATGATGAGAGAGTCTGCTGGGAGAATGAGTAAACATCTCCTACTGTCTGGAATGCAAGACGACTACTGTCTTATCCTTTGTTACAGGTTGTTAAGATAAAATTACCCTATATATCAACAGCACTGTCAATGAAATTAGAAAGGGCATTCTACCTCCACACTGCCCCCGAGGGCTCGAGGAGGGAGGAGGGAAGGCAGTTGTTTCTTTGTTTACTGTGGGTTTTCTTTTGCAGTGAAAGAAAGGAAGAAAAGGGGTTTGTTTTGGGTTGGGGGGAGAAGCTTTGTTTTGTTTCTTTTTAATGCAAATGAAAAAGAGGAGAAAAGCCAAGGAAGAGGTGTGAGGCAGGTTTGGATATTTCACCAGCTGTGCAAGCAGGAGAGGGAAAAAATTATAGTTTGACGAAAATCCCGGGAAAGGCTGAACTGCAGTGGCAGCAGAGCTTGGGTGCAAGGAGACCCTGAAGCTGCAGATGTTGGCTCCAAGTAGGGCAGAGGCCGAGTCCCTGAGCTAAGGGCACCTCGTGGCTTTTGTCCCCCAGCAAGTGTGTGCTCTGAGCAAGGGCTGCTCTCTATCTGCTGCTGCAAACTTGTCAGCTGCAGTTTGGGAAGAACCCCTTTGTACATCCCCATAATCCACTAAAGTACCTCTGCTGTGTCATTTGCCAAATCTTGATGCTGTTGCAGTTTTCCTGGTCTTTTGAGAGAGGAGCTACTTCCCCTGGAAAGTATTTTCTGGAAATGTGAGTCTCATGAGTGTGGACTTGATTGCCAAAATACTAGAAAACAGTCTATATGATCTCCCTGTGCTCAGGAGAAGTCCAGTGTTGACCTGTTTTCCTTGCAATGGGGCTGTATCACCAAAGTAATTACCGGGTTTAGATTTGTTATATTAATGGTGCCTTCAGCTGTCACTGCCCTTGAACCCTAGAGCCATGAGAGAGTGGTCCAGAACTTAAATCCCATCGCCTCTTTTCCACAAAAAAATTGATTCTCTGTTTCAGACACCTCTCCCAGATGATCCCTAAGCTGCAGGAGGTGCTGGGCTGGGGTGGAGTTTGAGGGTTTCTTGTGGAGGGGCAGGGCTCCAGTGCAAGTCAAAGCCTCACCACTTCCATGTCCTCTCTTGTGTCCCTGTCAGCTTCTGTTACAGTCTCATTCCTCCGCCTTTTCATTTGTTTTTCCTGAGCACTTTGGTTTGCTTCTTTTTTTTACTTTTAGACAAAGTTGTTTATTCATTTTTGAAACTCAAACATTTCACACTTAAAATATTTTCGTTTTGAAATCAGAAGAAAACTTAGCTGAAAACAATACCGGAGAAAAGCTGGCCGTAAAATGCTGAACTTGGGTGAGAAATGCTCTTGGATTCACAGAGCACTCCTGAGCTCCCCATCCCATCTTGCAGCATGTCAGAAATTTTACATGTCACTCTCGGGCACTTACACATGTGTGTATACACACGTACACAGGAGAATTTTCTCTGACAAGCTGCAGGGCTTTGCGACAGATTTTCCATCCCTTACCGTGTCAAGAAGAAAATATCTTAATGCTCTATACACAAAACACTTTTTGGCCTGTTTCCATCTGAATGTTATGCTTGTTTGCATAGGCAATTCAGAGGGGAGTTCATAAAACCTTGTTTTGCCTGAATTTGTGAATGTCTGCCTGCTGCACGGTCTTAAAATGAAATTGTGTTGGAAAAGGCGCTGTTTCGGGATGCATACGTTCTGCACAGATCCTTTAAATAACTCAGATATGTTTTCTAAGGAGGATGTTTTTCCTGTGGGCTGGAGGACACGTTTGTACCACCTACGAATTTCTTCAGCTCCAAAACAGCACTGAGTAAACAGCTGAGGGTTTTGCCAGCTCAATGTTTCCAGCACTTGGATCTGCCCCTTGGAGAGATCCTTCAGCAAAGGACAACCTCTTGCTCTAATTCTTGCTGCTTAGTTCCAGCAGAAAATCCTTCTCCTGCCTCCATTCCCAGCCTAGATCTGCGATAATAGGGACAAAACCTCTTCTCTGCCCAGCCCTGCCAGGAGCAGCCGGCCCCAAACGGATGTTTGTCTGTATTAATCAAACACACCAAATCTGCAACCTGAACTGTGTACAGAAACGAGTGGAAAAAGTGCAACCTGACCGCAAAAGTATTATTTTATAAATAAGGTCCTTTAGTAGTAGTTAATTGGATACACATTTTGCTGGATTCATGGAACATTAAAAACTATCATATCCGAATTGACTGACTGAGTTCATGTTACATCTCCAAATTGCCAGTGACCATTCTGCCTCGCAACATCAGACCTCGGGTTCAGCAATCTCGCTCGAGGGCCTTTTTTAAGTACGTGGCGCTTTTTTTTCCCCCCTAATAGAGATTGATTTAGTGTATGTTTAATGGCCCCATAAATCACTCAACATGCCCAACTCACATACAAATTCTGCCAAAAAAAAAAAAAAAGTTTTCAAGGAAGCAGATGCCTTGTTCTTGGAACCAATTTGCCTTGCCCTCTGCGTGTGCACGAACCCACCGTTTCGAGATCCTCCTTACAAAAATGTTCTGCTCTCCCGAGCCTGCACGCTGGTCATTTTCTCTGGGGCTGTTTTCTTACCACGCCAAGTCAAACTCGGGCGATTCCCCCGCTGTGCCCGTTCTGTTCGAGTGCCTTTTAGATCAGCAATAAATAAATTCATTGTGCGTTTCAACAAGGAGAAAGAGCCGGGGCTGGAGCAGCATTGTGCCTGCCCTTGTGAAGATCTATTGTGTGCAAAGTAGCGCGCTATCGGATGGCGTGGGTCATTTTTCATTACCCCACTGAGGATGCAGCTCAAAGCAGAGGATTATAGAAACTCATTTCCTTTGGTTAAAGAGGAAAAAAAAAAAAAAAAAAGAGTTAACATTCAATAAACTCGAGGGCTATGACGCAATGTGGCCCTCAGAACCTTCCGAGCAGAGCTGTTAATAGCTTCCTTTCCCAGGACGCGGGTTTGCCCCTCTCACTTATCGACTTTGATGCATTAGCAAAAGAAAATATCAACCCCTCATAACTCTCAGAAATGATACAATACATCACTTAAAAGTAAGCTAGGATCAACACGTTGTTAACTGTTTGATCTCTCGAGTCAAAATTAATGATAGGTGTTTTGCACACAAAAAAAAAAAATGAATGTTAAGAGCCTATTTAAGCTAACTAAAGACATCCCTACAACATCAGGGTTGAATTGGAGGTGATTTCCTGCAATGCAGCTGTTATAAGTTTATCAGTCTGCGGGTGGCAGTAACCAGTAATCATAACCAGATTGCAGAGGGGTGGGATGGAACTTATCTTTAAATAGAAGATCTGTGCAACTAACTAACTACAGAAAGCCGGTTGGGAACTAAGTCCACGGTATTATTCACTAGAACACCCAAGGGTCTGGGAGAAGCCAGTTTTCTGTATATTTTAAAGAAATGAAATGATTCTGAAGGTTTAACTGCTAGGCAGGGAGAAACCAAGGTTCATAATGATTAACAGCAGACCTCCTGCGCTCTTGGACTCGCAGCATTTACACAATGATGATAGCTAATAAGAAATGGCATTAAGAAATGACTTCAACTTTCTCCACTGAGATGTTGCCATAGGCTGCTGATGAACTTTTAGCTCATTCTCTTGTGACATGGAAAGGAAAGATCTGAAATGCAGCATATACTTCAAGCAGAAAAGAGATTGAAAAAATTCCAAGAAATCTCTGTGAAGAGCCAAAGAGAAGCGTTGCACTGCGAGACAATGCCTCTGGACAATTACAGCCTGTTAGTTTTAATGCAGCTCCAATTGCTTCCGTCTGCAGCTAATCTGACCACTGGAAACAGGCACTTTTGCAATGCCCTTTAATTTCTCTGATTTGTGTGTGGGCGGTGTCTTTTGGTATTAATATGGCTGTTTTCCGGATTGAATTAGGGAAAACAAGATGAGCTTTCAAAGGAGCCTCAACTTTCTTTGAGAAACGTGAACTGCAGAGCACGGAATCCGTGTGGATGGGTTAGGTCTGTCCCGAGCCCCTGGTGGGAGGGACACAGAAGTCCCGTGGATCCCCAGATGGCCCCAGCAGGACCCTACAATCTTTTTAGCCATCCTTTCTCCTAATTTTATCAGATACTTCAGGTACTCCAGCTCCATCTTTAGAGCTGTGCCCACAGCCAGCAGGGATCCCCACCACTCCCAGCTTCCTGAGCCACACAGATCCAGTATTTTCTGTGGAAGAATGGATGCCTTAAACAGCTCATGAGTGAGCCAAAATCTTCTTCCATCCCCAAAGTGTCTTGTTCCTACACTTAAACCTGGCATACGGAAACCACAGTTCTAGAGGAGCTCTCAAATTTGCTTTTTTTATGAGGAACAGACTGAAAAATGGCAAACATAAAGTTTTAATAAAAACGAGCGTGTTTTTAAAAATTCTTCACACAGCTTTCCTTCAAATTCTGCTGCGAGTTTAAACCTAAAATAATTCCTCTCCACGTCTGACATCTGTACGTTATTTATACAACACCTCTTTTCATAGAGGTCTTTTAATTATTATTCCAGAGGTGTTTTTCAGTGGAGAAAAAGGAAATTATTGATAAAACTGTAAATTTGAAGGAAATTTCAATTAAGACCCTTAGTCATTTCCACTTTTTTGTTTTCCAAACCTTACTCAACAAAACCCCTTAATTATTTCTCCATGGAGATGGGATCAGCTCCCTCTGTTCCTGTCTCTGCAGGGCCCATAAAACCCTCAGCTGGCAGATCTGCCTGTGCACCAGGCTGAGAGATGTGACACATCACAAATATCTGGGGAGGATAAATTTTCCATTGAACAAAGTATCCGAGAGGCCCCTGCATTGCCTGCATGAGGACAGGTGGATGGGGGCCAAACACCTCCCGATTTCTTGACTTGCTGTGTGATTTCCCAGTTACTGCTTTGGAAGTGACCCATTCCAGGCAGTCTGGTTACTGGGCTGGGCAGGACGTGTGGCCACTCAGTGCTTGCCCTCATTCTTGTCTGCTCACTGTGGTCACTCCTCGCCATGACCTCTGCCACCTGCATGCAGAGCTTTGTGTGCTTTGCAGCCTATCCCATCACAGCCATTCCTTCCAAAATCCTGCAAAACTACAATTTTACAGACAGGGAAGCTGAGGCACTGATGGGTGATGCCTCCTGCCCAAAGTTATGCAGTGGAGGATATGAAACAGAAATCAAGACTCCAGGTCCAACTTCTTCTATATCATACTGAGTTATGTCTTGTTAAAGGACAGCGGTGAGTGTGCAATTATCAACCCTCAGTACAGGAACTTCTGCCAGGGTAGGCTCTGAAATTCTTGGATGTGTAAATCACTTAAGTTATAGGAAAGGGCTGTGTTAAGACATGGTGTGGTTTGCTGCAACCCTCAGATTCACAAAACCCCTGTTAAAGCACAGCCCTGTGCAAGTGTGGGACGTGCTGCCCATCCCTCTGAACTGGAGGAAGATCTCTGCAGAGAACGGGGAGACTGGTGAACAACCAGTTAAGTGGCTGGGGCACTGTCACTCAATCCCTGCTGCACTGCAAAGTGCTGGATTCCCAAATGTGGGACCCAGATGCAAAAAGAACCAAGACCACATTAAAGTGGTGCTGATCATGAGCTGTGGCTCTGAGGAGGATGCGGAAGCGCTTGGGAGGCTGATACGGGGCTGGGGACAGACAGCACAGCCAGCAGCCGCTTTTGCAAGGCACATGTGAGGGGGAAAAGGTTTCTGTGCCTCCACCAAACCTCCTCGTGTGCAGCTTTGGGCATCTGAGACCGTGCCTGTACACCCACACACGTGGGCAGGGCTCCCAGCCCCTCTGCAGACATGGGGCCCCCCAGCCTGCTAGACAAGGTTGGGAGAGGATTGTCTGGGGAGCAATCCTGGCCAAAATGTGCCGTGATATGCAAAAAATCTACCTGTTTTTACACCAGGCATTCCAGGGAACCAGTGGTTTCAGTAGGAACTCCCCACTGCCCAGCTTGACACGTAAAACAGCCCAAAACATGCTCAGACACCCTGATTCTGTGGGCCAGCCTGTCTCTCTCCGCACCCAGGAGGTGGGAGACAAGACAGAGGCAGGTTCTTCCCAGTCCCCACAGTGAAGCAGGGCAGAAGGTCCCTTTGCAGAGGGGCCAGGTATGTGGGTGGCTTCTTTGGCCAGCAGAGGACTCTGAAAGGCTGTGTGGGAACACAATCGATGAGGTGCACATCAGCCTTCCATGAGCAATGGGTTGTTGCCTAGTTAGTGAGCTCTTTGGGGTTGGAGCCCGGGACAAGGGCAGAGAGAGGCTTAAGTGCCTCCTGACTGAGAAAACCTGATGGGCAAATTATCACCAAATGAGGTGAAAATCAGGAGTTCCCAGAAAGGAATGAGTTATAGGATTTTGAACCAGTCGCTGAGAAGTTGAGCTGGGAGCTTGGTTCTGGGGCTTGGTTGGAGAGGCTAGAGTTTGTCCTAAGGAGGGAAGAAGCCTTGTGGCATTTTGGTGACTTCAGAAAGGTGTGAGGTCTCTTTTCCCTGGAAGGACAAAATGCTGGTGCTACCTTGGTGTCACGGCCTACTTCTCGTGAGAAGAGTGCGTGGAGGAAATGAAAAAGGCGACCTCTGGTACTGGAGAGGTAAGTTTCCTCTTTTTAGTCCTAAATAAAAAGCTACAGTAGTTTGTAGTGACTGAGAAAGAGGTGTTGGGATTGATCACTGAGCAGGCTGCAGCTTGAAGGAGTGTGTATATCCTGGTAGAGCAATTTTCGTCTAGTGTTTTTAGAGTAATATTATTTTCATTACTATGCAAATGCTTTATCTTCTCTGGCTTCGCCTTCCTCTTGGTCTTACCAGGACTGGGGCTGGTTGGGTACAGAAGGAGTTTAGGCAGTGGCCTCACTTGTAGCTGGCAAATTTTGTCTGCTGGGTCTGTGTGCTGTGCTCTGTTGTGCTGTTACCCCACTCTGCTCCACTCACTGACAGGACTGGGTACAGCAAAGAGCTGGGGAGAGGTTCCTACAAGACCTTCACACTCTGCAGACAAAGTAATCCTGAAATTGCAGATTTTGCTGCTGTAGCTCGAGCTTGACCTGTAGGGAAGAGTGGATATCCTCCATCCATCCATGCAGGGGACCAAAAGCCTTGCTGGGAACTGGGCATGCAGAAACAAAGCTGGGAAGAGATGCTCTGCCTTTGAAAGCTGGTTTGCTCTTGTCCTCAGGGCAGCAGAGCTCAGCCTGCAGCTCCGGCTGGAGCGATCCTGCTGCTCTGCACCCCAACCCCGGGCGGGCCGGGGTGAGCTCCATCCCAGAGCAGGCTGATTCCAGCTTTCTGAGTAATGCTGGCTGGCTGGAATAAGCTCTCCTTTGATCTGGCAGACAGAAGCCCACAACAGCTGCTCTGCAGTAGATAAGGACAGGCACTCTCCAGGCTGATGGTGTTTGGAGATGAGTCCCCAGGATGTTGTGCAACAGGCAAGGTCACCCTGCTGGGAGAGCACCTGCAGCTGGGACGGCGTGTCGAGGAAGGGACCTGTCTGCTGCGCCCCAGGGCTCAGGTGTGATGGAAATGGATGAGCTCCTGCTTTGTCCTTCTCTGCTGTCCACCCACAACTCCTTCCTTGTGCAGAGGCTGGGGAGAAAAGCTGTTCTTGCCAGTAAAATGTGTGAGCTGAATCTGGAAGTTGCTGTAAAGATTTTTTTTTTGGTTGGTTGCTTGGTTTTTCCCCCTCTTTAGTGGAAATTGCTTGGTTACAAACTCCTCTCTCACAGTTTTTCAGTAAGAAGTTCCTAACATTTATTATTCCAAACAGACTCACTAAAATGCTTCTTTGTGCATTGCTTGACTTAGATGTTGCTTTGATCTCCCAAGGAGGCTGATGTGGCTTGCACAGCCCTTTGGCCTTTGTGTGTCACACCTTTCTTGACACTTGGGGATGCTGTGAGCTGACAGCTCAGTCCCCTAACAGCAATGCCAGCTCTCTGTGAGGAGCAGCCCTTGGACCTGGGGGCTGCCAGAAGTGTGGGTGAGAGTGGAAATAACCTTTGCCTGTAGTCAAAGGTAGTCAGGAGTGGTGGTGGACATGACTTCACCGTGCCCACTGCTCAGCATGAGTAACCAGTTCCATGCATTTCCATGCCAGCCATTAATTTCCAGATGCAATGACTAGCACGGTATTTTCCATTTCCAGATCGTGTTTGTACTGGCACAATTTAAAATACTTTGTAATTACAGTGGTTCCTATAGTCGAGCTGCTAGAGCAATGCAGGGTGCTCAGAAGTTCTTCTTTAAGCAGCAATTTTGGTAATGACAGTAATTCACATAATCTATCTTTGTGGCCTTGTGGCTTTCAGAAGTATAGGCCGCTTTTTTTTTCTAATTCTTCAGAGATGTGGCCCTATCTCTATATATAGCTCGGGAGATATCTGATGTTCTGGATGTGTTAAAACAAACTCCACTGAGGAATTCCAGTCCCATTGCCACAAACTTTATGATGTTGCTGCTGCTGTTAATGCAACTGAGTAAATGGTGGAAGAAAAGAGAGTGGGGAGGGGGCTATGGCAGTTTCCTCTCAAAGATGAGGAGCCCTCAATAAATACAACTTCAGGCAGCAGTAGAGCTTCATTTTGGCTGACAACTCACAGCACAATAAGCAATTTTGGCAGCCAAATGTGACAACATCCTACTGAACATGGAAAATCCTTCAGTTTGGGGAAGATGGCTGAATCCCAAAGCTGCTCTCATTTACTGGTTTAGTCTACTACCAACAGAGACGCTTCTAAATTACTTGAGGGAGAAACTGTTCAGACAGATCAGAGGCAGACATCTCCCTCCGTGTGCAATTACATGTGCTGCCTCCTTTGAGAAGGGGCCAAAGCAAATGGGAAGCAGCAATTAAGGTAGACACCAGCAATGAGGACCTGAAGTACAGGGCACAGTGTTTATCAGCTGTCGCTGCACAGAAAAGGTCTTTAATTTGACTGAGGAGGGAAGAGCTGGAGCTCAATATTTTTGTGAATTGATTAACTGTTATTTTCCCCAGAAGATCCTCATGAGTACAGGGTGGGAGGGAGAGATGTTGATTAAATGTAAACTTCTCTGCAAGTGTGTGTGTGACCTCTGGTATGTTGTTCATTTACACTCCCTTCGGAGGCAGGGAATAGATCTGGGGGGGGTTTGCCATGCCTCTGTCCAATTAACCTGTGAATTTTCAGCTAGAGGCTGACAAAACCGGGGAGTCCTGAGCCTAGAACAAGCCCTTGAGGTCACTGTTCTCATACCAGCAATAAATCAGCCCAAATAATCTGGTTTTTAAGCTGTAGGAGCAGTGAATGCAGTCTCTGATATGCCAGAGTCTGACCTAGGTGGTGACAGTCTTTGTGACCCGTCCCGCCTCTCCATTTGCTGAGAATGTTTCAGGAGGAGGCAGGTGAATCACAGACATGATGCATCCCTGATCTTCTACCTCTGTTCGTAAAGGGAACGAGGACACCTGAGGAGACACCAGGGTATGTCTGACACACGGTCTGGAAATGAAGCAAAAGCCACTCCAGTGCCCTGCAGTGCCAGCAGAGTTGTTTTTCTTTTCATTTTCTGAGAGGTGCTGCAGCAGAACACCAGATCTGCTTCCTCAAAGACTGTCACTCCCATCTGGAGAACATAATATTTGACCCGTGGGCTTAATTTGCTGTCAATCTCCCACAACTCTCAGGAAGGAACCTCCATCTCTTTTTGACTCGAGGCTGTTACCTCTTGCCCAAAAATCAGGTTTCTCAAGGCTTGTTCTTGAGCCGGATGAGAAACATGAAATAAATGAATGCACAATCCAAGCATCTTCCTTTTTAACTGCCATCAATAAAAACTCTTTGAAGAGGGAGTGCTTAGCAAGTGTTAATTGACAGGACTGTCATTGTGACTCCACATTGCCACTGCAAAGAGCAGCAAGTCACTGAAGACACTGAAAACACACGTCTCTTTTTGGCTGCGATATTTTTTATTGAGCATCTTGTTCTCAGCTGCTACTAGAAGCAGGAAATGTCTCAAAGCTGCGAAGAGCTGATCCAGTTTGTGCCTTGAATTGGTTATGGTTTTCCACCTACTCTCATGAAGTGCCTCCAGCAGCTCTCAGAGGGAGCTGCTGCCATTCCTGGCCAAGGACTGAAGCGGCTGCAGGGTTGAGGTTTCCTCCAGCCCAGGCTCCACCACCTCAGTTGCTCAGTCACAACCTCCAGCCTAGACTTCATCCCCAAGCCCATCAACCTCATGGAAGGGCTTTGCTGCCTTGTCTCATCCTTTTCTGTGGCCCCTGCGGAAGAAATTTCAGGGCTTTAGGACCCCCTGTCTCTATCAAATGTGGTCTAAGCACATCCCCACTAGTGTAGACTATGAGGAGCTTTGTTTTTTCCTGCAAAGCAAAAATACCAACTACTTGTTAGAATATCTGGAAATAAACAGTTACATGATCCACTGAAATTCAAAACAAAGGACAAATTGAATCCTTCATGCTGTGTGACAGCCATAAATAAAGGCTTTATGGCTGAGAAGTTGTCGGCAAAGCTCCAGCAAAATTGGATTTATTCCCTCCCCATCCCCTGCACTGCAAGTCCTTGGAAATGGGGGTTCCAAGGGCTGTTCTGACACAACATTAACTGCAGCTTCTTAAACCAGACTCCCTGCCAGTATTTACAGTTCACATTCTGTGCATGGTATGTGTGTATATAACTGCAGCAGCCTTTACAGTTGATTTCTCAGTAGTCATGTGAAACCAAAACAACTGATGGGCTGAGCTCGGAACCACTCGTGCGTTTTTCTGATTTAGAATAAAAAGTCTGCCTCGGTGTTAGGAAAAAGATCTCTTGGTTAAAGTTGCTCCAAATTGATGGTGGCCCAACCTCTGTGAGCATCGTGTTCCTTCTCCCCAAAACCACTGGCTGGGTTTCCAGGGGAAACCTCCAAGATGGATCCCAGAACTTGGATGTGCAATTGCAAAGGCAGTAGCTGCATTCTCTCTTCTCACAAAGGCCTGGCCCTGCCTCTACTTGCTGTCTCCTCCAAAATGTAGCCCTGAGGTGTCATTAAATATGTCTGTGGAGTAATCAACCATCCCCTAAAACAGCAGTCCAGCCAGGTCGTTCCCTGTGAAGGAAGAACAACTCATTTCAGTGGATTTAAGAGCTAGTTTCTCACTTCAGGAGCCAAACATAGGTCAGTAGTGGCAGTAGATCACTGTGAGAAATGTATAAACAAGTCAGAAGCAGAATTACTCACACGTCAGTTTTGGATCAGCTGAGTATGTTGGTTTGTGCTCCTTTCTTGTGTGCTTGGTATGCAGCCTAAGATAGAGGCTAAAATGAGGGATTTATTCTCACTAAGCAATTGACCAAATCTCTCTTTCTAAAGAGGCTGAGTAGTGCTTCTGCCTGAGGCAGGGAGATGTAGAGCCACTGACTGTTCTGCTCTTGTCCACAGCTTGCTTTAAACACTGAACAAAATGGCTTGAATTTTTGGGACCTGAGAAATGATATCTTTGAGCTCTGACCCTTCAGAACCGAATCCAGACACTCAATGTCTCTGCTTCCGTGTATTTTATATGAAGCACCTGACACAGCAGCAACAAAGAGCATGGGAATAAATCCAGCAGCCTGCAACAGTTCTCCTTCACTAGCCAAGCCAAAGGTCACCTTGCTGGTGTCACCATCAGTGTCTGGCCACTGCTGGGGCTGTTGTCCACTCTGGACCTTAGTGGAGGGATTGTGCAATGGAAGGGAAGGCGGGGAGCCAGGGCAAAAATGCCTCTGTGTGCCACTCCACAACCACAGTGACATCCCAAACCTGCAGTGCTGCTCTGGAAATTTAGCACAACCCCGACGTCCTGGGCTGGAGCCCCAGGTGCTGACACACTAAAGCACAACAGACCCACTGAGGGCCTGGCACCTCCTCCTTTGCTCTTAAGAGCTTCTTAAAATAAGACCATTAGCCCCAAGTTATCAGCAGCACAGAGCTGCTCACTCAGGAGTCACCTCAGCTGCCGGGGAAAGGGTACGAGCGTGGTTTTAATTATGGGCACGGACGTTGCAGTGGATGCAGCCACTCACCCCCTCCCAGGCCCAGACACAAATGCTCCATTCCCCAAATTACTGCTGACTGGCCTGGGATTGGGTTTTATTGCAGACAAGAAGGCCAATTCTTTGAGGGTGAGGTTAATTCAAGCAGCCCCATGTAGAGCTTTAGCCTGCAAATGGTTAAATGCTTAACCGTGCCTGCAAGAATTGGTCAAGTGCAACGCTGCCTTTCTAAGGGGCTGTGGGGCTGAGCCCCCTTTTTCTCCCCAGCTTTCTCCAGTACCTTTCCCTGGTGGGAAAAAAGTGTGGAGTTGATGCATCTGTCTATGGCTTGTCCTGATTTCCTTTTAAATACAAAGCCAAATTTAAGCTGTTTTAGTATTGTGCTGTCTTCATTTGTGGAGTTAATTCATCCATGAGGATTCTATTGGAGAAAACAGCAGATTTATCCCAAAGTGGTAAACCTCACAATACCAAGAAATAACTTTCCAAATATTAAAATTAAAAAGTCTGCTCCTATTGCCTGGTAATCAGACCCTCAGAAAACCAGCTAGGAAACAAATCAGTGCATTAAACCTGTTATCCTAAACTTCTGGTCTTTCTCGGCTGCTGATTTGGGAATACAAATTCCACAGCATTAAGTAGAAAAAGGGAATAGATATTTTTATTTAAAACAGAGTAACTCCAAGTGGCCATAATAACCCATTTGTGTTGCTTTTGTACTCGGGTAATGAATGACTGTAGTATAAAGTGCTCCTAGTTTTTGCCTCGAGGTCTTGTCAATCATTACCTGATAAATAAAAACTTCAAACAGGCTCCTTTTGGCTTAATTGGGCAGAATTTCTCTCCGAAGGAAGGTTGAATACAGAGAATAATGTGTTTGTGGCAGCAGTGGAAGTCAGCAAGCAAGGTACTGGGATGGAAGCATACAGAGGATGTGAATTCTGGACACAAAAGATGAGTCTTTGGGGTTTTTTTATCCAGAAGTATCTGTTTTCATCGCAGGCAGAGCTGAGGGACTGAACCCAGCAGCCCTTGGCCATGCCCTGAGCTGCACTTGTGCAAGTTCTGCTGTCCCTCTCTGGTTTTAAGCTTTACAGCTGACAATTCCATAACAATCGGGAACCTTAAAATTGCACTGAGGCTGATTTAAATCGTTATTTTTTATTATACGAACACTGGCAGCAATGGAGGCAGCTTCCTGCGTAGGGACAAAAGGATCTTATTGCCAGTACTGGAACAGATCTGAAACAGCTCAATTAAGCAAACATAACATCCTCAAAGTCTGGCCTGAAAGGAAGTTAAAATAACTATTCTATAAAATGTTTTAAATGTGCTTTAAAATGTCATTACTCAGATAAATCTAGCTGTTTGGAAGCTCGTTCGCCAGGGTTTTATGGCCCTGCCAGTTTATGGCAGTGTATGTATTCATGTCAGGAATTCCTCTTCCAGAACAGTAGATGAGGAGACAAAGCCACAGGAGTGCTGCAGACCAAGGGAAGGCTGCAAAAAGCTTGGGAATGGAGTTTTGGCTCCTGAGCTGGGAAAGCTGCTCCAAAGCACATCCAGCAAGTTGTGTGTATTTGTGGCAGAGCTGGAAACCAACAGATATTTCATGATATGAGGCTGGACGTGTTGAAGTCAGCGGTGAAGCTGCTGCTGGCTGCAAGACTGGCCCTGCAAAGCAAAAATATTTATTTTATTCTTTCTCCCCTGGCTGGCACCACCCCGGCCTTACACCTAAAATGCAGAGAATTGGGACCATAACGAGAAATACCAGAGAATCCTCCTTCTAAAATCAGTCCAGGCCTACAGAAGCTGGGTAGATATCAGTTTACATCAATAAAGGTCTTTCCACTGATGCTTTGCTGGACTCCCAGAGCAGTGCACAGAGCAAATTTACTTATGAATTTGTAATTGCTCATGGAAGATGGCAGATTAACTCCCAAATGCTGATGATTTATTCCTCTGGCCCAGCAAACATATCTATGTAAACTGGCACAACTCCGCTCACCATTCAAAGTAAACAAGAACCCCAAAATTGCTGTTATGCCCTGAAGATGTAATGCTCAGTTAATAGAGGGATTTAGACCATTATTTTTTTCAGCTGCCTCCATAGCAATGCAGTGTGGTATCCACAGTAGGAAACCTCATGCCAGCAGCATCTCTCAAATACGCTAAAACAATCTAAATTAGAAAATGTCAGCTTCTTGGCTGATGTTTCTTTGGAGTTTCTTTCTTCCTTTCTTGTGCCTCTATAATTTTATTGGGATGACTAAATCTCTGAACTATGTTAGCAGTAAACAGAACTAATTTACCCCCTGCTTCTTTGAAACAGCTGCTGACAGCTGCGCTATAATTCAATCACGGATCTTTGCAGCTCAGACTGCAAAACACATCCATATTTTTGCTATTCTTCCCTCCCTGTTGTATTTGGACCGAAGGAGCTGCACCAAATAATGACATGTGACAGTTTTGCCCCTACATAGAAATTGAGCTGCACGAAAACAGAGGCTCAGGATGAAACACTGTCCAGCCAAAAAGGTTCTTTGAATAAAAGGAGAATAACCACACAGATACACAACGTCGTCGGGATGTCTTTTGTAAAGTTGCAATGATTTATTTTACTAGTTTGTACAAAAAGGCTTCTGACAACTGCTCTATGAAAAGAACCAGAAATGTGTATGCATTTTTGCCAACTGTTAATAAATATCTTCTTAAATAAGGAAACAAATGTGTTTAGGAACCGAGAATCATTTTTCCTGCATGTGATCGAAAAGGAATTCAGAGATGGAAATAAATAATTCTTCTTCCGCTTGTGACAACTATTTACATAAAAATGTACAAACAGTGAAGGTGATGTTGAGCCTAGCAACAGAAATCCTGTTATTATGCTTAAAAACAACAACAAAAAACCAAAACAGAAACAATCCCCACATAATATTTAATATATGAATCCTATACAGCAAGATACCGTGGTCCA
Source organism: Oreocharis arfaki (assembly GCA_013398015.1). Classification (NCBI taxonomy): domain Eukaryota; kingdom Metazoa; phylum Chordata; class Aves; order Passeriformes; family Paramythiidae; genus Oreocharis; species Oreocharis arfaki. The sequence goes on along the minus strand of VZRR01007325.1, from coordinate 235,861 downwards.
AGTTAAAAATGCAATACACCAACACAGTGACCACCAACACTGAAACACCCGCAAGAGAAAACTAAACCTTGACTACTAAATAGTGGAAGTTCAGGCATGATTAGCTTTTAACTTTCTAGGCAGCACCTTCACTTCCTTCAGGAGGTTTACAGAAGCACTGCTGTATATATGCATACAATGTCAAGAGATGCTTCCCATCTGTGTGATTTCAATTCCTCACTCTAAACCAGGGGTGCACTGAGGGCAGTTTTGGCTGCTGCTGGTGGATGGTGCTGTCTGCAGACTCCAGGAGGGGTGGACTTTTAGCTTCAGCTGTTGTCCTGCCGTGTGGCTGGCTGTGCTTGCCCAAAGTCTGCCCGTGGGGAAGTTTGCTGGAGCCCTGCCTGTGGGGTGTGCCTGCTGCTGCTCCTGCAGATGTTGGAGTGGCCTGGGTGGGATGACAGGCACATCTGGCAATGTGGCAGCTGCTCACCAAGGCCCCCATCCAGAACCTACCAATGTCATGGATGGAATTCCCCTTTCCCATCAGCCTAATCCTGCTACTGAGAAAACTGCTGGGAAAACACCAATTGACTCAAATGAGATGAGAATTAGGCCATCAGAAACAAGTTTCCAATTTATTTCATAGACAGTAGGGGCTTTTTTCTTCCTTTGCTTATTCTTTTTAAAGTGAGGCATCTGGTCTGGATTTGATCTGTGACTTAAAGGGAGAAGAGCAGTGAGTGAAGTCCAGAATTTCATTTATCTTCTCTCTCTAACTCTCCTCTAAGGCAAGACATGGAGCCAAGTCCCCACTGTGGCTGCATTGCCCCATCTGCTCGCTGAGCAGAGACCCATCTCCAGGGATTTGTGATGTCCTGGACCCATCTGTTGGAGGTTTAGCTTTATGAAATTTGGAGATTTAGAGCTGGGTGTGCTGGACATGGTGTTTTATTGGGCATAATTTTCTTTTTATCTCCGTGGTGGAATTCATGCCAGTTCTACTTTGGTGCGTGCCAAAGTGGGGAATTGGTTTGTGATTGGTTACTGCAACTCTGTATTCTTCTTTGCAACAACTTTAATTGAGCCTTAATTACTAAAGTGTGATGTTTGTGTAACCTGTGACTCTAAAAGAAGGAAAAAGAAAAGCCTTGAGGGGACATTTTTTTTTGCTTCTGGTTCCAGCTTCTTGGTGGCCCCTGAAAGGGATTGTTTTGGGTTTTTTGGAGGTGAAGCCAACAGAGCAGGAGGTTTATCAGAAGCACTGAGGCCAGGAAGGAAGGTTTCCCAGCTCGTTCCCAGTCTGTGTGGTGCTGGGTGTCCATCCCAGCTCCCAGCACCTCCTGCTCTCAAGCCTCCATGTTCTCAGGAAAGTGCTGGAACTTGTTCCCTCAGGGAAGCCAATGGACATTTTCCACACAGCAGCAGGATCTTCAGTTACAGCTCTGTAACTGCTTAGCATACCCCAGCTAAATGTTAGGTTTAATCCCTGTTTCTCAGCACTGTGCTGCTTTCCTGTTTCAAGTTCATAGCAGATTCAAATACTTTCTGGCTGCAAGAGGAAATTTCCTTTCTGGTCGATAGAAAAAAGTACACCCCAAAATTCTCGCTCTCTGAAGCACTTTTCTTCAGTCTTTTGCTTGCCACTTGATTTTTTTTTTCCCTCAGCCTAATCCTTCCTTTGAATTTGTGTCAATCCACATCCAGCTTTTGCTACTGTAGTTTAAAACTGGAAGTTGCATGTGAGTCATCCTTGGTTTTGCTTATGAAATTGAAGCAGAGGGATGGAAGCAATGATTCTCTAACAAAATACCTGTTCACTCCAGGTATATTTTGTTCACTTATTTTATTGCAAACTGTGTTACAGGAACTACACACACTTATTAGTCACAGCACAGTCTCACCTTGGATAGATTATTACTGTTCTACTCACAATCAACACTGGTGAGTTTGCGATCTCCAGAAAGACTCATTTGCAAAAGTATGTCCTGTAGGAGCCAATTTTGTAAGCAGATTTGGTTTTAAACGGTTTCTCTGGCTTGTTTCAGTTTACAAGCTCATTGTCTGTAATAAACTAAAACAAAATGTGTTCAAATGCCTCTTCAGATCCAGAAACTGTTCCATTGTCTGAACTTTGAGAGGCCTGGTCCTAAAATGGTTTGGGATTTTTTTAAACCCACGGCTGGAGCACCAACCTTTCCCCCTCCCCCACACAGCCATACAAACCCACTCTTTTCAAACGACTTCTTTTTCTTTCTTCTTTCTCTTTCCTACAAATCTAGTGGCAGCCACATGCTCGTACCACCATGTTCCTGTATTTTTTTAAGATAACATTTGAGCTGTCATCAAAATAGAGCACTGAGATGGCATTGAGTTGTGTAGGAGCACAGCAGGGTTTCGGCACAGTCTCTGGGTTTATAAAGTGAACCTGGGGAATGAAAGTAGAGGCATGTTAAGATTTACTTTCCCTCTCTCCTCCCCCATATTCTTCTTTCCTGGGCAACCTTCTGCCTGCCCCATACCCTCACTCAGACAGCAGCCGAGCTGTGTAACTTTGGGATTCCCTGACCCCTTCCTCAGCCTGACCCCAAATCCACTTTTGCTGGCAGCACGGAGTGGATCCTTTCAGAGTTTTCCCAAGAGATGCTGATAATGGGTCTCATGTCCTGCTCCTTCCTTCCCGTGCAGTGGGACTGAACCCCCATTACAATGTCTGTCAGAGGGCCCTTTCACACCAGGGTGAGCCTGCCAACACCTGCAGCAAAGACAGGGTCATTTCTGGCCAGCTACAAATCCAGGCCGCTCAGCCAGACACGTGGAGCCAGATGCTGCAGGCACCTTATGAGCTCAGGCAGACCTTCCCTCCCTCGTTAGCTGGGAGACCCTTTTGTGCACAGATTTATTTCTGAGCAGCACCTGTCGGGTGTAACCCTGCGTTAGGAGATAGGCTGCACCTACCAGTGTCTGTACAATGGCATGGTTTGTAGCATTCATGTAGGAATTCAAGGGGAAAGCACATTCTCCTTCACAGTAATAGGCAGCGTAGCCCTCCGGAGCGATGATCCAGTCCTGGTTGAATTGAAGCCATTAGATTGTGGAGAAAGGCAGAAATGCAGCGAAACAAAAAGCCAACCAGCACATAAATCTATCCACTCACACATCCATGCACAGTTACAGTGGCCTGCAAAATAAAAATCTGGCCCCCTGGCCTTTCTAAAGCTCTCTTACAGCCCTCCAAAGTGCCTGCTCTTCCTGGAGGGACACATCCCACATTGCAAATGCGCCCACCCAGAGCAGCTGAACATCTGGGTTTAGTTGTTTATCCATTCAGCAGTGTCCTCCTGGCTGTCCATAAGGATCACATCACCCAGCAACACAGTGCAGACACAAGCTTTCAGAAAGGAAAATGTCTTTAACCAGGTCTAGAAGAATGGATAGACAAAAATGGAGAGCTTTGTGTGCCTTCACCACTGCCAGAGGACCTGCAGGGCCACAGCTGCTCAAAAGGACCCGAGTGTGCTGAGCTTCCAGCCAGTCTCACACTAAATATTTGTACACCCAACTTAGCAGAAGCACTTAAGCATGCTAGAGGCAGTACACAACGTTCTTCCCCTCAAGATTTAAAATAAAAAGATCAGTTAGTGGCTCGATCTCACTGCTGCAGACAAGTGACACGCCAAGGCACCCCGGCCATGCCCAGCCCTTACCTGCCACCCCAGGTCCCTGAAGCTGACGTAGAGCTCGTGTTTCTTGCAGGCCTGTCTCTGGTCACTGCTGCTGTTCTCTGTCAGGGGACAATGGTGGCCATGAGGTTGGGCTGCCCCAGCTCCCACAGCCCTCAGCAGAGAGTGAGGCATCGCTGCTCGTCTGGTGCACTTACATTTCGAATTTTTTTAGCTGTTTTAGTCAGGTAATAATGGCTGGGCTCGACGTATATGAAATGCCCTTCTGGCTTTCCTGTGCAAAGCCAAAAAAAGGCTTGGGAAAGTAGTTTTTTTATCTTCATTCTTTTTTTCCCTGGAATTCCTCTGACCTCCTAATAGCAACACACAGATCACTCTGATTATTGCCTACACACAAAAGGAGAATCTGTGCAGTTTTGAAGTTTTGTCCATCCTGGACATGTAGCCTGAGCTGAAACCCCAGGAGAAAGAATGGCTCAGGAAGAATTTCTTCCCTAAAAAGGTGGTCAGGCATTGGAAGGAGCTGCCAGGGAGGTTTGCAATCCCCATCCCTTGTGGTGTTCCAGGGGCTGGATGTGGCACTCTGTGCTCTGGGCTGGTTGACAAGGTGGGGATCAGTCATAGGTTGGACTCGATGGTCCTGGAGGTCTTTTCCAACTTAAACGATTCTATAAAAATGTGATTGGAAGCTCTGTTTTCCTTTTCCTTCTGCCTCCCACAACCTCTCCTTCCACTCAGTGAGGCACTCCCAGAGCAGCTGGAATTTGCTGCTGCCTCAGCAGAGCCAGCCCTGAGCTGTGGCTCCTGCTGGGACCCTCACCAAGGGCCCGTTACTCTGAGGTATCACATAATTAAGCCACATTACTCTTCCAAATGCCTGATGGAGTTTTCTTCCAAATCAGGAAGCACAGCTCCCCCCAGAATAGCCATGGTTATCCCGAGAATGAACGGGTTTTCCTCTTCTATGCAAGAATTTTGGGACTACTATGCTATTTAAGGGCTAAACTTAAAATCACAACCCTTGAAAATGGACAGCACTGGATTCAGATCCACTGATCACTTGCTCATTGCTTTAATGAAATTATCCTCCAGTTCAAAATGAGGATTTATTTCACGTGGGAGAAAGGGAGTTTTTCTGGCGAGGTGCTCGGGTTTTTTCAAAACTTGGATTAGGAAATGCCTCAAATTAACATTGCTCCAAAGAAACATTCCTTTTCCTGACCTTTTTGGAACAACCCCAAACCCCACACCGTTTCAAACCAGTGGTGGACCAAAGGGACGACAAAGAGATGATGTGGGAGAAACAGCTCCCACGTCATCCCACGCCCCAAAACGGGACCCAGCCACCTGTGCTGTACCTGCAATGTTGGACACCCGGAAAGCTTCCTGGTTCTTTGGTGTTTTGGATCGGTTCTGGCTCCTCTGCTTGCCCCCCGTGGAGCGGATGCTGCGCAGATGGACCTCGGTGGCTTTGAAGAAGGCGACGGTGAAGGGCTGCTTGTTCTGCGGGCCGTGCCTGCCGATGAGCCCCGCCAGCTTGGGGTTGATGCTCTGTCCTGGAAACACAACAGGCTGATGAGAGAGAGCCTGCAGCAGCTCTGCCAGCACACGGGATAACACAGGGCAGGGCTGTGAGGGTCGCTCCTGGGCACGGCATCGACCCGCCAAGGACCTGCACTTAATGGGCAAAGCTGCTTCTGACAAGAGCAGCTCACCACAGCTAAATTCATTTTATATCTGCGTGTAAAAGTTACATAAAATAGTCCTACTTATAATTATTTTACCCCAAATCCGCTCAGAATTAACTTTTCCTGCATTCTTTAGAGGGGTTTCTTTAAGTTCACCAACCTATAATTTGAAGTGATCCTATAAAAGGAACCATAAAACTCAGCCCATAGGAACACTAAATTCCCACTGGAAGGTTATTAGCGTAAAATAAAAATGCCATGTATGAAATGCTGACAGAGCTCCAGATATACCTTAGCTGAGAGAAACAAATATTTAGAGACATTTTGCTTATTGCTCCTTTTTCCCACCACCATACCTGAAAACTTTATACAAAACTTTGATTATCATCCATATGTCCTTCATCTTGGGCTTTAGAATAATTTGATTTTTGGTGAAAGACAACTAGCTGGTTTCTCTGTAGAATGAAATCAATTATTTACAGAAAAGGCAAGGAGAGAGTGGCAGTGGGAAATTCAGTGTTTGTCCCTGTTGCTGCCAAGGGATGTCTGGGTGCTGCTGTGAGATGCAGAGGTGATATCCAGGATTATTCTGCCCCAAGATACTGAGTGCTGCTAAGTCCAAGCTGTGTTAACAGCTTTGTGATCTTTTTGCTGAGGACAGAGCTGGGCCTTGTCAGCCACAAATCAAATGTGCCAAAGGACACTTTCCTGGAGAAGCCCTGCAAGGCAGCCTGGCCAGGCAGAGCAGGCAAAGGGCTCTGAGCTCTCTTATTCTGTATGATTTTTTTTAAATAGACTGTATTTGCTTCATGATTACAGATCACGTAACAGCAGGTACAAAAAAGGGTTGGGAGTTGATTTATTTTGGTGTTTTACATCACTTAAAGCCTTGAGGATTGCCCAAGCATACAGGGTTGCATCAAAATACTGCTGTGCTTACAGCACGATTTTCATATGAAGCTCAGGTGTAAAAGCAGCTGTTAGTGCACACAGTTGGTCTAAATCCAAGATGAAACTTGGGGAGCAAGGAAGGACACATCCTTGCCATTCCAAATAACATGAAAATTCATGTGTATGGTGGGAAATTGTGAGTGCAAAGTCCTGCTGCCAGGGAAATTGGTTACAGAAGACAATCAGCCCCTGTATCTCTGTATTTACTTTTTAAACACTGCAGTTGGCTCTTCTAACTCTTAATGACAGGCTGATCGAAGTATTTTGTTAACCCACTTGGAGAAAGCAGCGAGTTACTTTGCAAAGGGGTAAAATCAGAAATTCTTTCCATGGCTGGATTGTATTATCTGCAGATTAGCCAGCAGTGTATACACCTATTGATTGGGAAGTGTGCTCAGCTAACACTGGAATGGCTGCAGGCAGCTCACCAGGGTACTCACAGCACCTGAGCACCTCCTCAACATCCTGTATGTCTGTGGGCTGTTTTCTCAGGCAAATCCAGGAAAAACGTCCTTAAGAAACCCAATCCAAAGGAAAGAGTGCTGAATGCTTAGGGCTTGCCCTGGCTGGGAATCAGGTACCTGAAACAGAGACTCCCTGGTTGCTGCTGGCGTGTGACACTCACCATCGACCCCTTCCACGGAGAGCTGCAGGCCCAGGTTGTGCTGCGGGTTCACCACCCAGTGGTTACTGGTCGCGGTTATGTCGAACACCAGCCACCCTTCCTCTGCAGCCCAGATCGTTCTGGAGTCGAGCAGGAACAAATCTGAATCCCTGAAACAAAGAAGCAGAATCCCCAATTAGCCAGGATTTCCACTGGAGTCTCCACAGGCACCCACAGACGTCCTTCAGGCAGCGCACGGGGTTGGGCTTTCGGCGACCGGCGGAGCTGGGCTGGCGTGTTCCCCTCTCATCGCCCTCAGATGAAGCTTTTCTTCTCTCCACAAAAGGGAGGATGGGTTGAAATGAAGTTGAGGTGGTTTGGGGTTGCTTTGCTGTCACAGTTAACCTGGAGCTCCTGATGCACCTTCAAAAAACACTTGCCAGGCACAGATCCGCAGAATTACTGTTTGCATATGCAAACCTGCTAATTGGGCAGACAGTGCTGCTCGTTAGCCTTTCCACACAGAATTTCCTGACTTTTATGCATAATTGTAGTGTTGGTGCAAGCCAGCTGGAACACTGGAGTGCATATATTAACACATGTAATGGGTTTTTTTTTTTTTAATTTGCTCATCTGAGGTCACAGATAACTGATTGAGGCAATCACCCTCTGCCCAGTCACGGTCTGCACTACTGTGGGTCACAATCTTTTCTCGATTCGTTGCTTGGGGTTTTTTTCAAAGGCCGCTGCTGGGTTACTCTAGGTGAAGGAGTAATATCAGAAAATGAAAATGATCCTAAATAGAGAGGATTCTGTCCTCTAGGAAAAGGTGAAATTATTTCAGATTTACAAGACATTTCCTGGCAAATTTCTGAAAAATTAAAATTTGAGAAAACACAGGTTCTGTAGAGGAAGGAATCTTCTCTTATCAGAAAAGAAGGAGAAAGAACTCAGATTAAAAAAATGGATACTGTTGCAGTTCTTTTTATAAAAAATTACTTTAAAAGAAGAACAAAGACACGTGGTGGAAGTGTCTCGACAAGTCCTGTAAGAGCTGCTTTTGTACCTCCAGTGAACAAACATGATAACTTGTTCAAGTGCAATTATATCCTTTTGAATGAAGAACTGTCCTTGAAAAACCCTTTAATCACATCCTCAAAGCTTTAAAGAAGGCCTTATAATTTTGTCACTATGGATTTGTCAGTGCAAATACATATATATATTTAGCTTAGTTTACACAGTGCCTCTTGTTTGCACGGAACATCAAGTGATCAGAACTGAATCTGAGGAGAGCTCTTGGCATAAAGGCTTTTGACTCACAGCTTTGAGTGATTCTCTTCCCTTTGAGATACCAAGAAATTAGAGGCTTTTGTCCCACACTGAACAGGAATGGAGTGGGTTTGGCAATGTTTTTACTATTTAGCTTTCCTTTCCACCTTCGTGGGCCAGTGTGTAAGAGATGAGTCTTTCCTCCGAGAGCTACGGGATGTCACCACCCACCCCCGACTCTGTGCTGGCTTACATGAAATTAGATTTCAGAAATGAGTTCCTGAGGAGCACGTGAGCACACGGCCCAGGGTGTGTAAGAGGAGGATTCTGTGCTTCCTCCCTGAAGCAGGACAGCTTTGGATACCCCATGGCTGAATATGCAGCTGGTGCTGCTGAGGATGCAATTAGTGCTTGATTTTAAGCAAGGTTCTGGTTTGTGGAAGAAGCCCTACATCAGAACTGGACCTGCTGTGACACTGCTGAGGCAGAGGGGATCCTGTGAGAGTATTCCCGTGGCTGTTGGGGAGCCAAAGTGGGTGGCCCAGGAAGGGGCTGTGGCACAGCGAGGCAGAGGCTCAGTGCAGGTGTTGGGAGCCCAGTCAGCTTTGCTGAGTGCTCCCAGGAAAACTGAAGTTAAACAGGATGGATAACCCATCACATTAGTCACAGGAATGCAAGATGCTTGAACTCTAACCAGGGGACAAGTTTCCTGGGGTTTCATCCCCACCCGGGAGCAATGGCCCTGTTCCCACAGCGCAGGACACCTCCCACCCTTCCCTGTTTACAACACACTGAACCAAACACATCCCAGAGGAGCCAGGGATGAGGGAGTTGCATGGACTGGCCCGTTCCAGTGGCTGAGGCCAAGTTTCCAGGAGTAAAGGGTTTTTATACTCACGTACTACATTATTTAAGCATGGCCCCTGTCTGGAACTCATGATTCACACAAGGTCTAGTTAACAGGGACTTGGCTTGCTTGGGCTTTTCTCCCTTGTAGTTTGCAGGTTGGTGATAGTAGCAATAATGATAATTTTTTTGTTTTAGCTACTGCTTAACTGCAGTATTATTACTCAGAAAAACCAGCCTTTAAGCTTCCCGTGCTGACATGATGCAATCTGGGTAACCAGACAGCATGAGGCATCAAGTACCAGGGTGAGTCAGGCTGGGAAATTGTATAATGCATTTGTTTTCCTGTAGTTACAGCAATGTGCAAACAATAGGCCTGGAGGGGAAGCCCGAAGTGAGAGAGATCAAAGGGACCCACTGAAGGGAAATGCACTTCCCACACACACTTGGAACATTTGGACCCCAAAAAAGCCCCGTGTCAGATGCTCTTTGGAGGAGCTCAAGCGCTCCTGGATTAGCGCTTTCCGCCCTGGCCCACCAGCAATGGCCAGGGAGGGGATGCAAAACCCCACTGGTGTTGCAAGGAGTGCAGCTCCTGTTCCTATGAAAAGAAACCTCTCGTTCTTTCAAGAACAACCTCCCTCAAGTGGAATGTCCTGCTCTCCAAAGACAGGGCAAACAGCACTAAATCACCGGCTAATAGACAGCCAGCCCTCGAGATACCCTTGTTGGACAAGACATGGTAAACACGGCGAAGAAATGTTATTCTGCTAATAACTTAAACAACATTTGCTCTGGCGGCTCCCATCTAATGTCTTGTCACAGAAGATAGTGCTGGTTTAGTCTAACTAATGTGGCTGCCTTGGGTTTTAGCTGTGAGATAAAGATCTGAGCGCAAAGAGAAAAAGTTTCTAGGGCACATCTCACTCCTGTGCCTCACCTACCAGCTCTGTGCTCACAGAGCATGTTCTTGGAGCGATGTGAATGATGGCTGTGCAACGAGGAGGCAAAAAAACCCCTTTGGTTCCTTGGCCCTGCGTTCAGCCCCTCATTATAGAACTACACTGCATGCAAGAAACTGTACCAAGCCTTTTAGCAGAGCAAGAGATAGGAAAGGCACATGATCCTCCTTTTACAAAAAAATTAAGCTGGGACATGGAAATGTTAATATCTAGATTAGAGTTACATAAATTACGAAGTCTGGGTCCAGACCACAAGTATGTTTTGTTGAGACCACATCAAAATGGCTCAGCGTTCAAAGAACTGACATCAGCGGGAGTGTCAGAGCTTTTAGCAATGATAAAATTTGGGGCTTTCTGCTCGGTTTTCTCAAGCATCAGGCTCACAGCAGAGCCTGAGATGAGGGCAGAAAGTTGACATTTGCCTCCTGATGTCTTTGGTAGTGTCTGGCGCTGGATGCCAGACTGGAGAGTCACCTCCCGTTAGAAAACACTCCCAAAAATTTGTGTACAGGTCATGTAACTGCTGTGTGGTCTGTGAAACTTCCTTAGTGAACTTGTTTTCTGGGCTCAGGGGTGAGTAACAAGTACTGCAGCGTGAGGGTGGCTGGGCAGGATGCATGTGAGATCGTGTCTGGGAAGCAGCTGGAGCTATGGAGGTGGAAGGGCTGAGCTGCCAAAGGGCTGATGGTGGTAAGGAAAGCGATCACAAATATTTAGTGAAAGAGAAAAGGGCTGGAAGAAGTGAGGATTGTGGGGATGAGCACAGAAATAAGAGAACACGAGTACAGAAAAGGCAGGGAAGAGTATCCTGGAAGGAAATTGTGAGGAAGAGAGTTACCATGTTGCAACAGGGCAATTCTAAAATACGAGAAAGGATTAACAACCATGAAGCTTTGTGAAAATAGTACGTATGGCTTCTTTGCCTTTTGCTGGGGAACTTTTTCAGTCTCTAGGATGCAGTTTGGTTTGAAGCCATAAACACTAAAACATGCAAAAATGAGAAGTGCAGCATCTGCCCTAATCACCCGCCTTGGTGAGCTGGGGCACGAGGAGAACGTGGACAAGAGAGAGAGAAACTCGGTGAAAACATGAGAGATAGAAATTCTGCATTAGCAAGAGATCAGGAGATGAAACTCTGCATTTATAGACTGTAATGCTCTAAGACCTACACTATTTTAGGGCAGTCCTCTTGCCAAACAGTCCCTGCTTTTATGTCTGTTTTCTTCACTCACTGTCCCCATCCCCCTCGTCAGCCCTGTTATTTCAAGCTGCTGGTTGACAAGTGGTAGTAAACACTAATGAGCACTTCCAAGTGGGATAAAAATAAATGGGAAAAAGGATAGGCAGCAGCAGTGAAGGTGACTCTTGGCAATTTCCATCACACTGCAAGACAAGGTGATTTCTGTGACCAGCCAGCACCCTGTGCTGGGAGCAGCCCCAGAGCCCTGGCTCACGTGGCCCTGTCCTGGCAGCAGCAGGTCCTGCTGTCCCCTGCCTGCCTCAGGTAATCTCCCAGCCCAAAGAGCCCACCTGGCAGCTGTGCTGCCCTGATCCCTCCCTGCTACCTGCAGGAATTACAAACCTATCAGTAACCATACAGTTACACCTTGCAACAGCCTTTAAATGGCTTTACAAACGTGGGTTAACCCTCCTGCTTCTGTTTTAAAGTAGGAAACACTCGAGGCGTGGATCTGTTGAATTCTCATTGATTCAGCAAGTAAACCACAGCATCTAAGCCAGGAGCACAATCCTCTCCTCCTGACTCATATTCTAACCCTAGAGGGGCTCTTTGGGTCACAGGCATAGTTCAAGTTTTCCAACAGGCAGCCCAAGGACAGAGCTGGCATGGAGGGAAGGGGGTTATTCACGTCCAGGTTTGAGCAGGTGGAGGGAGGAGAAGGCAAAAAGGGCATCCTGGGAGGGTGAGAGGAGATGTGGGGTTAGAAGACATCTGTTTGGATTAAAAACCTGCCGGTATCCAGATTCCAGTTTGCTTGGTGTCATTGCTTATAGTCAGCTGCAGCTGTCCAAAGACAAGCTTAGGAAAATATTTTTCAGACTTTCCTACTTTGAGAGGGCCCCAGGATCTCCCTGGGCCTCTCCCTGGCACGTTTGCAACACCCTCTGTACACAGACCTGATGCAGCCCTCCTCCCACACCTTCCCTTCCCTGTGCCTGGGATCTCCTGCTTATCCTTCCCTCTCCCTCCCCACTGGTAAAAGCTCTTCCCACTGATAAAAGCTCTCCCCACTGATAAAAGCTCTTCCCACTGATAAAAGCCCTTCCCATGCCCCCGGGCAGGAGCCACCAGCCAAACACAGCCCAGGGGCTCTGCCAGGCGAAGGGATGTCCACAGCAGGAATATAGTTTGGTGGAGGTGTTTTCCAAGGATTGGTCTGAAAACTGGGTGTGCTGGTGGTGAAAGAGATCTGTGTAAATTATGTTGAATCTAGGGAAAAATTAAATTCGCTTTAAAATTTCAGCAGATCCTTAATTCTGTTTCGTGTGCTTCTTGTAGCTGTGCTGCTTTTCCTACGCAGTGTTGCAGGAGGGTAAGATCTAGGTCTCAAAGGCTGATTAAAAGTGGCAATGGGAGCTTGTTAGTGAGATGCAACACGTTTCCTAAACATGAAGGCTCTTGTACAAACAGTGCTGAGAGAAATGAGGTTATACACATCTCTCTGACACTTTCTATACAGCTGTTTCTGTTCAGCACTGAAGGGCTGTTCATTAGTGCATCCCTCACCCCAGCAAGGACCCACTGGGGTATGCAAAATGCCTCCTGCAGCTCCTCAAGTGCCTGTGAAGGGTTGTGCCTTGCTAAGTTCAAGATTTGTCAGAGGTTTTGTAGGCTGCAGTGGCTTTTGGGAATGGTCTGAAGGAGAAAACAAGATACAGCTCTGTTCTTGGAGAGCTGCAGGATTTCCAGGCTGAAGTTCCCTTGCTACTTGCTGAGAGATGAATGTAGTTATCAACTGAATTGCGGATAAGTCACCAAAAAATTATGATCAAAGTTATAGTCAGTATTTGCTGATACTGTCGTGGTGCTTGGGCACATCATTAAATCAAACTGTGCTGTGCTGCACCATCCCCAGAATGATCACACTGGTACTTAAAAAGGCTCCAAAAAGAAGGCACATCTGCCTCATGGGTTGGGTGGGCCTAAGCCTTTCTTAGGTACTAGAATTACATGTTTCAACCCACAGCATGGAACCAGACTCCAATGAATGGCAGAAAGGGGTCTGGAGAGGGGCTCAGGTTTGATCTGGTGCAGCACTGGTGTGGTTTGAAGCTCAAGCTAAAGCGTTCCAGCTGCAAGTCAAACCCAGGAATGCATCCTGCAAGATCTGACTTTTCTGTAGGGCTGGTAACATGAGCATTCAAATCACTGCCTTTGAAGCCTGTGAAATCCATAATGGCCACAAAGTGAACATACAACAACTGCATTTCAATTACCAAAGACTGGTCAAGTACCTGGCTTTATTCTCTCCAGTAACAAAACTCCCATCGACTTCAAAGGGAACGAGATTCACTCTGCAGTGCAAGTGCTGACTCACGAAATAGGAGATGCAACTCCGGGATGAGGAATTTCAGCTTCAAAAGGTGCAGACAGAAAAGCAGGATCGAGCTGTGAGGCTTAGGGCAGCTCTACAGCCTGCAGTTTTTCTGCAGCTTCAGGTTAATAAGCTGAGGGGGATGCCCTGACTGAGCCCTGGGATCTGCTTTGCTTTCCCTCCTTTTCCAGGAGGGAGGAGACTTGAGCAGCACCTGGCTCCCCAAAGGCCACCTTCAGCTCCCACTGAGGAGGGTTTGTCACCACAAGCAGGGACTGGATGTCCTGCTGCTCAGCACCTTTCCCAAGCCAGCCCTTGGCTCTGTAAAACACCTTCCCAGGCTTTTGGGTGAGCGAGCCACGAAGCCCAAACAGAAGTTGGATGTGAGTCACTGGACTTTGAGCTATGCACGCAAAAGCTTTGAGACATGTCATACCAGCTAAAACATCAACTGTTTTCAGTGTTTGTGATATTTGGGACATTTTTGTTCATGAATGTACTTGTTTGCCCAAAGTGAATAACTGATGCCCTGTGCCTAAAGAATGCTCTGCATGCCTTCTGATCAAGGAGATGTTGCCAGTTTGAAGAGCTTGCCTCACAATGAAAGATTTGGAAAAATCAGAATATTTGATCATTTAGCCTCATTTCCTACAAAGACCTGTAATAATGTCTTCAGTTCGACAGAGATATAATTTCTGGTAGTCAAAGCCCAAGGGGCATCTCCTCTGCTGCAGAGGACAGGGCTGGGCTCCCGTTTTTACTGCCAGGGTTGTTTGGTTGAGCAGGTGGACGGGGCAGAGCTTCTACCCTGCAAACCTTCGTGCTATTGAGGAGCAGGATTTCAGGAACAGTCTGTGGGGGTGCAGCTGTTGCCCTGGAAACACCTAAGCCTGTATTTTTCACTGACAATGAAGTGCATGCAAGAGATGTTGCTGGTTAGATACCTCTAACCTGTCTGAACTCGTGAAGTCATTAACTGCTGAACTGCTCATACCTCTGCTTTATGTGAACCGAGGGCACCCTCACACCCTCCAAACTGGAGGCTCATCTGTGGTTTAACTGAAAATCCTGCCTTCAGCACATCCCCTGGCCTTCTCAGAGGAAAAACTCCCCAGCCACCCTCAGCCTGGGCTTTCCAGCTCGCCCTGTGCTGTTCTGTGGCTCTGGAAGTTGTCCTGCTCTCTGCTGTGCATGAGATGATGCTGAGCTGCCCCTGGGAGCCTGGCAGGAGCTGCTGTGCCTCGGGCACTGCACAGGAGCAGCACCAGCCTGGAGAATCCCTCGTGTTTCAGGTCTCCAAAGGCAATTCCAGCAGTGCTCTCGTGTCAGCAGAAGAGCCCTGGGAGAAGGAAACCCAAAGGCAGCAGAGGTTTCCCTGCCCGCGTGGTGGGGAGGGTTTGGCTTTGTTTTGCTCTTGTTGCTAACAACGTCAGATGGGGCTGACTTTCCAGCGGCTCAGGATGAGACAAACAGCCAAGGAAGCATCAAAGTGAACGGGTGTTTTTTGATCAACACTGGAGAGAGTTTGTTTTCTTTCTCCACTCGCCCAATGACACACTGGCTTGGATGACTGGGCTGTGACAGAGCCGGGTGGAAAATGTCAGTGGAAAAATGCAGAAAAAAGAGCAAATATTTTTACAAATGTTAGTGACAATATTTTTACCTTTGGTCAATCCAAACCAACGGGAATATTTTTTTCAGGACAAACTGTTCAAAACTCGCCATAGCCTGTGCCAAAACCTATGCAAAAGGGGAATATGCATGAACACTCATTAAAAATAGTGTTCCTGTGGTGAATATGATGCAGTAAAATTGCATCTAATCTTGTGGCTGGAACATCTGTATAATTAGCAAGATTCCTCCCCTCTTCCAGACAGTGGTTCATGTATATGCCTGCCCTTTGCATACATTTTTTTTTCCTTTAGAAATAGGAATTAGTGGAGGAGACAGTTTGAAGAAACATTTGCTGCTCCACACACAGCTCTCTCCAGTAGTACCTTGCCCTGCTCTCTAAACAAAGTCGTAACAAACCTGTGGATGCACCAGTGTCAAATTAAGATATCAGATCTCACTCTGCCCCTGTCAGTAAGATTCCTAGTGGGCACCTCACTCATCAGCACCCGAGGGAGAACTTCCCTGGCATCTGATGAGGAAGGGCATTTACTCCAGAACAGGTTTCTGGCAATTCCCCAGTGCCCTGGCACACAGGTTGGTGCCTCTTCCTCTGCCAACACATCTACAGTTTCTGCTCTTCCCAAGAGTGGAAAGCCATCCTGCAGGCTTGTACTTAAATAATCTGCTCAAGGAATACAGCAAAGGGAGGCTGCTGCCTCTGGAACAAGAGGGAATAAAGGGAAATGCTTACAGGAAGCAGGGCATCTCATGGGTCCTGTGCACAGTTCTGGCTTGTTGCCTTCCCATTTAAAGAAGACCTGGTTAAAATGCGTAGTTTGAGCTGTCACTGTTTGATAAAAATAGATTAATTTTAGCACAGTCCCCAAACACTGTAAATAATTGCATCATTAGAAATGCCAGCAGAACTGAGAGTTTTAAGCTACAAAATCAGAATTTTAGATGTAGAAGAAAACACACCAGTGGTTAAATATTTTTACCATCCAGCAAAGCCAGTAGAAATCCTCACCATTAAAAAAAGTTGACACAGTTTCCTGACATATTTCAATTTTTTCTGCATTTTTATTAGCTCTTACAAAACTATGAAGCCACAGTCCTGATTATATACTTTTTTTTCTTACCCTTTTGGACTTTTCACTTTTCAAATCCCTAGTGTTTCCCTTTTCATAAACCTAAATTAGAACTGTAGTATTATTAGCCCATATTTAGTAGTCCTAAAAAATAACTTCTGACTAGAATGTGCCTGTAAATACTTTTCACGTAAATAAATGCAATCTCACTTTTGGTAGGATTTGTATGTGAAAGAAATATGTGCAAATGAAACTAAGTGCCTTTGATAAGTGGTTTGGGATTGCTGATTAATTGGAACTAAAACCAGATGAGAAAATTGAACATATGTTCTTATTCAGGTTCCCTGGAGGATTTGTCAGGGAGCTTGGCATACATTAATAATTGCTTGGAAGGGATTTAATAGCTCATCTTGTAGTTTTGCACATGCAACACAATCAGTCAATATAAAAGGCATGGTGTAGTCTGTCTTTGTTAATTAGGGAGCTCCAATGCCTTTGATAATAAGTGCTAGTAATTAAGCTACAATTCCAAAGGAAGCATTTGGGTTTGCCACCTCAGGATCCATCAGAGGAAGGAGGAAAGGGGGAGTAGTTCCAGAAATCTTGAAATATTCCTGGTTTATGGTTGTTTTCCTGCACTAGCACGTGGCCAGGCCACTGAGCGCTCCCAGAGCCCAGAGCAGGAGCGCTGGGGATGCTCCCTGGGGCACGGGGAGGCTCACAGGGCACCTCTCCCCACGCACCACACACAGGAGCTGCGTGCCTGCTGCAGCAGCACGGGCTGAGATTCCCTGCACAGCCCCGATGTCAAACCTGGCCACTCCTGCTGATGGCACCGAGACTTCCAAAAGCACTGGATGCAGCTCCCTGGAGGGACAAACTGTGCTTGTGCTTTCACGGGGGTGTGCCTGTGGGTCGCTCACCTTCCCGGGTGCTCCTGCAGGACCTGGTAGACGCTGATCTGGAAGGTTTCGTTGTCGAAGCGCTCGCGGATGTAATCCTTGTAAATCCTGAACTCGGCCGCCGTCACCGCTTCCCCCTCCGGGATTCGGGAGAGATCAAACCTGAACTCCCGGTAGTGGCAGCGCTGATGGTGAAACTCTCTGTCATGCTCCACTGAAACAGAAAGCAGCCCATTAGCCACCTGCTTTGTTCCCCTTCCCCTCGCCATCAAACACGCTCGCGAGTTGCCACAACAGAAAAGGGCAGGAATATCCGATTGCGGCATCTCGCAGGCTGCTCTGTTCATTATAGCACGTAGGAAATACCTGCCTCTATCTGGGCTATTACAGGCATATATGTGTTTATCAGGCTCCCTTTGGAACAGTTTTACAGTTGGCTGGTACAGGGGGCCATTGTGTTTTAATGATTTTTGGCAGCTTTGTGCGTGACAAGTGACTCTGGACGTTTGCCACCGATAACGACCGAGCCGCTGTGGGAAGGAGCTGAGACAAACAGATGGGGCTTTTCAGAAGTGCTGGTTCTTGGCCTGCCTCTGCTTCTGACAGTCACACACACGCACATACCCACATGCTATAGACACAAATTCCAGCCCTTGAGGCTTTTCATGCCGGTGACCCACATCTGGTGCCAGCTGAACTCATCACGAGCTCACGGCTCCGCTCCATAGGGTCAAAGCTTTCGTTTTAAAGGATCTTCAGTGATCAGGGCTGTGAAGCAACTGCTCAAACTGAGCACCTTCTTCCGCCTCCCAACCCTGACTGTGAAATAACAAGTGCCAGATCGTCCCAGGGCAGTGCTGGGATGAGTGTTATCCCATGGGGTGACAGGTCTGCCTGTCCCCTGATGGACAGCTGATGGTCTCGTGTAACCCTGCTCGTGGGTACGGAAGCAGGAGGTCAGTGCTGGGAGGAAACAAAGACTTCAAGCCAGTCCTCCAGCGAGGGGGAGGTGAGGTGTCAGTGCCCCAGCCCGACACATGAGGCAAGGCACCCTTCTTAGAACAAATTCCAAATTAAACAGACAAGTCAGACAAAGGAAAAGGGGGAAACGGAGGTATAAGGGGATGAACTGACTCGCCCAAGGTCACAACGCACGACATTTAAGAGCTGAGGTTTGAACCAGGGACTTCCTATACGTCCCAGCCCTGTCGTCTGTCCACTTGACCTCTCTGCAGCTTGACTGCACAATTCAAGTAGTTAGCTCTGAGATTTCCTTGGCAAAGAATGTGTATCTTTCTACAGGCCTGATTTTCTTCTGGCAGCAGCAAATCCATTGTGTAAATCCATTGACTTAAAGGGAATTACTCCTGAAAAAGAGGAGTTTCAAGCCCGAGCCTGGAAAGTGCTGTTTAAATTTCCAGCTCTGCATGGCACGACTGCAGATCAGCAGTGGCCAGGGTGTCCCCACGGCAGGGACAGAGCGTGGGGAGGCTCTGGGAACGGGGCTGTGTCCAAGCATGGAGCAGGTTCAGCGCTGCTTTGCTGGCCAAGGCTCAGCCGTTGGCCATGGACTCTTCCTCCTCTCTCACATCCCTTCTGTGAGGAGTCCAGTTTGCCACTGTGTGATTGCTGCTCAGGGAAATGCTTCACAGCTCTTACTCATAGCTGGGATTCATCTGAGAGGAGTTTTTTAGGTATGAAACCTCTAAACTTTCCAAGACAAAGGTGATTAAGTTCAGCAAATGGTTGAGCAGTCTCTGTTGAACCTTTAGCTGAAACATTTCAGGGACACCATTTAATGTCTCATACCCTGATGTGGGGGAATATTGTGAATATTCACCGGTGTTTGTAAAAGACTTGGCAGGCTACAACTGCCCTGGACGTGCTAGCAACACTGTTAAATGTGCCTCAATCCCTTTCCTCCAAAGTACTCCTAATAGAATAAGATATAAAGAGCATGATTTCAGTTTTAAAGAAATTTGTCTGCACCTAAATTAAAAGGGAACGAAAAAATACTTTAAGATGGAATCACTCCTTTAACCACAGCTATAGAAGAACGAATATAATGCTGTGTGGGTTTAGTTGCAGCTGTCAGCAGGAGGATGCACAGATAGGATTTGCTTCCAAAGACATGGGAAGGCTGAATTTCCAGAGGAAGGTGGGTGCAGTTTTTCAGTACGTGTGATGACAACTACATCAACCAACACTGGCCTTTAGCTGCACTTTATGCACAAGGTCTGACAACAAGCACATGAAGATGAAACTTTTTGGGGTGCTGCTGAAGTTCACAGCAATTCCCACTGCTGAGCCCTAGAAAAAATGTGTTGCGTTAGTATGAAAAATTAACAGCCAGGGTCATAAAATAAAGAGCCCCAAAGTTTGAACTTTCCCATGCTTTGCAGATGTTTGGATATAGGGTTTTGGCCTGAGCCATCTTTAGTGTTAAAGCAAACATTCCTGTGGCTATAGTCATTAAGATCATGAAAATATGTGGATATGTAACTGAAGAAAGAATCCCAAGAAACCCTTCAACTCAGTGTTTATTGTTTTTCCCCTTTTTCTTTGCACTCTGGACCTATCTGCTGACCCAGAAGTAACAAATCCTTTCAGAACTAATTTATGAGAAACACTGACCCTGAATCAACATCTGTTAGATGACTGCAGTAAATCTTATTACATAATTAAACACCAAAATCTATGTTAAAATAAAGTTAAGGGTCTGACTCGAACTCATAAAAGCAAGACTCTTCATTATGAAGGCTGAAATCCTATCCCTAAGTCATGCTGCTGTGTGTTGGTATTTGGGAACATATGGTACAGTATTTCTGATCAAGCACTTTTTGTAGACCCCTGTAATACCTTGAGCACAACAGCACGGGGTAAGCAGGGGAGCATTCAAGGAGCCTGAGTTTCCTGGGTTTGATGGGTGTTAGACCTTTGACAATGCTGCAACTGGGTCATTTCCAGTTAATTACCTGAGGAGTTGGAAGGGAGAGAGTTGGGGGAGAGTACTTAAAAAACGCAGGGGGGAATAGTGGTATTTTAAGTGTTCGCTGAAACAGTCAAGAGAATTGCTGCAGCTCCTTGAATGTGACTGTAGCTCCTCCATCAGATTTCTAAAATCCACCATCCCTATTGACACAACGACCGTAAGAGGAACCTTTTGGTCATTCTTGAAGGGCTTAGTCTCAGCTGTTTGTCAGCCATTAATGTTAAATCAACATTAAATGCTCCCTTAAAAGACACCAAGCATTTTGAATATTTGCTGGATGTGCTCCATAGCACTTCTGCCCACAGAACTTCAACTCATCTTCATCCCAGGCTCAGAGTTCTCACAAATCTGCTACCCAAAGGCTTTGGTGAATGGTTTTAGCCCAGATGCTGACTTCAAATATTGGAAATTCCAGCTCACAATTCAAATGCCTTGGCAAGGCAGCTGCTTGGAGAGGAAGCCAAAGCTCTGGATGTGCAATCAAAGGTTGTAAAATAGGAAAAGGAAGAACACCCTTGAAAAATAATTCTGCTATGAAACAGACTGTGTGCCTTAACTGTGGGAAAACAGTGGACTTCCTCGCCTTAAAAAACAACCCAAAGTCACTCACAGGTGATGCATGTGTAAACATGAGCCCCTCCTCATTCTTAGAAGCCGTATCGCACTTTGGAGGCACAACCACTGCAGACAAATTCTGGCCTAATTTAACACAAGGCTCAAAATTTGCTGGTGTAAAATAACTCTTGGCATGGTGAGAGTGGCAGTTAATTGGAGCTATGGTGGGTGAGGATCATCAGACACTCCCTCTGGCATAGACCCTGGGAAAGGTGGAGATGATGGGAGCTGAGAGCTGTGGGATGGAGGAGGACATCAGGTACATGAGAAAATAAGCAAGACACCAAAAATCCTGGGGGACAATTAAGGTGATGCAGCCAAAACAAGGAATGTCTCAGGCTGGTGGTTATCAGTAACTTGGCCACACCTGTCACAACTATGCAAGTCAGATCAGCACCTTTGAAAGTCTGGCCTTGCCTATCTGTGCAGGATCTGAGTGCTGCTCTATCTGATACAGAGAGGGCTCCCAGCTCTCTGAAGTCCTTTGTCTCTCCAAGCCTCTGTTGTGGCCTGATGGTGATGCAAGAGTTGCACACGGTTGTGCAACGGCAGGGTTGGTTAAAAGAAAACAGGATGGATACATGTGCTCAGGTGGGAAGTAGCCAGGTATCAGATCCAAAAACATGGGAAAACTGGAGATAAAACGTCAACAAATACTGGGTGCTTGTTCTGACGTGTGCTGAAGATACAGAACTTGAAAACGTTGGGATACAGGGAAGAAAACGTGTAGCTGTTGATATTTAGAACTTGGAGCAATACAGTTGAATCCAGTACCAAAAAAGTAATGTTGGACAGAAAGCCTTGTGGTCCCGATTCAGCACCCCAGGTGCCCAAACTTCCAAAGCAAATGACACACCAGCATAAAGCTGGGCAACTTAAACTGACCCCATGTTCGGTCATTTTCACAGCAGAGTATGCTGAGATTAGAAATAAGCACCCCAACTGTTTCCAGCTGCTTTGTAAACCACTGCTGGCAAGTGCAAAGCCAACCTGAGCTAATTCTGCAAACGCTGATTGGACCTCTGGGTTTGTATCAGGGGTTGCTGGTGGGCAAGGCCTGCCACATGACAGCAAGGATTATGTTGAGGCGTAGCTTGCAGTGCTGTTATTTCTCTCGCCACATCCCAGCTCAGCCCTGGAACCCAGCACAGCAGCACACAGTCGACCACCAGCCCCGTGTGCTGAGCAAAGCACCAGTGCATCACAGCAAGATTTTTTTTTTTTTCCCAAGAATGGCTGTGTTAAAAAAATATTTATTACTGAAGCATTAAAGAGCTAATCTAAACTCCAGGGAAGTCACCAGAAATATTTTCACTAATTTCAGTGGATTTCATGGGAGGCCAATCTACCTGCTTAGGTATTTTTATGCTCTTGTTTTCTGAAGATGCAGAAAACTCTTTTGCAGGATGAAAGTCAACATCAGCTGAATAGACTCTGTTCTCAGGTTGCCAAACTGGGAAAGCTTTGGTAATTCCATGCATCTTCCTCCCTGGCACATTTGGGTGATGCACTTAAGAATACATGCTGAATATATAAACAAGTAAAAACTTAAATTTTCTTGTTAACGCTTTCACCTGATAATATGTTAATTGTTTTTATGAGGCACTTTGAGAGCAGCTGTCTCATTTATTGTAGTGCTTACAACAATTAGAGCTACTTGTTTCTCATTTACAATGGAAAAAGGCACCAGAAGGAATGTGCAGTAGGGTGTCTGTAACTTCTTCACTCCCAAAAAAGGCCAGAAGGGATTTGTAAAGGACTTTAATCTCAAATAGATTAAAGGTCCTGAATTCCTGAGACTGAAAGATAAGTTGAAGGAAAATAGATTCCGAAAGACAACGCCCCCTCTCCTCAGCCTCTCTGCCAGGCTGCTGCTGAGCTGTCAGCAGCTGCCCCAAGAAACCCCTCAGAGATTTGGATGCCAAAAAAAATCTGCCACACTCTGGTGTGAAGGTCTAACAGGTTTTCGGAGTCCACCTGTGCGGTGAGTTTAGAGGGTGGGAAAGTCTTTATCTGCTTTCCCTCCGACAGCTGCAGAGCTGCAGAAAATGGGCATTGTTCCTTCAGAGGTGGCTGAGGGGTGCCCAGCTTGTCCTGAGACTCAGTGGATTGATCTCAGCCTCAGAGTTTCCATGAAAGACCGAACTAAACTCTGACTTACACGTTTGCACCCAGCAGAGCAAAACCTTATCTGAATTTTCCGAGAAAATTTACCTTTATTTCCCTCCATCGCCACCCCCCGAGATGGAAGCCAAAGCTTCAGAAACTCTGCTGCATCAGCTCAGTGCAGAGCACGAGACTCCCAGGAACCAGCTGCCCTGGGACCAGCTCCACCTGGGCCCCACCAGCCCTTCCAGCTTGTGTCTCTCACTGCTTTCAAAGGGAAGCTCCCCTCCTATCTCCTGCCTCCCTCGGGAAGTGTGTTCAACTGGAAAAAAAATTCCCTTCCCCAGATGAGCTTTTGGGTGGATGCTGTCCTCTCCCAGCTCCCCACAGTGCCCGAGAGCAGCGGTGGCAGGAGGAGCAGGGACCTCCCAGCACGGCGGGAGGGAGGCCAGGGCCACCCCTTGGGCCCGGGGCTTGCGGTGGTTGTGAAACTGCGCCATAAATTTTCGGGATGCCAAATTCGAGACCTCTTGATGGGATTCTAATTAACAGGCATTAAATGTTCCCTCTATAAATTGCACTTCTTTGTCTCTAAATTGGTGGATAAAACCATGGCGCTTATGAAATACAGGCCTTTTCTGCTTGTGTTGCTGAGGTTCAAGAAGGAGGAAACCAATTAGGGGAAGGATCCAGCGGTCTCTGCAGCTGAAAGAGCCCACTGGGCTCAGCAGGGTGCCTGATTGAGCAAGAAGTGCAAGGTCAGTCCTTATATTTTTCTGAGGGAAAGGCGGACTATAATAAAGATTATTGCAGCCATGTCATGCCAGGCCACAGTCTGCGAAGGCACATGTGTCCCTCCTCATTGTGCTCGACAGCAAGAGTCACAGGGGCAGTGGCAGGAAATTTATGATGGCAAGAATCTGGGAATGCAAAATTCTGTGATTGGTTTTCATTTGTTTCATCCTCTCGGCTTCATGATTTACATGCTGACATTGGGCAGCTGAAGCAGCAGTTACAGAAATATTCAAAGAAATAGTTGAAGAATATAAATTGGGAGTTCTATAAACGGAGTAGAGCAAATGTCCTGGGGCGTGTGATGGGATTTTTTTTTTTTTTTTAAGGGTGATAAAAACGGTATTTGGAGGGCCTTTTACATGGAATAGTTGCAGCTCTCCAAATCAGCTAGAAGCTAGTGCAGGTTTTTGGAGAAACATAAGGAAAAACAAATACATCCAGATTTTGGTTGGTGAGATAAGTTTACTAGAAAAATAGCCTGTGTTTTTTCCAAAATTCATTAATGCATCCCATCACCAGGGACTGCTACCATCCTGCCACTTCTAAAAACACAGCCTGTCCTTGAGCCACGGGCTCAGCACCCCCAGATGTTTGGAGGGCTCTGGGCTCATCTGCCAAGCCCTGTCCTGATGCCCTGTCCCCATGTGCCCTCTGCTGAAGGGGCTGCTCTGAGCCAAGGCAGAGCTCAGCAGAAGGGAACTGGCACCCAGCTGCTCCATGCTCATGGACCCATTTTACAGCCAGGTAGAGGGAGGAGAAGGTGATAAACTGTTTCTTGCATGGTAAATTCAGTGTGTGCCAGGGCAAAGTCCTGCCCCATCCATGGGTGGAGAGCGGGACTAGCGGACTGATTTCAAAGAAGATGAAAACCAGGCTCCATAAGTCCTGATCCCCAACCTCAGAGGTTGGAAATTCTTTAGTGCTCACTCTGCAAAGTGATCCGGGGTAAGCATTTTTGCTTCGAAAGGGGAAAAAAACCCCTCTGGAGTTAATATTCTCCCTTTAGCCATCACTTCATTTTTTCAGCTTTCAGCATGGAGGTGGTGTTGCCAGCAAGACCACCTAGCCACAAACCCAGCAGGGAGCTTCCAAAATTCTTCTAAACACTGACTCCTTGTTATAAATTGAAAAGTGGTAATAGCAACAGTGCATATCACATCTGTGCCAGGCTTCAGGCCTGGGAAGCAGCAGCCTCCTGACTGCAGAGCGCAACTTGGAAAGATCCTTTCAGTCCACACATGTATCAGCATTAGCCATTTCTTTGTCAACAAATCCCTTAATACGTACCCTTTCTATCATGTACAGATGTCCAAAAAATAATGGAATACTGTACTACAAGATTAAACACTTTAATGTCAGCATATGTGTTGCATGACTCTGAACAATGGTATCATTGTGCGTGTGCAAACAGCCGGGCGAGGGAAGATGGGTTTAATTATCTCTGAAACAGCAGCAAGTTCCTCCTGACTAATTCAAACTCCAGCTAGCAAGGGCTGCTCAGGGCAGAAATTAGTGTTTCTCCCTTCCTAGTGTTCTTAAATTGCTGTTTCTCCCTTCCTGGTGTTCTCCCAGCGTTGGGGTCGGTGTTGTACCCGCATCAGGCAGGGCTTCGAGGCGTGGCATGGGAGCCACCTGCTTCCCTGGGAGCCACGTGCCACCACGGAATGTGGCGTGGGGACCAGAGGATGCTGTGAGGCACCACATCCTCCCGCCCCATGTGTCACCCAGGAGTCTTTAAAGCTAAAATTCCCAAGTATGGTAGATGGCAAAGGAGGAAACATTATCATTGGGAAGGAAAGGACAGAGAGGATCGTGCACGCTGCCTTCTGAATTCGAAGACATTCCCTGCCGGGATTTCCCTGCAGACGCTTTAAGGCAATGCTGGATGGTAAAACCATTCCTTTTTAAAGAACATCCATGAAGTATCTGGGCAGGTTATGCACAGGTAATCCATTTTCCTCCCCGAGTGTGCCCTGATGGGTACCCGCTCACGCTGTGGTTTCTCTGCTGAAAGCAGAGCCAGACGAGATGAAAGGTATTGTGAAAAATTTACACGTGGGACTGCTCTGCGAACACAAAACTCTCCTAATAGTAAACAGACCGATGGTGGTGTGACTCCTGGTGCTGTCTGCTGTGTCTGCATGTGTATCTGGGGAAAGCAAAGTTAAATAAGCAGGGAAGAGTTGTGTTTCTCCAGAATACCTTATTCACAGCCCTGTCACGTGAAACACGGCAGCACACAGAGCTGCAATCCATCTGCAGCTGCTGTAACACACTGAGGATTGCTGTGGGATTTGAGTGGTGTGAGGGAATGGAGAACTGGGGGGGTGACGGGGAGGAAATAAATGGGAGTTCATGAAGTTGCTCCTTTTGACAGACTCCCTCTAATTCTACCTTCATCCTCCAGGAATCCAATATAAGGAAATCTCCTGCAGGGCCTCCCTCACCAGGCTCTCATCCTTGTTTCTCTTCTTCCTTTCACTCTGAAGGGGGAACCCAGGACAGTGCTGACCTGGGGATTTGTTTCACCAGTCTCCCATTCCCAAAACCTTGTGGGTGGCTTTTTTCCAGAGAGGCAAGCTGGGGGCTGTGGTGGTGCTGCAAAGCATGGCTCCTCCTGTGTCCTCCCAACTGGCCAGTGCTGTGGCCATCACAGGTGTCTCAAGCTCTCGTGCTGGCACTGGGAGCAGGGTTAACTGAGGCTGGTATTTACCCATGACTGTTGTGTCTCTGTGTACCTGAAAGATGAGATGCACCTGGACAGCAGCTCCAAGCCAGGGGCTCTCACACCTCCCTGCAGGGACTGTGGGTGCACAGGACAGGCTGAGGGGGGTGCACAGCCCCCCAAAGGCAGCCTCAGCTCTACATCCCATTCTAGAATCATCCCTGAAGTCAAACTGAGTAAAAAGACAGGCAGAAGCTCATCAATGCTCCTGCTTTCTTTTCTCTGTCTGCACAGCATGGAATAAATGCAGCCTGAGAGCAGAGGCATGCTGCTCTCTAACTCATCCCTTAAACCCTAAATCCTCTGCATGCAGCTGTGGGAGGTGTGTGAAGATGCAGGAGTACATTTTTCTTTTCCCCCTCTGAGCAGAGATGACTGCTACATTGCACTGCTTGCTGGCTCTCTGTAATTCAGGGGACAGCAGGGCTGCTCCCCTGGTGCTGTGGAATCAGGGAGCTGTATCTGGCCAGGCCAACTTCCCAGGGAAGCTGTGCCAGCGTTAGGTGTGAATTCCAAGTCACACATTTTGCCAGTGCATTCAAGGGTCACGGAGATAGTGGCAGTCTGGGGAGGAATCGTGATGAGGATCAGGCTGAGGTGGCAGCCACAGCACAGAAAAGGGCAGGTCTGGAGGAGGAGAAAGCAGGGTGATGGGTGTTTCAAGGGGGAAGAGGTTGCAGAGGACAAAGAGGGAGAAAAGTTATGTGGCAATAAGGTTTATTGAGAGAAATAATCCCCCAGTCCAGCCACTCAACAAATGGGGCCCAAGGTGCTTCCTGCAACCTGCTCTGAGACTGAGCAGGTCTCGAAAAACCACTGATGCAAAAACCAGCAGCCTGCCCTGACTGTGTGTACGCACAGCACTGAGCAAATGGAAACATCCCCAGGCCCAAGGAGGGAGAGACAAGTGGCTGAACAGAAATAAAGGGATTTTGGTTAGAAATAAAGGGAATTCATCCAGGGGAGATGAGGCAGTGTGAGAGACTGCTACAGGCAAACCTAAAATGGGGAAAAAAAACCCACAAGGGAAGGACTGAGCATCTCTGCAGGAAGTTGGGAGCCTGCTGGGAGCACAGGCACCTCAAGCTGCAACTGAAATGAGCAGAGGACATTAAATTACAAATTTAAAAAATTTTGGTGAAAATTAAAACCATACCATGTTACAGTAACTGTTCAATGCAATGATTTGATCATGCAGAGATGCAACAGGATCAAATTTTTCCCTTGCATTCCAGGACCTACACCGAGGCAAAGTAATAAGTCTTTAAATGTATTTGACAAATTAGATATTGTTCATAATAAACAACCTGAGCCAGTAATTTTGGGAAGGTCACTGTCTGAGCATCTCTGATGTGTTTATACAAAACAGACAGAAACGTCTAAAGGTACCTCTGGTGCTTGGAGAGCGAGATCCAAATCTTCCTTGTGGGGCCAAAAGAACTTTATGAAAGTTGTGCTCATAATCTGAAGCTTTTAAGCTTTTATGTTAATTATATTCTACTGCATAATGTTTTTCAAGCTGCTCTCTGTTTCTTGTTACTATTGCAGTATCATTATATAGCATAAAGTTACTTAGACAGCGAAAGATTCAACAACACTTGCAAAACTGATAGAGAAAGAAGGACTGGATTCTGGACTGGTACAGCTGGTTTAAGGTATTTTAGAAGTAAATGAAATCAAATGAGAATTTATAATCCTTCCTGAGGTCTGGATTCCATCAGACTAAACTCATTAGGCATTAAGGTGCAGGTGCAGCTAAATAAAGGATTGTTCTGCTTTTCTTAATGCCGTAGATTCACATCTTGAGTTCAAAATAAAAGTCTTTAAAAAGCACATGTATATATTGTGCATCTACTGGCAACACTTGAAAGAGAAAGCTCAGCTGATGGAATCTTCAAATGCCTCATTTTTGCCAGAGGAATGTGCCCATTTCTGCACCAGCTGTGCTGAGGGACACGAGTGGAGAAGTGACTGGACATTGGCCTCTGAAGGCTTATTCATTTCGTTGGCATCAGACTTCCTTTCATCTACTGAACAGCTGCCCAAATAAATAGCATAAATCTAATTAATCCTCCTTTAATATTGTATTGCCACAACAATTCCAGCATCCCCCCAAATACTGCAGGAGTGTGGGCCTACACCTGCACAGGCTCCCTGGGAGGAACACGGCAGGAGTCACAGGGAATCCAGCCTTTCTTGTGGTTTACTGGCATAAAAGGAAAATAATTAAAAACCAGTTTCCCAGGTTTGAACCCATAGAACTTGCTGGATTTCTCAGCTGAAATGCCAGATTTTGGTTTTGTTGAGAGAGCAGTTTGTGGGACATTACAAAATAAGCGGCCGATATCAGGCAAGCGGCCATCAGATAAGGATCTCAGCCTTTGATTGTGATCAGCAGAATCTCAGCTTGGAATGTACACACTGAGCTGTGCCCCAAGACCACGACCAGCTGGGCCTTTCGAGCTTGTCTGTGCACTAACAAACATCTGCAGCTCTGGGCCAGGCAAGTGCTGGGAGATTAGGGGACAAGAAACTATTGAGGGGAAAGGTCCTGCTGCCCCAGAGGGGAAATCCCTGCCAGAGCAGTGCTCTCCTCACACCCAGGCTGCTGCAGCCATTGCCTATTTCTCAGGTGCTCTGTATGTGGGAGGTCCAGTGGTATTAAGGCAGTTTATAATTATTATACAGAGATGAAGTATTTGGAAAACAACCATTAGAAACTTCAGTTACTGCTTACAAAGACACCGCGGAGTGCCCTTCCTCATGCAAGTGTGACTTCGTGACCTAGTTCACATTTTTCTTTGAGATCATCATGTTTCTTCTGTGCTGCCAAGAGAGCCGAGCTCAGGTGGGGCACTGAGTTTGAGACACGGGACCTGGGGAGGAGGTCACTGCCTGGAATGACCCTCCCTGCCAGCACCACACTGTCCTTTAGCCTGTGATGGGACTCACAGCTTACGCATAGGAGCCTGTTGCTTTCTAGGAATATTTGCTGTGCAACACATTTATTTTATTGAGAAATAGGCAGGCGGCTGTTTATTCTTTTATTAACTCTCTATAGCCCTGATAGCTATGAATATTTAAGACCTGTGAGTTGTTGGCATCCATGTATATTCCTGTCTGCAGATGTAAAATGTTAGTGTCTCAGAGTGGTGGCAAGTTTAAACTGTTATTTCAGGAATGTCCTCAGGAAGACAAAGATGTATAAATTCATGTATAGAGCATGTGCACGTGTCTGTCCCCTTTACACTCCAAACGTTGGTGGCCCATGCCCCAGGCATAACGGCAAATGAAGGTGAGGCAAAGATTTATTTGCAGTTTAATTCCCACCCACGATCCCTATTATACAAGAGGAATTTTCTCTTGGTACAAGATAAGCCCATCAGTGACATCAGCAGCACCTAGCCCTGCATACCACAGCCCTGCTGGATTCCTGACGCCGAGCCTCTCGCTAGGGCTGGGCCATCCAGGCCTCCTGAGTCAGCCCCTAACAACAGCATTTTCTGTTTTGTTTTGGTTTTTGCGTGCCTTCAAACGCAGTTTTGCAATTGCAGCTCTGGGGTAAAAGATCAGCTGTTGAAATACGCCCTGGTGTCCTCGCATGGGTCTGGTATGAATGGAGGGAGCGCAGCTCACATCCTGCTGCGTGCAACTGGTAAAAATAGCACAGAAAGGAGCGTGTGGGGCTTGTGAAAGCGTCTCTGAAGGAGCAGGAGCACAGAGCACTCTTCTCCAGCTCGGGCTCCTGCCTACCAGTCACTGCTCACTTGTTGGACTACAGATGCCAGCCCGGGGAGGAAAGACTTGCAGTGTATCAGACACACCGGCTTAGATTTATCCTCCTCCTCTGCAGCCTTTTCAGTGAAGCAGCTCTCATCTCACAGCTGTGGACTAAAAATGAGCAAAATGACAGTTACTGTTTGCTGAAGAAATATTTGGGGTTTGCTTGAATGCATTTCTGCACCGTTCTGGATTCTTTCGTGTGTTTCTGTATTCCCTGTGTCGGGCTTTAATGTAGCGTAACAGTCAGAGATTTCCGTGGGTATGGACTCCAATATTCTGGTAATTTGATTACAGTGCCTGCCATGGATTGCAGGAACTATTGTATTCAGAGGTCAAAGTTGTGTCCACACCAATGAGAGAAGTTTTACACCACGTGTCTGATTCGCTTCTCCTTTTCACCTGTCTCAGGAGACAAATGATTCATCACGTAGTGCTGAAATGTCTTCATCCCCTGATTTGGGCCAAGATTTAAGAGTGGCTACCCAAAAGTTTCTTTTTGGACTGAGGAGAAAGATCTGTGCTGAATGATTCTTTTTCAGTTCTTCTCTTCTGCAGTTTATTACAAGTATATCTGTGTAATTAGGGGGCCCAGTAGTGATGTTGTTAAAATACAAGTGGGCACATTTATTGTTTCCTCCAAAAGGAAACAACCAGTCTCTAGCAGTTCTGGTTTTTCCCTGCCTCAACTGAACATTTACTGCTTTATGTAGCTAGCAGATTGTGAGGCTAAAGTTACTTCTTTTTTTTTTTTCCCTTTTATTTCTTTTTGTTAGAAAGAAAAGAGAAAAAAAAATCCCCTCCATTCTTTTAACAAGTGCTGGATTTTTTAAGGATATGGTCAGAAAGGGGAATTTAAACTCAGCATGATGTTTATAGTGCCACACAAGCTTCAGGAAAAGTGATGTGCAGTTCTCTTTATTAACATCTAAAAAGTCCCTGTGGGATTATAATGACTGCAGAGTAATAAACAAATTAAAGTAGCAAGATTAAATTGTTCAGATTATTTTTAGTGATGGAAGCAGCAATAAGTTTTAACCTTGAGAACCAGGGGAAGAGCAGCTTGCTAGCATCCAGCATGTGGGTAGAACAAATACAATTAGGAATGGATTCCTCTTAGTGACGACTGGTTATCATTCATGGCATTACAGACAATTGTCCTGTGTAAATAAATTGTTAAAATATGGATACAAAAGAACAGTACTCAAATGTAAGCACCAGAATTAAGAATTTCTAAATTACAGCAGTTTTTAATCTTCCATTTAAATGACAGACCTGAACTTGCTTTCCCCTGTGGTGGCAAAGGACTCACTACAGTCAATGGCTGTTCCAGGTACCAACACTGGGAAATACATCCAGTCCTCACCCAGGAAGAAACTCTTCTCTCCATCAGAATTAAAACTCCCGACTACTCATACTGTATTATTTTATGAGCAATTTTTTAGTACTTCTCCCAGAGCTCTTCTGGTCTCTTCCAAAAGAGTTTTACAGCCACTGTGCTGTGGGAAGAACAATTGGTAAAGTCGAGGCAGCCCCGCCAGCGCCAAGGCAAGGCGGTGGCCAAAGGCAGCACTTGGCCCAGGGGCTCCAGCGACAGAGCCAGAGCTCAGGCTGATTTACAGCCCCCCGGGCTGGGCACAGGACACTGTGCCAGCTCCTCGGATGGTGTCAGGGGTGGTGACTTCACCGCCGGGGTGGCCTGGGGCCAGGCTGCTCCAGCTGAGGACACTGCGGGTGACATCAGTGGGGCTGTGTGGAGGTGTGATTCAGCCCAGCAGCGCGCTGGGAGGCTGCGGCACGGCGAGAGGAAACTCTGCGCTCATCTGAGAGGCACTTGTGTGCAGCAGGGAAAACCTCACGGAGTGATGCTCTGCGAGATCCTCGGCGCCTCGTGCTCCCCTGCCACACAGAGAGCTCTTGCTCGCTTTAATTGTCGCTCAGGGGGAGGCTGCGCCTTCCCTCTCCCCTCCTTTCCCGTGGTTTTTTTTAAAGGAAGGTAGCTTTTAAGAGCTTGCCATGAAGATCTAAGTTAAAGGATTTTCTCTACTACAAAGCCTGCATAGTTTCCCAGGCCAGGTGGACCCGATAGCACTGACTGCATGCTGAAAAATCTCATCCCCACCCTTCAGGCACTTTAATTGTAAGCCTTTCCAGATACACTGGATAAACACTGTCAAAATGAACCTGAAAGGGTTGGTGGTGGTGGTTTAGCCCTTAAATAATTATGAGTTTGTCTGTCTAATTACAACATAATCTTGTTTAAACTTGGATGGCTATTTGCAGTATCTCTTAAATGAGGTGGAAGCAGAAACACTGGGGGGGAAAAAAAGAAAATTCACAGTTCTTCCACTTTAAGAGAAGCAAAAAAAGAGTTTTTAGTCCTGTAAAATTTAATTCAACCTCATAACAAAAGATTCTAACATAAAAGCTACTATGGTAGGATAAAGATGATAAAGAATAGTGCGGGACCTACGAGATGCAACAGAAACTTAATCCTCCATGGATAATATTTTTCAAACAGTTTAGAAATAGTTTAAGGTAATTTACGGGAAGACTTGAGTGACAAAGCACATTACTTGAAGTGCCTTTCCTTCACTAGGCACTTTCTAAATTCTTTCTCTTTCATTTCTTTACTCTCAGGAGACTTTTAAATCCAGTGAACCAAAACAACACTTTGTTTGTTGGTATAGCACGGGGCTGGCACAGATGGCAGACACTGCACCTGTTCCAATAAACTGGGGAAACGGAGAGATAAACCATAGCACTCATTAAGAGGAATCTACTGAAACATGAACAATTTGTATTTTGAATATCTTCCAGGAATAAAAGGAGAAATACATAAACAGACTTTGTTTTTACCATCATCAGTTTAAAATAAACTTTGTTTAAAGGGAACTTCACATTTGGTTTATGCACAAAGGCAGACACACCGCTAAAGAAGCTGTGATAATGCTTGATTTTCTTTAAGAAAGGCAAATGATTTTATCTAGCTGCTCTTATTCTTCTAAAGAAAAATTACCTGTTGGCAGTTTAATCAAAATCAGTTAATTCCCCTGCTCCTTAGTTGTGGCAGCTTTTTTTGCTTTTGCATTTTCTCTCATTGAGTAATATCACATTCTTACAATCCAGTTCAGAATGATCAGAGGAACAACATAAACTAAAGTCCATAAAGTCCATCTGCTCATCTATTAATAAATAACTAAAATTATGGGGGTGGGGGGATTGTTTGGATCGTTAGCAACGAAGTTCCCTGCAAAATAACTTTTATCTAGGCACAAGGAATATGCTATGTAATACCTGAGAGATTATTAAAACATCTTAAATGAGAAGAAACATTAAGTAATAGTTCCTCAAAGGATAAATTTCTTCGAACATTTGCCTTGATCATCAGAGCTTGTGCTGTTCCACATCCCATACATCTCCCTCAATTTCTCCCTCTCACACACGCAGCATTAAACACAAAATATCATGAAAATTCCTAAGTATCATTTAATGTTGGCAGCCCTGCACTGTAAAGCCATTTATATAAAACTGTGGTTGGCAGCTCTCACTCTTCCATGGGAACAAATTAACGTTGGCATTCCAAACACAGCAAAGTAAGGAAATTAGAAACACAGTTTATATTTGGCCAGTGCTTTGAAATACTGTACCATGCTACTGATGTCAATTAATGAAAAGCAGAATTTTGCGGAGAGGGTCTGGTTTTGAAACACATTAACACACGTTAAACATGTTTGCACAGGAACTGGATTGTAAGCATCTTGGTTCCAAAACAATAAAGCAATTACACTAAAGCTTGTAGTCTCAAAGTTGCCATTAATTCAATCCACTCAGTCTGGATCACTGAAGGATTTTCACTGACTCTGAGATGTGGATGACACAAATGTTTAAAAGAAGGAGTAAGGCACAGTGTGGTGGGGATTATACCCAGGTATACTTTTGTATAAATAATGGAACTGTAGAACATACACCCTAATAAAGAGAGGGCTCAGCAAACTTTGTGGTCCTCATCAACGAAACGAGGACTTCCAAAAGGGTTTCTTGAATTAGCATCAGCTCAAACTTTGCTACCTGCAGCCTTTTTTGTAGCAAAGATTTTCACTGACAAAATCTTCAACACCAACAAAATCTAGATGGCGGTTTATCTCCTGGCACAATTCCACTGACTTCAGTGGAATTACTCCAGCACGGAATTTGGCCCCGCAGCCTTTACAAGGCGCTGTTTATTTGTACTATGATTCAGATATTTTGATACCAGGAATCTTTCAGCACCGAAGTTTCTCCATATGAAATATGTCTTGTATTAAGAAATATCAGTTTCACATTTTTGTCAAACATTATTTGCTAAATTCTGTTTGTTGCAAGGATGGGAATTCAGCTGTAGTTCAACAACATGGATCGGGCTAACAGTGATAAGCAGTGACTAATAGGAGCTGGTCCATGTTTTGATTGTTTGCAGCAAAGGAAACTTCCCTCAGAAACAATTTCAAGATTAGGAGAGAAAACTCTGTGAAGCTCTAGCAGAAACTACTGCATGCTCATTATTTCAACATGGGGGCACTTCTTTGGCCCAATTCTGCTCTCAGTGGTGCTCATGTAAATCAAGAGGGAATTTATGGGAATTACTTTGGACGTAGAGTTGTATAAATGAGACCACAGGGCCGGCTTCAGTAGAAATTTGACAATTTACACCAATGAAGACCTAGCCAAGAGTTTTCTCTTGGGTTTCCATTTTTCCAAACTTAAGCATGTGCAGAACTTTATCCACGTGATTAGTCCTTGTGTGGAGTCTCGCTTATTTCAAACAGTTGTGAAGGAAAATCTTCATCCTGAAACTAATTTAAACAGCTCTCTCATTTCTTTAGAAGTCTCTTCCATTTAGAGAAGAAATATACATATATAAAATAGCCTATTTTATTTACGTATAGTAAAGGTATATATTTCTGATATATATGTAGTTAATTCTTTAAAGTGCTTTGATGTAGGCTCTAGAGAGGAGGACTGGAAAGGGCTTAAAATATCGTGGTCTCAATGCTGTATATCAACAGGTAGTCTCTTTATCTGGCATGCTATCAAAATTTGCTTACTTGTGTTCTTGCTCAGATGACTTCATCCATCATTGCAACTTCTCACCGGTATTCATCCAGTTAGGACAATTTAGAGGCATAAAACTAAATGTGTTATCATTTTAACCACAAATTAACAGTTCCCATATAAATATTAGCATTTCCTCACTTGGTTCAAGGATAGCAGCCTTAATGGCACTAACCGTATATTTGATTTAAACTAATTAAAAACAGGGGGCTCTTGCAATTTAATATATTGATTTTACCAGTGGGACTTAAATCTTTTATAATAAGTGTACACAGCTGCACCACTCACCCACCGCCACTCTCAGACCTAATCCCTGCATTCCTCCTGACAATAACATGACAGGATCCACACATCCCAGTATTAGCCTTAACCCCGGTGACACTGCCAGAATGTATTAAACTAAAACATCACAGTGTCCTGTTTAAAAGGAGCCTGTCAACAGCTCTGACTGGGCTTTAATAGTTATAATCTTTTTTTTTAATTAATGTTTCCAACCACTTGTGTAACCTTCTCTCACACGTCTCTCCCCGCCGACCCGAAAATGTGTTTCAGGCTTATTTCCAGGGAATGTAGAGCCTGGTTTCGTGCTGCCTGTGCAGAGGCCATTAAAGCTCCTTTGCAGGGGGAGTGCTGGGACACACACACACACTCTCTCACACACTCTCTCACACACACACACAGGCATGGCACAACTGGGGGCACAGGGAGCAGGTCCTGCACGCTCCACTGGTGCCCAACTCCTGTTACCGGCATCACAAGACCTGGCCATCAAGGCTTGTCTCCTTCAAAGCCCTTTAAAAGCTGTTGTGTTTTGGCTTCTAAACTGCAGCTCACAGAGGGGGATTCACCCCCCCGGGACAGCCTGTGTGGGAACAGAGGAGAGACCCTGCTCTGGGATAAATCTGCCGTGCGTGAGCGGATGGGGACAATTTCCAGGTCCTTTTTCCTCGTGTAAGGATGTCTGTCCTTGGCTGCTCCTTTCTCTGCTACCAGCACACCCACATGGCAGAGGTAAATAGTTCCTGTCCCGCTCTGCCATTTTACACCTGGAAATTAGAAAATTAATTAAATTCTCTCTGGGATGGGTCTGTACATTCGAAGAATAGCTGCTGGTCACTTGCTGCACGGTCATTGTTCTCCATACCTTTACTTTGCTGCAAGCTTTCTGCCTCAGTGTTGCACCTCCAAGTGCTGCACATATCCACACTGCCCAAAACAATCATGGGATGTACCTGTTCAGGCCTGAGAGCTTTTAACAGTGTTAGGTGGAAGAGAAGGGAAAAAGAAAAAGCCGAGGGCTTGGCCTAATGTATGGACAAACCATGTGATCGGGACCAGGCATCCAGGGCTAACTTTTAATCTGCTTTGTTTCAAGTGGGAAATATGTGAAGATCAAATAAGTTCAAATCCAGGTCAAATATCCTTGAAAATCTTTGATTTATAGGAGCAGGAAAATGAGGTTTAAAAGAAGTGATTATGAAAGGGTTACTAAAAACACAGCTGTACGCGTACTCTTATATCTGAGGCTCTCCAAAGAAAAACTGTGTGACATCTATATTAACCTTTGGCTGTACACCAATGAAGGCCTGTAGT
Source organism: Oreocharis arfaki (assembly GCA_013398015.1). Classification (NCBI taxonomy): domain Eukaryota; kingdom Metazoa; phylum Chordata; class Aves; order Passeriformes; family Paramythiidae; genus Oreocharis; species Oreocharis arfaki. The sequence goes on along the minus strand of VZRR01007325.1, from coordinate 199,021 downwards.
GAGCTGGAATGCAAGGCAGCCCCTTCCAAATTTTAACACAAGCCAGGTTACAGCTGCAAATGCCTGCAGCCCGTGCTCACTTTATAAAGTATTCCCCGAAGGAAATTTTTTAACTGTTATAGAATCTTTTTCTAATACCCTACAGTGTTAAAGCCTGTTATTAAAGGGCAAAGAGATGGTTCCCTATGCCAAACACTTGTCAACAAAAAGGATAGCCAGATGGTATGAAATAAAAGGAAACTTGGGGGCTCTTCAGCTTCTTGATTTATATTAACAAAAGCCACTTTCAAGTGCTCCTTCCAAGAATGACTAATTCCCCCCCCCCTTTTTTGCCAGGATTAAACAATGTTGTTCATTTTATAATCAACCACGAGACAAATTAACAAATTGCGTATCACTTGTGCCGACTCTTTTAAAAAATATTCTAAGCAAGTCTGTTTACCAAGGCAAGTTTACCGGCACAAGGACAACGCAATTATTTTTAGAAGAGAAGGTTTAAGTCATCTAGAGGATGTTTACTCCTTAGTTGCTGTTTATAAACTTGAAATTAAACTTGTGCAAAAAAAGCTTTGCGTTTTTTTCAGTTCCTCAAATGGATCGGTTTGTAAACTGTACTTGAACAGGGTCTGAAATGAAATTCCAAATGCTAAAATTATAGTAATAAATTTTACAAAATTAGCCAGTAATTAACTGGCTAGCTTAGTCAGACCACTGTAGCTCAATTCTCTTTTAATTTACAAATAACTTCATTCTTGACATGAATCCATTCCTCATTCATCTTAGCACAGGTGTAAGCTAAGACAAAATGTAGCCTGCAAATTAACTGGTTATAAATCGAAATCTAATTAGTTGTCAGGATTTTACAGTAAGTAAAATTTGCTTGCTACAAAGCTCCTTAACACGGAGCACCTGTATTCTGGTTCCTCCCTACCAATACCCAGCATAAATTCTCTGGAATAAATATACACAGTATCTCCACAGAAATCAATGTGTGTGGGGTGCGTTGGTGGGGTTTTTACTATGTAGTCCAGTAAATCTTGCAATGTAATTTAAAAATAAATATTATTCCCTCTAAAGTTGTACAACGAGATGGATGAAGAATACGAATAAGGCAAAAAAGTGCTTTTGTAGATCAGCATTTGGAAGCCTGGAATCAACATTTTTTATTGATTGAAATTCAAAAGCATTATTTCTTTGCTCTCTTTTACTTCCTCCATGCTAAAAGGAAACTTTATTACGCTGTGACACTTCCTCATTGTGATGGCTCTGGTATAGTAATAAAAGCCTACCTGTGAAACGCAATGCTCACGGAGTATCTCTTACAAAAGTAGGACACAGTTTACTACAGGCTGCATTTAGGAATTCAGCTCTGCTTTAAAAGGGATCATTGTAGAAAGTCTCCAAAAAAATTCAGTTCTACAATAGATCTTCTAATTTTCCCCGGATGTCATAGAAAACTGTACGTCTCAGAGCAGGTGTTGTGTTTGATTATATACGGAGTGAGTGGCTGCTCTAATTCATTAAAACCTCCATAAACAAGCCTGCCTTTGTCCTGTAAAGATCAAAGAGCAACGACTATAATGGGATGAAAGGTGTGCACAGCGATGAAGAAAGCTATTATAGATCTATGTCCTTTTTAAACTCGTCCTGGCATGCACTGTTGACAAGGGAACAAAACAGCACAGATCAACCTCCGAAATGCGCCTTGCTGCTAGTAATTCCACCTGTCCTTAAAACTGCTGGGCTTTGCTTGCGCTCTTACTACTCCCTGACCATGCTGACAGCAATTAAATAAAATGATCATTTAGGATTTTGCATAAAGAGCACTCTTGGGCTTTCAAGCTGATTAAAAACCCCGGCAGGTTGAAGTGAATGAATGTATCCACTGCAGTCATCAAACTGCATCCGGACGTTGATTATCGGGGGTCATGGCTTATACAGGTGGAACCTGCTCCGTACAAAGTTCTCACGTAGACACAGACATACCCAAAATGTAACTTTTATTTCACATTTCTGTATGGATTCCACTCCTTTGTATTCAAAATAGCCAGTGGGCTGAACATAAATTCTTTCTTATAACTCTTGCATGAGCTGACAAGGAGACTCTTCCTTACATCGGAAATGTGGGACAGGAGCGCTGCAGTTTCACTGATGATTCAGTGAATTACTACACCTGAGGAGCAGAGCTAAACTCCCTCCCATTATGTACTTACATGTCTCATAAGGTTCTCTCTTCTCTACTGAAATGGAAAGCGAAGCGCGAATTTCGCTATTGTTATTTCAACATCTTTTGTCTTCTGCTGAGGACTTTCCTTGCACTCGGCTGCGCACGGTGTTGGACCCAAGAACCACAGAGAACAGTGTTAGCAAGGTCTCCCTTATCTTTAAAGTCAAATATTTGACTACCATTGGTGCTTTTGACTGCTCAAATATTTGATTTTAAATGTATCATTGCTCATCGGCTTAAGTATCCAGCAGTGACTAGACAAACACTGTAATTCCAAATGGAAAGCACCAGCCCTCATGGAGCACAGCCCCCGGGCCAGATGTAATTCCGAGCTTCCCACTGTGAAGCTCATGGCAGTTAATAAGGAGGCACAGCTCATGCAAACTAGAGCTCTCCCACAGCATCCCGTGGCTCCTTATCATGCAAGAATTGTGCTGGGATGGCTACCGTGTCTGATAATTATTAACGTGTGTCACAGAGCCTTTACAGTTGCTGATCTTTTCAAGTTAGTTAAAGCGCTGGAATTAGAGAGGTGGTGGTTTAAGTGGTGATTTAATCTTTGTTGCCTCTCAAGTTCCGGACAGTGGAAGTGTCCAGAACAGTGACATCCATAAGGGTGTTAATGGATTTATCGGAGATGGGGGTCTGTAATTCCTAGCAGGTTACATGCCAGAGGTGTGCTCCTCTTGCACTTCGCGTTTCCCTTTGTTTGGGACAAAGTCTGATCTTGTTTTGGAAATACAATTCAGGTTCTGCCTTGAACTTGCAGGCACCCAATCTGTACGTGTGTGGTTTAAGAGCCACACATGATGAGGTCTAAAAACGGAGAGAGCGAGCCAGGTCTCTAATTATGTATTTAAAATAGAATGCGCACCCTGACAATGTTTTACTCAAGTCCGGCCAAGTCAGTCCACACGGGTGTGCAATCTACAGCGAGCAAATAGAAATCAGATTGGGCCGTGGCATCCAATTAGAGAGGCCTAGCGAGGCGCATACAAAGCGTGCCAACTCTCGTATCGTTTGCATAAACCCATCCACATGTGCTTGTGAAAAGAGGCGAGTTAGCGGCATAAACTGGGGTCAACAGGAAAAGCTGCAGGAGTAAATAAGGATTTACTGTGGAATCCCTCCCAAGCCATTAGGAAAACATGTGCGAGCAGCTCAGCCCCTTCGGCCGAGGGAGCGCGGCGCTGGGATGCCGCAGGGAACCATCCCAACCATCCGTCCCCGCAGCCCCGACGGCTCCGCATCCCGCACGAGCACCAGCCCGGCACCGGGAGCTGTGCGGGACCCGTGCCGCGGTCCTGCCTGGGTTTCGTCTCTTCCTTGGCAGTGCGGGATGTGGAGCAGACCTGCTAATCGTCCTGTTTAACTCCTACCTGCAAATCCAATTTCTGAAGTGCAGCAACTATCAAAGGGAGAAGATGACAAAGACCTCAGTGTGTCGGCGTGTGAGGAGCGTGGGGAGACCTCGTGGCTGTCCAAATGCTGTGATAGAAAGTCCGAGCCCTCTCCCCGTCGGTGCCACTCAGTTACCGCCTGGCAAAGCAGCCACCCTTCCAAGGGCCGCTACCTGCCCTTCCTTGCCCAGGTGGGCTGTCTCCCACCTGACCCGCTGGGAAACAGTTCCCAGCCGGGGCCACCTGCGCCACCAGCCCCAGTCCGCCCGTCGGTGGCCAGGGCCCCGCTCCAGCCTCCCCCTGGCACCGTTCCCTGCCCGGTTGCCCCGGACCCAGCCCCGCCGAGACCGGCACTCACCCAAGTTGACGAAGCTCATGACCATGTCAGCCTCGGTGAGGAAGTTGCTGTCCTGCAGGCTGGCCAGGGGCGGCCCCTGAGTGCTGAAGATGGGCTTGTAGGGATAAGAGAAGCCCTCGCCGTCCTCGGCGGCGGCCCCCGCCGCCCCCTCCTCCACGGACATGGCATTGTAGAGGTCCAGCATGAACATGGGGGCCGAGTTGTGCTTGCCGTGGAGGTGCGGCCGCGGGCGGTGCGGCAGGCCGAGGATGGAGAGGATCTCCCGCTGCATCTCGCGGCGCTCGGGGCCGCGCAGCCGCCGGTGGATGAAGCTGGAGTGCACCTCGTTGTCCACCGTGAAGTCGGCGAGCACGCAGCGCAGCCAGAGGGCGGGCGCGGCGGCGCCCAGCACCAGCAGCCAGGAGGCGGGCTGCCCGCGCCCCGCCACCGGCATCG
>VZRR01007325.1:136823-194410 GCA_013398015.1 Oreocharis arfaki | reverse complement strand
GGGAGGAGCAGGCAGCAAAACCCAAGCGCTCTCTCGCGCTCGCCCCGCTCCAAACCGCTTGGGAGAGAAAATCCCGGGAACTGCCTCGAGGAGGGACGTCTGCTCAGGTTGCTTTTCAGGATGTTTGTGGAGGCTGCGGGCTCGGCGAGAGGCTGAGCCGGTCCCGAGCGCCTAAATCACCGTGAACGTCATTAAGGAGAAGACACCCCAGGAGGGAGGGCGGTTTTTGTATAAGGAAGGGGCCCAAACTCCCACAGACTTTATAGACGCGAGTACATCGGCTGTCTGCACAAGCACGCGTACACGCTCTTTTTCCTGCCTAGTCTTTTTTTTTTTTTTTTAAGAAGTCCCGATTAGAAGAGACTGCCCGTGACAAAACCAACACCATTAAATAATTTCAAACGTGATGATTATATATTCACGTACATAGACACGTATGTATGTCTCAGTGCACAGAGCCCCGGGTCACTTTTTCCAGCCGGCAGTGGGGAGAGTTAATGGAGAAGCGTTTGAAATCCGAAGGGGGAGATATTCTGTAAGAACGGCAAAATCAGGAACATTCACCTGAAATGAAACTATCAACCTGTGCACACGGGTGGTTTATGCCATTCCATTACCCTGCACCCTCGCTTTCCCCTTTCCTTCTGCTCGCTGCTACCTGCCTTTGTGGGATACTGCCTTGAAATGGATTGTCAGCTTAAAGCAGTGACTTTTTTAACTAGGTGGGTGCAACATCTACAGCAATGGAGCCCCAGTCCCAATTAGCCCAGGTAGATGTCTGCTACAACAGGAATTAATAATAATAGTAATCTCACATAACAAGCATAAACTAATGCTTCCCAAATCTTACCTGGAATGAGGTAACTTCAGAAACCATGCATATATACATTAAGTTTATGCTGACATTAGGATTCATTCCCTGGGCAAAGGAGGAAGGAGAGGGGTGGAGGATAAAGGAGGTCAGCGTTTTTGGTGGTGTTTTTTGATAGATTGTTCATCTAATATTTTCAGATGAGCAATATCTGGTAGTGTCCAGCGCGAGATCTGGCAACTCTTTTGCAAACTAATGTTCAGCACTTCTTTTAGTTCTTGGTGTTTAAATGCCTGGCATGAACAGCAGGTAGCCAGTCAAAAAGCTGCATGGGAAACATGATGAATGATTTGATGTGATTGTATGCATGCATGTACGCCTCTTAATAACAGGGAAACTGAGGCATCACATCGAAATGACTCACAGCACTATTGAAATAGTGGTGGAACCAGCATTAAACCCTTAGCTCAGACCTAACACATGTTTAGGAATGGCTCAAGCTCTGGTCTGGGAGGCTGGAGGAGGCAGAGAGGTTGTGAAGCCACATCCACCTTAGGTATCATTGAGGGCACTTGCTACGCTCACTGGTGCTAATGGGACTGCTCAAAAATCGCCCCTGTAGCTGCCTTCCCAGTGCTCCCCACTCATGAAAACACCAGAGCAGTCGCATTTCGGCTGCCCAGTTAAGATCAAACTCTGCAGCATCTTTTGTACTTCCTGAGGAGCAGCACTAACCTGCTCTTCACCAGGCATGTATTTGCCTAAATTTCTTTCTTGTAGAGGGTGTGGTTTCTAGATCAATTTAAGCTGATTTAAAGCCAGGCTCCCCCTGAGAAAGATATTTGTTTTCTCATCCCACCCCAGCCTGGACCTTCAGCTGCACAGCCCCACCCCTCTCCAATGCCGGTACCAGCACTTACACACAGGCCAGGAAGTTGATTCTGTTTTTAAAATATTTTTTTAACCATTTGTGTATTTGTTTTTGCCGAAATAATGTTCTGCTGGATCAGCTCCTTGTTCTGCCTGACTCCATGTTGTGGTGGAATGAGGGAGGCCACAGGAATGCACAGCTGGGGGCAAGGAGACGGTGTCTGGGTCGGGCTGCCATAGGAAGGGCAGACAGATGATTTGAGATCTCTCTGCTCTCCCTTTCAGCTGCAGACAACTTGATTTCTCTTCCTTTTTTGTTCCTTGTAGACTGTTTTTCCAGAGTTGTGAGTGTTGGCCTTTCATCAAGCAGCAGTAGGACAAGCAGCCTTGCCTTTGGCATGGATATGAGATTAAAAAGTCTTCAAGGATGGAACAGTGGGCTGGAGAGCAGGTGTCTCTGCTGCCTAAATTACTTGTACTTGAATTGCTTGTAAAACTGACCGAACTTCAGAGTGGCAAGAGGCAAGAATGGCAAGAGGCTCTGAGAGAAAGAAAAGGAAAAGCATGAGAGGTTTCTTTACTCTCTCATTAACACCTTAGGTAACTGCTCTTGGAGCTATAAGTGTCATTGGAGAAAGAGCAGAGGACAAAAAGTAAACCTTGAAACCCTTGGTTTGAAAAATTTATTTAAAAAGCGATGTTTGAATCGATTTCCTTCTTATTTTGTCTGTTTAAGTGGTCTGGGTTAGGCCACATTTAGATATATTCTGATTTAATGCAGGGTACAGTCTTCAAAGAGGGGCAGTGCTGCAACTGTATTCTGTGCTTTTATAGGAACAGTTGGGAAAGTTTGCTCTTTTGTACAGTATTTTCTATGATCCTGCTGCACTGGTACATCTTCTAATAAAGGCATGATAGTTTGCAATGGGGGTACTTAAAACAGCATAACAAAACCACTCCAGCAGCGTGGGATGAGAAAGTGAATTTGTTAAAGGATAACTTTTTGATGTGAAGTTCTCAGCTCTTGCCTTCATCTTGCTTTGGGACTCAACAAAGGGCAGCATTTATTCTGCTGGATACATTAAAGGATGATGCAGCTCAAACTGCAGTGGTTCAGCCCTCAGATCTGAGCTTGAATTTCAAATACCTTTCAAACAGAAAGGCAATCCAGTTTGTACCTTTTCTCATGGGCAACGTCTTTCTCTTCCCTCCTTTCCTGCCTGCTGTGTAAACCCTACACTGCTTCCGGTAGGATCAGTTCCACACAGGTTGCTGAAATATTGGCACCTTCATGTCACTGTCTTTTTCCTCCTCCTTCCTGGATCAATTAAGAAACCAGTTTTTCCTCTTACTCTTCTCTACTTCTTTTGTGTATCCTCCTCTTCTTGAGAAGGAAAACTAAATGCTTGTGATGAAGTAATCCCTGTTTGTTGGCACTTGCTGCTTCAGATAATTTCTGTACAAACAAACTCCCAGTGTTTCTGGGGTTCTGCACAAGCCACATTACCAACTGAGTAACATTTTGATCTCCATGAGCTTTCTGTGCACACTCTTACCTGAGTTTAGTACCAACCACTACCTTTTCTTTTGTTTGTGTGGAAGTCAGTATATTTGAAAGCATTTACCTGGGAGATTAAGAAAGGGGCTGATTCAAAAACAAGAAATGGACAAAAATGTGCGTGTTTATGCTTGGTGAATTTGTTTGTCATCCTCATGTACCCATCTGAGGCATATGCCAGTGGCAGAATTTGGCCATTTGCATTCATTTTTACTAAATGGGCAGTAAAAAGTGTGGGTTCTGCTCAGAAATTCATTTAATGACTTTTCAAAAATCAGACACAAAGCATTTTTCCCTCTTTTCTGCTGATTTGGTTTCAAGCTCCTTGTCTTCCTACTTTGATGTCCTCTTTTTAACTTTAACCATGGTTCTTTCCCATTCTGTTTTGCGTCTTCTCTCATTTGTCTTGAACAAAGTGCAAGTCCTAAATTATAGCAAACTTTTTTCTCCTTCCAAATAGTCCCACTGAAATAGCATGTGTTTGGGGAATTTTGAACTGTTTGTCTATGCCCTTTGCACGGAAAGCACTTATACAGCAAAAATAATAGCATTAGTATTTGTATTAGAATGGATAATTAGCTCACGGATTTTTTTACACTATATTGGATCATTCTAATCAAAAGCTTCTATTCATCTCTCCAGCATTATTATTGAGAATGCATTCACCAACAGGAAGTTAATCACATTATGGATAAAGCCATTGTATTAGCTCTAATCCAGGAATTTGAACAGATCCGGGTTGAGCTGTGCTGTGTCGGACAATACTCATCATGTTGTAAAAATTAAGTGTTGATTCTCAATGCTACTGATCAGAAGAGAGTCGGAAATGAGATCTGTGTTTTGGGGGGTGAAAAAGGCGTTATTGCTTCTGCGGACGGCAGTGAAAGCTAAAATAGAATTTTAGGGTTTATTAAATGGGACTATGGCGCTGAATTTAATGTTCATCAACTGAGGAAGGTGGACAGAGTTCAGTCCTTCACAGTTCAGCCCTTCACGTCATAAAACTGGATCTCCACAGGGATCCTTTTATTGCTATTGACTTCAGGGAACACTAGAAATGAGTTCACATCACTGAAACTTCTGCAGTGCTACATTTATCGTACATTTATATACAATCTGAATATCGGCCTGTGCTGCATTTGTTTGTACATTGCTATGAGCGTTTGTAAATGTGCATGCGTACACCAGCATACTTCAGGAATGCCTTTAAACTTTATGTAACTAATGTATTTCTGCAGCACAGATGCAGCATAGGAGCATTGTTTAATGTAGACTCAAATACTGCCAAAGCAGCCCGAAGAAAACTGAATTTAATTTTGTACTATTAAATTATTGTGTGCACACTTGATTTGGTTGACGCTTTTGGCACAAGCCCAGGTATTTCCTTCGTTGGTAACATTGTAATCTGAACGTCTGAGATCTCGGGTTTATATTTGTGAAAAGCTATGCTGGGCACGAGCTCCGACGTCACTGTTGGGAGCGGATTTGAGTCGTGCTGCAGCACCTTGGAAATGTGCCGCTGAAAATCTGCTTAGCTGTGACATTTTCTTACAATAAATGACAATCTTTGATCCTACAGACATTCAAGAATCTTCTTATTAACACATTTTTGTCTTTTTCAGTTCGCTGCTGTTTGCATTCACTAAAGGCAGAGATGTTTGCTATTTTTATGCTGAACAAAAAGCATGTAAAACTTATTCACTTTTTTTTTCAAAGGGAACAAAATAACTGATCCCGACCTGTGATGCAATGGGATGAATTTGGATGGCTTTACTTTTTCTCTCCAGGCAGGTGCAGAGTAATACCTCAAAAGAACCATTATTTTGTGCCTTTATTCCAATGTGTACATAAATGCTTGCATAACCCTTGCACAGCTGCTGTACAAACTACTCATGCCACAAGTATTAGTAATCCTAACAGGGGAGGTTGCATGGAAAATTGGGGTGTGTATGCTGAACCATATGTACCATGCCCCTGAATCATAAAACTCGTGTTGCTGGAGCAGAGAGATCTTTGGAGACTGCTGGTTTTACAGGTCTGTAGGAAGCAGGATTATATACAACAGCTGCACCCCGCAGCTTCTCTCCTGTTGAGGCTTATCTTGTGCATTTAAATAAGCAGGAAACAGAATTTGGTCCAACATTATCTTATATGGTCTCAGCTCCTACTTTTATTTATATTTCATTTCCATAGGAACAATTATTTTCACAGTTTATTTTGAATACACATTAGAGCCACTCCAATTGGAAGTTTTGAGCTGCCAATTCCAAGCTGCATGGGGCTTCAGAGACACAATGTGCATTTTTTTGTCTCTGGTTCTGCCTCTAAAATAACTTTTTTTATATCTGCAGTGATTTATAGCAGCTTTTCTGAACCAGTCTGAAGCAAGATGGAAGCTGAAGATTCATTTGACTCTCTAAAGCCCTGGCCACAAAAATCCCCTCCCAAGCAGAGCAGGGTAGCAGAGCTTGGCCCCGGTTCTCCAGGGCTGGGGGACGGTTCCAGCTCCCGGTCCAGCCGAGGGAGGAGGTTTGCCACATTACAAGTGGCTGCGTGAAGCAATCTCCCAGACCTTCAGCAGCACAAAATCATTAATCGGGAGGATTTTAAAACAATCTGAAGGGCCCTTTTCCCCTGCTGGTGCGTGTTGGTGCGGCACTGCGTGAGCAGGTGGAGGTGTGCGTGTTTACACCCACCCAGGAGCTTCCCCGGGCTCCCCGTGGCTGAGTGTGGAGTGCTTGGTGTCACTGCTGCCCCTTTCGCGGGGGGTGCTTTAGCTGTAAGTGCAGTGCTCTAAGAGTTTATCTTTCGGAGACTGGCACTTCTAAGTTTTCAGTCGGAAAAAACGCGCTTCCGAAATGGTGCTCAGGGTGCACTGAGTTGGCTTTGTCGAGTGCATCTTTTCAGCATTCATCCCAAGCCCTTTCTGCAGTTGTCTGAGCCCCATAGGCGAATATATACTGTTAGACTATTAAGATAATTTTTTCAGTTAAGACATCGTCAAACTGCAAGCGGGACAATAGAAACAAAACCCCTTTTGTTCTGACTAAACTGTTCCTAATGACCCCCTCTATAAACAGTGGCACCAGCGGAGGTCTCAACAAGGCTCTTCATTGAGCCCCCTTTCAAAAGGACAAGCAGAGCAGAACATGGGGCAGAAACTCTCAGAGTTATTGCACTTTACTCCGCTCTGGTGGTCTGACCGCAAGAGAGAATCTGTTGTTTTTATTGTTCAAAGCACCCAAAAAGCATAATTTAAAAGCATGGATTTCCACAGTTAGCATCCTATAAAGAGTACTAAATATTTGGATTGTCGGGAAAAAAGCAGAAGGAAGCAATTTGTATGTTTGTTTGTTTGTTTCAATCAAGGAGCTATAAAATGGACTATTTAGAGTTCCAAATAAAAATTTAACTTATTTCCTTGGGGTAAGTTGCTATCTGTTAAGTTCATGGAAATAAAAAGTCCAGAGAAGTTAATATTTTTACATTCCAGAAAGATCCTCACATTTGCTTTGGGGGTAAAAATCATCTTTGTGAATAACATGTTTGTCATGAGCAGGGGAAATGTTTCAGTTGTTTAATGTCTACAGAAATTGAAGTTATGCTGATAAACTGAAACCACACAGGACCGAACTCCTGTTCTCCCAGCTGAGTAACTGCAGGATACGTGCAGCACAGGCAGTGTGTCCTCACACAGATGAGGGCTATGGAGATTTTGAATCACTTCCTGATTATTCCTGTCCCTATTTCCATGTCCTGAATACGAGGAGAACAGCACTGGAGACCTTCCACTTCAACCAAAACCTGTTTATGGAGCATCTTACTGTCTGTAGTCGGGAAATGATGACAAGTCAGACAGCGGAAGTCCCAAATTTGGACGATTTGGGAATTACATTTGCAAGTAGAAATGCCAGTTTCTTTTGAAAGAAGTTGGAGGTTGTGCTCTATTATCGGATTTAATAAGAGAATTACTAACTTGAAGCATGGGCTACTGCTTTATTTGGGAACAGATAGGAAGAAATGAGGAAGGAGAAGAGAGAAGAATGTCATTAAGACAGGAAGTACATGTAGAATAAAGGCTAAATCATGGAGAAAAGTAACAATATTCAGGGCATCTTTAAAATTCCGTGATGTGATGGGGGTCTGAGGGCACGCTGCCATTTCTGGCAAGAGCTCAACAGTTCATAGCCTTAAGGTTTGGGGTTTTGATGAGGGATAGCGACTACACTCTTCCTTTGTAAAAGAGTGGGATGGAAGGTTTCAGTGCGTCTCGGAAAAAGGAAGGATTTCGCTAAGTCCCAGGATGAAGGTCCAGCGCCCTGTGGCAGGATACTGAGAGAAAGAGAAATGTCAAAGAAATCTTTAAGTGATTTTCGGTAAAACAAAAGAATCCTTGTGAAAGATACTGTTAGCAAGTCTAATGGAAGGAATGGGGACGCGAAGTGAATTGGGAGGATTTGCAAGCTGTTTCTAAGCCTCGAGGCAAGAACAAAAAGCTGAGCATTTACTGTTTACTATATTTGGTGTGTATGGAAGAGCACTTTGGCCATCAAGGGAGCTCATAAACGGCAGAGCCTCATTGTCTCCTGACTGCGTTGTTGTGCTGGGGGTAGAGAAAATGCTCCTGTTAAAGGACAGTTCTGAGTAAGAGCAGCTGAGACTCGGCCCTGCCTTTTGTGAAAATGCTGTTTTCACAGCAGCATGGCCGAGGTCCATGAGCACAAGCTCGTGTTTCCATGAATCTGATTTTATTTTTCTTATTGGTATGCATGTAGGCATCACCCGGAGTGCGGTAGCTCTAGTGTTCAGGGTTAAATACGGCAACTGTAATGTGATAGCATGAAACAACAGTATTCATTCTGTCACATCTTTTCTCAAAAATACGCATTTGAAGACTGTTTTTACTGAAAATTTCTAGGAACGAAATATTAACTGTGTCTGGGTAAAAGTTGCTGCCTCAGAGAATTTCTGGTTGAGATGTCCAGGTGGATAGACAGAAAAAAACACCATGTTTTCTGAATCTAAGTTTTATGGGAATTAATTAATCAGAAAAAAAAAATATTAACAGCTGTATTTAATGCCACGTAAAGCAGATTTTATTTAGTGTTTTGATTAACCACTCTCATGCTTAGGGATCACATTAGAGATGTGATAACTGTGAATCATGAAAAACAAGCGTGTCGAATGATAATTTTCTCCAGTTTTCATATGGGTACACGAGGAAAGAGTAACAACATGAACTTTCTATTAACTTTGACTGTTGTAAAATTGCTTTTTCTTGAAAGTGATGATCTGGTTGTACATGGATCTCCTGAGCCAAAGTATTCTTCTTACTCTCTTCCAGAAAATGTTGTGATTCACTTAGTTTTTTAATAATGTTAATAGTTTTTTTATCCCAGTGCAAATAAAAGCTTATTGCAAGCTTTAAACCTATACTAGCAGCAGTAGGACACAAGAATATTCGTATAAAGCAGTGATCTTTAATGTTTTCTAGTTTGCAGACTTTGGTGGCAGCCAGTTCTTTATGCCATGCCAAAGCAATGCATCTTATTTACCTTTTTGGATCCCTGTAAAAGCAGCTCATGGGCCCCATAGGCCTGTGAAGTAATTTTAAAAATCACTGATAAAAGACAATACAGAATGCACAAATCAAATTAATTTTCCCTGTGCAAGAGCTAAGTGTCTATCACCCTTCTAAAGGCCAGCAAGTTGGACCAAGTTATAAGAGAAGAAATGAATTGAAGAGTTAAGGGTGGTGCACTGAGAATTAAAGTTGTCCAGAAACAGAAAAAAAAAAAAATCTAGTGTATAAAAAAATTAACGGTTTTGACATTTGTTTTAGATTTGTCACAGAATGATTTAAAAAACAAAACATGAATAGAAAGAATGAGACATCCCAGAATAGCCAACATCCAGTGGCTGGGGTATTTACTTGGGCCCTGTCCAAGGAGTGCTTTATGGGATTTGGAGCAGACATTTGACATAATGTTTTCAACATTATTTTTGTCAGACTGAAATTTGGGCTCTGTAGTGGGTTGAAAAAGAGCTTGCTTGGAGTCCTGCGCTTCGTAGGTGAGACTTAGTCACCAGCTGTTTCATCAGGCAGTTTCTCTTCAGCCCGGGGAATTTTATTTTTATTTTTTTTAAACAGAATAAAGTAGCTGCACGGAGAATAGACAGTTATTCTGTTGAGTTTGGTAGGGTGCTAGCACATATTTGGGTATTATTCTAACTTTGGAAGTCTAGTAAAGCACCACCCACATTTCCACTCCATTCTCATTCAGAACAGATATTTCTCATGGAAATATCAGAACCTACCTAACTGTATTTCCATGGAAATCAGCATATTTTTTTAAAAATTGGGGGTTTTTTGCAAGTTAGCATTTTCTGACGGAAAAAAGCACTTTGTCCAAAAATTCTCAACCAGCTTTTGTGAGGCGAGGTCTTTCTCTGTGTTTGACAAATGTGAGGCATTTACCTTCACTGTTTTTGAAGGTTGAAGAAGAGATCATAAGTGAAGTGTGGTCTGGGGAGATGAAATCTGGCAGGTAAATTTGTGGGAACTTTGTAAGGAATATCTAGAGCAAAATATAAAAAGGTGTTGATGATTGCCTCTCAGCTATTACTGAAATTAGGTTAAATTCAGTATGTGGGGGGACAAATCAGAAAACGTGTTGAAAGGTTGAAATTTCAACCCTTCTCCTTTGCTTTGCAAACTTGGATGCTTCAATCCAATCCTTTCATCCTCGTTCCCACTCTGAATCTCATCAAGGCCCTGGACACACATGTTCAGCTTCTCTTTCTGGTTTAGCCTGTGCTCCTGCCAGCCTCCCACTGCTTTGTATTCCTTCCTTCCTGCGTCTGTCTTACACCCAGGCCTGATCCTCCCACAAAGGCACTTCCCCAGCACTGGGCACCCTTGGGCATTACTGACTAAGAACTGAGACTTGCAAGTGTCCCAGGGGACTCTAGACGTGTTTGCAGAGGTGGGGAGCATAAGTTTCACCTGCACAAAGCTCCACGCCTCAACACTCTCAATTCAATAATCAGCACAGCTCATCTGAAAGATGTTTACCATGTCTGAGACTGGTTTTTGGATTTCTGGGTTAATGGCCCTGCTTGGAAACAGTTATCCCATTTCTGTAGATGAGGTCGGGGCAGCACAGGACACTTTGCAATAAAGCCTGGTCACAGATCATGCATGCAGCCAGTGCCTTGTATCCTAGAAGAATCAAGTAGAAATATATTTGGCACCAGGCATTAAATGCTGCTTGCCCAAGTCCCCAAGCACTTAGAAGGTACTAAACAGTACTGGGGGGGCTATGTTTGATGTGTTTGATGTCACACGTGTCCCTCAGCTCCATTCCCTTGCCCAGATTCAGTACCTGCAATGTTTCACTTTTAACTGAAGTATCTAGAAAAGAAAATTCATGCCATGCAGGGACAACAAATCTATCTAAGTCATCTCCAGCCCAGGATTTGGCGTAGCTGTGCTAATTCGTTGACTGAGAAATAAAACAGGGTAATTATCTACTGAGAGGCAGAATTTATTAGGTCTGGTGCAACTGTCTTGTTGTGCTCCTAGAACCTGGTCCAGCCTGTTTTTGAGACCATGCAGGCAGCCTGGACAGGTGCTGCACACACTATAAACAAGATTCTACTGACTTCTGGTCAGTGCAGATCCTATCACACCTCTTAGTCTGGTTCCCTAGGGAAATCACTTACACAATCTAATTATTAGTCTGACCCAGTTTCCAAGATGCTGACACATTTGTCACAGGTTATGTAGATGATTTGGAGACACTCACCAGTTGTCCTTACCAGTTTTGCAAGAATTAGCACCTAAGGAGAGGAAGGAATCCTTATTAATGCTCGCAGGGAGGAAGAAGGGAGAGTTCAGCAACTGTTCATTGTGCTTGACAGCAGCAAGGCTCTCGACTGATCTGCGCATTGCTCTGATATTCCTTGGTGAAAACACTGCTTCATTCAGCTGCCAAATCAAAAGCACAAGTCAAGGAATGGTTAGGAGAAGATGCCAAGGCATGCTACGGTATTCCCCAGGGAATAAGTGAGCCTGCACATTCTTGCAGGGGGGAGGTGAGAGTTTGGAGGGGTGAAGGGGGCTGGAGGGATTGGAGTGGGATATGGTGGAGGACAACTGGGGTTATTCCAAGAGGGAGGTGTAAGAGCTGCAACACAAATCCAGAAAGAACCGAGGTTCGTTAGCTCCACTCTCAGGGAATAATTTGTTAGGAAAATACTGAAGCCTTTATTTTGCTATTTTGGATACATTTACACTCTGATTTAACCCTCCTACAATTCCTGTAGCAATTGGGGCTGGTACACCGCCTTGCTGTTACACAGCAGGCATCTGCTGTTATTTGACCTGAAAAGATCATTATAGGAGCTTTATTTGGTGTGCATTTAATAAAGCTGTAGCTGTTGCGACCATAACTCATGGCTCCCATGTCATTCCGCAGCGGTGTAACCAGCGATTCAGCATTCCAGGCCCATCAGTTCAAAGGGAAGTGTGAGGGACACGAATGTGTGCCAGAGCATTGGGACTTTTATTGCTCCTCTCCTCTGCTAGGAAGATACATTCTCGAGGAGCTGAGAAGTACAAAGCATCCTTAGACCTTGTAGTGCAAAATGTAAAAAGTGATGTTATCTGCAGAAAGTGGACTTTAGATTCTATCAGCGCACATTTAGCATAAAGCATTTCCTATGGTGATGCCTCTCACTTTCCCAGACTTTTAAAGGCTCCAAGTGGCACACAGGCTGCAGACCTCTTTGTAATGTTAATGAATCATCTTAATGGACTGTTTTAGCAGAAACATTCATCACCTTTTGTCCCACAATGATTTTTTTTTTGTTATACTTAAATGGTTAAGTAGGCAATAAATGCCTATCAGACCAACCACTATGCTCTAGTAATCCACCTCACTATAAATCACCAGTGGATTATTATTGTCCTGTTTAATTAACACTCTTGAGGGATTCTATCGTTGGATAGACTTTCACCTTGCACTAAGCAGGCATTAACATTTGAAATAAGAAGTGTGTTTATGTGAAAAGCATTAATCAGCATGACCTGGAACTGGTGGTGGTGGTTTGGATGAAATATGTGCCTGTGTCCGTGGGTGAGGGTTTCTTACATCAGTTTTCAATGGAAGCTAAGGTCGATGGAATACTTACTTAAGTCACAGCAAATTACAGTTCCAGAGTAATTTTTAATTAGGTCTAAAATATATTTGGCTATATTTGGTTGAAAACAGCAAGTTTAAGAATTTCCATTGCGGTAGTTAGGAAGGCAATGGTTTTGTGAGTGTAACGTGGGCTTGTTTGTGGTCCAGTTCAGTTTTGAGAGGACTGGATCAAACCCTTTTCTTTTTCTGCAGCAAAAGGTGAGAGGGGAATTCTGATCCTGTTGCTTCTCTGTGAACTCTTTTCAGACTTCACAGCCACAGAGAGTAAGCCAAGCAGCCAGAGTTCCTGGGAAGGGCAGGGGGGTCCATAGGCTTGGATGGCCTTTGCAGAACAATCCCGGCAGCTCTTTTGCAAACAGAATTCCCACACTGGGACACAAGCTCGACACTGAATCACTCTCAGTATCAAACATTTTTTGTACCTAGTACAGCTCGATGCTGGTTTTCTCCTCTTGGCAGAATATAAAGATGGCAGCTTGGTTTTTTCCCTCGTGAAAAACAATTTAATTCATTTATGAGTAATTTCCTCATCTTTTGTCAGGAGAGGAAGACATTTGAAAAAGGCTCTTGTTAAGGCAGTGTTTCCCATCCGTGAAATCTTATCCTGCTCTCTTTGATTTTGTTACATTGGTAATATCAGTAGTGCATTTACCAACTGCTCCTTCTTTGGATTGCAGCACTGACAGCAGCCTTGTGAGATAACCCACGGCTGAATTTCATTTCACAGACAGAGAACTGCCATGTGCAGAGATTTTCTGAGATCTTTAGCAGTCAAAACCAGCAGCATAGCTCAAGAGATCCTGGTTCTTGTCTGCACACAGACCTGGTATGCACATCCCTTTCCTCTTGGCATTTTCATTCAATTATTTCCCAGTATGGACTCCTGCAAATCAAAGAACAAATAAAACTGCTAAGTGGAACACAAACACACTAAATCTTTTTAATTAAGAGATTGAATCTCTTAGTATAAATTCATTTCCTGAAACAAAACTCTAATTATGTAAGATTAATTCTTTCCTCTGAGATTGCAGGGATTTATTGACTAACAAAATCTTCTATTGCGTAAATGGAAATGTGCTTTTTAATGCAGCCTGCTGCTCAGAGGCAAAACCATAGCATTAGCCTTTTCACTGGGCATTTTTGTTTCAGCTGCACTCTAATCTTTCTATTTGAAACAGGAAAGGGGCGAAATATGGTAAATAACACAGCTGAACTTGTGGTAAATAACACAAAACACTGAAGGCGTTTAACCAAGATGAGAAATTAAACTAAGCTCCTACAAGCCTGCTGTGATCGCAGGAGGAACTGTAAGGACATAAATATGAGTACCCTGCATGCAGGGCAGCGTTGTGAGGAGGTGTGTGTGTGTCATTGATCACACAATAGTTTTTTCAAACCATTTAACAGAGATGCACAAACCCCACACAGTTTCAAGTGCAGGCACGTCCTGAGAAGAATCTCCTTCATTCCCTCTAGACACACCCAGCCCATTAAATCCATCACTGCCTCACAGTAAGCCCCAGGGTTCAATCTTTTCTAGAGCACTGTTGCTATCCAACCTTTTAGCTCATAGAGTGGGCAGCCAAGATTTCATGTCTATGCATATAGTAGGACTCATAGCCAATATTTCCTGCAATTTCCTCTTCTCCATCCCAATCTGGATATATAATGGTTTGGTTTTCTTGTTTGGGGTTTTTTGAGCACTTCTGGGGGGAATTTTTTTTTGTTGAAGTTTTTTGGGGGTCTTTTTGAATAGGTAAAACTTCAGTGTTGCTTTCAGATTACTTTCTTATATCCTATTGCAATAATCTCTATGAGGGTGGCAAGTTGAAAGGTAATAAAATCAGGAATCTGTGCTCCACGTAAGTAGCTGGCCATGAGAAACTGCAGCAGGGATGGATATTGAATGACTTCAATAGCCCAGCCGGGTTTTATCAGAACAGGTCATCAACCTATGGGCTGCCCAAACCCGTTCCACTGCTTCCCCATTGATTAAATATCTGGAAGCATTTACACATATATCAAATTCTCCATAATCTATTTTATCTTAATGACACCCAAGTTCTTTGTCAAGCTAGGGCAAAAATGTTCCCTCCAGTGGTGAGAAAAGATGGTGTATCTCCTTAGTGTATTACAGTGCATTGAATTTCCTTGAAGCCAAACTATGATCTCAGGTTCTCATGGGCTGAAATATTAGCGGGACTGCAGGGATATAAAGGAAGTAAAACCTGCCTGTGTACGCCCAGATGTTAAGGAATTTAAAACTGGATTTTTTCATTTGATTGCAGACCCAGCATATAGGAGGGAAAAGGAAAGAACTGAGGGAGTGTGTAGCTTCTAGCCAAGTTCTGATGGCCGAAATTCCTTCTGAATCTCAATACCTGTATCATCAAAACAAGACTGGAGGGTCTTGCCTGGAGGTGTCACCTGCTCCTGTCATTTGGGGATTTCCACTCTCCTTCCTCTGTGTTTGGGCCCAGCCTCTTTTCCTGCTCTTATTCTCTGCCCCAGACAGAGACGAAAAAATCCTGAGCACTGCACTCCCTCCGTCTTGGTTCAGGCTCCTCAGGGCTTCTGTCATTTTTCCCATTTTCATCATCTTTTCTTTCCGTTTTTTTGTTCTTCCTTCCCTAGCCCACGACAACAGGAGTCAGGGGAAGCAATGTGGAGATATGTTAAAAATCTGAAAAAAAACCCCAAAACCTCAACCTAGTGGTGTGGCAAGGGTGGAAAAAGGCTGATTATTCACTGTCTTGTTCAACATCATAAGTAAGGAGCATCATAATTAATTAGGCAGGTTCAAGGACACACATCTCTGAGAGTGACTAGTTAATCTGTGAAACTCCCTGTCACAGGATGTTAAAAATGTGCATGAAATCCATTGAAAAAAAAGGGGGGAAATACAAAGACACCACCAGAAGTCCCTGAATATGAAGTCCCACTGCTTATTCCAGAAGTCTTTGAGTCAATGCATCACTAGACACATTTTTTGTACTCTTCTCGTGATGCCCAGTATTTTTTGCTGTCAGAAGACGAATATTAGTTTAGGTGGACTTTGGACTAACAAATATTATAGGTCTTATGCTTTTTATTAAGAATAGAAGGCAGGATGCAATTTATCCCTTAGTTGTCAAACAGGACTACAAAGTGTTGTGGTGTTTGCTCTCCTCTTACTTTTTCATCCCTTAATCCAATCCAGCGAAGCGTGGTAGACATTTCTTATATTTTGTTGCCAACTGTTTTAAGAAGTTCATACAAAAGCTTCTCTCATCAAGAAAATTTATGTGAGGGTTCATGAGTCCTTTCAGCAGTATGTTGAAGCACAGAGGCATTGTTAAATCAGATCCAAACTGATGGACTCAGTACAGCACGGGTGAACTCTCAGGACTGGCTTTCGAAAAAGAAAAGTTTCAAACACTAATCAATGTGATAAAGCATAAATGGCAAGTTTTCTGTGGAGACAGCAATCAAATGGTCAGAAAGCCTTAGTTTGCCTGTAGGCAAATCCATGTGTTGGGTTTTAACACTGTAGAGATAATTAATTACACCCACGTTGTAAACATTCTGTGTTTCTTGAACGGAGAGTCTGTATTGAAAATATTAACCACTGGTCTGTGGAAACTGAAAAGCTGCAAAGGAAAGGAAACCAATTTTCTCAGTGGGTACTGAACAGCTGAATGGTTGGAACTGTGTTGGGAAGCACTAAAACTGCTAAAAGCCATCTGAAAAGTGCCAGTGGATTTAAAAGCCTGAGGGAAAGGTGAAAACTTGCTGGCGTCAGAAAGTGCCTTAAATAGAATATCTGCAGTTTGAGTGATCAAAATTAACCCCTTTACTCTCGCACACATGTGGTGTTCTAAACTGATGCTTAGATAAGTATCACAGCTGATGTAACAAATACCTGAAAGTGCAGGTAATAAATACAAGAAAAAACCTGTCTTGATTATTCAAGTAACTGCTGCTAGTTAATTAGCACGCTCATAGTGTTTGGGCCAATGGAGTTTTGCAGTTTCCTTTCAATAGAGTTTTTTTCCAACTTTTCTTTTTAATCCCATTGGACACCGTGATTGCAACAGTGCCCAAACAATTGAATGAATTCATTGTGAAGAACTAATTTTTGATTTAGAGATGATAGTCAATATTGCATTGCAAATTAAGCACTATTGGGGTTTGCTTGTACAAGAAGAATTCATTCCTCAACAAAAAATGGCATTCTGTCAACTACTAATTGCATACAAAGAATTTTAAACAAAACCAGGTAACATACATATGTAACATGCCTGTATGATTAGATGTGTGTAATACTGTAATTTGTGTAATATTAAAGGTAGGAGACATCTGAATTTTTAATTTTCTATTAGGTTTTTTTAGCTGCACCCATGCTTGGGTGTTGTTTTTGTAGTTTTTGAGGGGGCTTTGTTTTTGTTTTTCAAAGAATGCCTGAAAAATGAGTAACATTTTTTCCTAATTTTCAACTGAACCTCCCACGCTGCGATTTATGGCCACTGCTCCTTGTTCTGTGTTATGACACTACCTACCCAGAACTTGGCTGCCATCTCTGTAACTGCTCTGCAGGCAGAGACCAGTCCCTGGCCTCTGTTTTGCCAGGACAAGTAAGCCCAGCACCTTCAGTCTTTCCATTTAGGTCCTGTGCTCCTGACCCAGAGTATCTCAGTACTCTCCTGCTGAACCTCCTGTTGATTCTCCACACTGTTCTTGGAGTGGGAGAGCCAAAATTGGGCACAGCATAACTGGCCCCATCTATCTGAGTTTGTCCAGCTTCACTGCAAAGTCTCCGCTCTGCTCCATCACTGCCTTCTTCCTCACCAAATTGGTACACAGAGGTGTCTGGGAGCAGATTGTGCCTGTTCAAATCAGTGTAAAAGAGGGTTTGAGAACCAGCATTTTCTCATTGTAATCTTTAGGTCACCATCCTGGCTATTGGCAAAGCCATATTTTTTCTGTTGTACTTGGCTTTGGAGACATTGGCTTCCGTGCAGGACACAGCAGAGGCAGAAACTCCATCCCTCTATTACCACATAGATGGAGGCATGACTAGAAAAAAGGACAGTATGACAGGTTTTTCCATGGATGAATAACTTCTGTGCCCTGGGGACTGTAAATAGCTGGTATAAATCAATGCAAATTGGCTATTACTAATCTTGCCAGTAATGAAGTGAGAATGAATGGAGTACGAAGATGAACTTTACATATCGTTAGCACCAATCTGCCTCGCTGCATTTATGGGCAAGGCTCTGCCTGGGAGGTCAGCTGGTGAAACTTACAGGTTTTTCTTTTGAAAATTATGATTAAAAAAATGCATTTGTGCTGCACAGAAATGTCTCTCAAATATCAAGTCCATTTGGGGATTTTAGAGCTGTGAAAACTTGAAAACAATTGTTTCATAATTTCTCAAGCACTCAGCAGCAAGTCCTTTTATTACAGTGCTTTAGCATCACAGTATATAATTTAATATGTTTATTACAAGTGTGTCATATGAAACATTGAAGCGTATCATTTCAGAGTAAAAGTTCACTTCCAGTTTAGCTCTCCAACAGAAAACTGAATGATCTGCAACACGGAAGAAAAAATCAAGACTGTTGTTTTTACCCCATAACAGCAGAAAATTACCATGAATGAGGATACTGACTGTATATTCTGCAAGGACATTTCTCAGAAAACAGACTCTACAGAACTTATGAAATGAGTTTTCCACTAGGATTGGAAATCAGTTTGAATCTCCATAAATATTGACTGTTGCATAATTTTTAAAAATTTATAATACGTTATCAGTGATTAAATGCCTCCAATAGGAGTACAGTGACCTCTTTGGTTTGTGCTGTGTTGTTTTCCTCTCCATACGAGGACAATTACTGAAACATGAAAGTGAAACAAGTTCCTAAGTGATGGACACCACTGAAACGAAAAGATGGAAGCAGAGAATTACAAAAATCCGGTCAGTCGTCCTTCTCCAGCGTCTGAATTTTCAAAATACATTCAAAAAATGAAGATTTTGATGTATTTGCCATCACAAAAGAGCTGAAATACGTAGAAAATCAATGTATTTAAAACTTAAAGGAGTGGTTCTCTCCTGCTTGAATCTTTCAGAGAGAAGAGCCAATATAGTGTAAGAGCAGCTGTTCAGCAACACCTATTATTTGCTTACATTTCATGACTAACATGAGGCACCTCATCATTAAAATGAGAGTTAGGAATTGGCTCTCCTGATTTGCTTTCTAGCATTCCATAATTTTGCTGAGGATATGATCTCATCCAGCTCTCCACACCACCTAAGAATCTGGACTGGTTGATGAGCATGTTTGTTTTCCTTCTGATGAAGCACCAAACATCACTAAAGGGCTGAAAGATAACCTTCAGCTTAAATGATAAAGAAAGCTTTAGATATTCTTTTCTTCGGACTAATGGATGGTTGATGATATCTTCAGCAATGCCATTTCTATATTTTTTATTTCTTCTTGACATATTAGGGTCCAAATCTTGCATTCCTGGCGCTCAAAACTCCTCATGAATGGATCCAAACATGGAAGCATTCCAGTGCAACGCATGAGAGACCCTGGAACATTACAGAGTAGAGGACATGCAAAAAAATGTTGAAATAATAAATTAACACTACATCAGATATTTAGGAAGGAACTCTGCTAACAAGTGCTAGACCCACTTGGCATCCATCTGTTTCTAAGGCACAAACAGGAATTCTTAACCTAGCAAAGGCAGCCAATAGTTATTTCTTGTTAATTTATTGCTTATCAAAATGAATGTCCTAACACCAAAAAAGCCTGGCTTTTGCAGAGGCACAGACCAGTTGTATATTTCTTTCTAGCAACATGTATGATGTTATCAGAAGGCTGATGACTGAGATGTGAGATCCAGCAGAGACTGCAGCAAGTAATTTTGTTAATATTTTTGCACTGACTTAATTAGAAATGAGGGGGTTTTTAATGATTCAGTTAAACTGATGCAACATCCTGTAATGGACATAGCCTTGCAGATGTAGAGATGTTCTTAGTATGTAAGTAATCATAGTAAATTATAATAATATATCTTATATTAGCAAATTAAATAAAGGATCTTAATCAATTGCATCATGATCTGATTCAAAATTCCCTTTCTACTTTCTCATTTTGCCATATGTTATATATCAGACAAAAAGTATTTTCCTGTAAAAAATAAACCAAGCTCACTACAGCTATGCATGGACACTGTGCATTTCTCTGTATGAGAAAAGTGACCAAAATAGTTATTTCTGAATAAACTATCCATAATAGCTCCCTGTGTGGATATTCTCGTCTGGAAAAGTCATGGGTCAAATAAGTCATTGCAGAACAGCTGATCCTGCAATAGCAATTCCAGTCCACTTTCCAGTGTAGAAAAGTCCTTAGTCAACAGCTCCAAACTCCTGTTTCTGCCAGAAGAATTTTCTCTTCAGAGAGTAATATAAATTTGTTATATTCAATTATTTAAGGCCCAAATTCTGCACTGAACTCCCTCTGGGAACAATACATGAGATCAGTCAGGGAGAACTTTATATTATCGGAGTTTGTGTTTATGTGCAGGGACTGCACGGTTTTATTACACAGACATTTCATTAACGCCTTCACGTGGCTGTGAGCCGTACACACCTCTGCCTGTGGGACATCTGGGTGATTCTCCTGTTCCAGCACCTCTTAGATCCCTAAACCAGCAGGCAGAAAGTTGGCTGGAGAAGATCCATCAAGCCAAACCCAAGGTCTTTGGTGGCTGTCCTGGCCAGCAGCA
Organism: Oreocharis arfaki; assembly: GCA_013398015.1. Taxonomy (NCBI): domain Eukaryota; kingdom Metazoa; phylum Chordata; class Aves; order Passeriformes; family Paramythiidae; genus Oreocharis; species Oreocharis arfaki. The sequence continues at coordinate 174,189 of VZRR01007325.1, read as the reverse complement.
GTGGGACAAGGCAAAACAGGGCAAAAAGTCACCCCTTCCTCCACGCCCAAATCCAGGGGATGGGCCACAGCAGTGACATCCAGCTGACACTTTTGAGTTTGCTCTGAGAACAGAGAGAAGAGTGGTCTATAAATATGCAGGGAGACTTCAAAAAATATTTGAATGGGCTAAAACTGTATCCTGAAAAAGCAGCTCAGAGTCCTCACTGAAGGCCAACCAGAAATCCCACTGCATCCAGAACTGCTTGTGCAATAGCTCGGTACGACATGTTTTGGGCTGTATTTGTGTTTATATTTGAATCATGGTTTTTCTCTTCTCGTGTTTAAAAAAAAAAAAAAAAAGAACAAACCAAGATAAGATATCTATGCTATTTTTTTTATTTGATAACTTTTTACTGAGCCTTAAGACCCTCAAAAGCAAATGCTGCCATTTATCCAAAATTACATCACAGTGCCCCTGGCATTTTTGTGGTGTGGACCAATTAACATTAGTAGCTTAATTAAAATCACCAAATGCATTTGAAAGAATGACATAAAGTTGATTTTAATCTAGACTTCCAAAAATGAAGTAGAATGTTAATCAGCTGCCCCACCCGTTATTTACACAGCCCACAGTACTCAGTGTCAGAACTCCTACATCATCCTCTGACTTCATTTTCCCTGGGGATTATTAAATAGTTAATAACAACTATCTAAAGTCCACCCCAAGTTCTACCTGTTGGCATAAATCTGGGGTCGTGACACCACTAGTGTAGCACTCCCATAAATGCAGGAGATTTAGGTTCAAGTGGTTTTAATGTACAGCAGATGGCATTTTTGTGTCTAAAAAGTAGAATCACACCTGTGTGTTCATGCTTTCTAGGATTTTGCCAACAAAAGGAAAACAGAAAATAAGGCATTTTACTTTTTGAAAGACAGAAGAAATGGTGCAGCTGTTTTCAAGCCTGCTATTTTCAAGCTGTCATATGAGCATGGAATAGAAGTCATTCTTGCTTTCCAGTTATATTTTAGTACAAATATCTTCCATTTGTTTGTTTCAACATATTTCCCCTTCAACACGTTTTTTTAATCAGAATTTTTCCTAATAGGCTGGAGGAGTGTCCTATCTTAGTGTGAGAGCAGTTCAGGAGAGAGGGAGGAATAGCGACTAAGATAGTACTGGGCAAGCTCAGACTTCCCAGCACGTAAAAATTATGTGTTCAAATGTTCAGTCCTACAGTGCTGCCTGTTTGTAGCTTAATTACTACGAGTGTGTGTGGAATTCATGCTAAATTACGAAAAAGTAATCTTTTATTTAATTTACTTGGTGTTTCTTTGTCTCAAGCACCTATTTCGCCCTGCCACCAAAAATACTTTACTACCCCTAAAAGCATTAGAAAATGCAGATCTGAAAATTGACAGAGGTTAGATGAAAGGCACTTTTCCTTTTGAGAACAGCCTGTAGAGTTTATTTCTGGCTGAAAGACAAAACACCAGAAGAAGGGATGGTAACAAAACCCCACTTCCTCTTACAGTGATTTGACTCACCACAGAATAAATATTTTGCAGGTGTTTCTCACTCAGAACCCAGGTAGACTGCACACATGCATTAGTTTTGGGGTTGTTCTTTTTAACCACCCATGTTATTTGGAAGGAGATACCCCATTTGAAGTTGTGAGCTGTTAGCAGTGAATGACTTTTCATCTCCTGTTTCTGTGGGCTTTGCTCATTAGAAAAAGATCAGCAATTTTTCATGTAATTGGCAGGTGATAGATCTGGCTCCTGTTTCATCATAATGTTAAATTTAACAGTTTCTGAGTGGTAACACTTTCTCTGGCACCTGTGGTGCCATCTACTGCACAGCTTGGTAGAGGCAGGACGAGAACTGCATCCCTCCACTGCTGCTTTCACTTTCTTCTTCCCATCTCAGCATTTGATAATGGCTCCTCATTTGCTGTCCTAGCAATTTTCCTTCTTATACATATATATAAATGTATATAAATACGTATTAGAGTATATATTTATACACGTTTATCTATAAATGCATATATACATATTTCTACATTTTTTTAAACATGTGCAGTCGAGATTGGGAATTTAATATTGGTGGGCTTTTTCACGGGCAGATTTTTAAAAGGGAAAATAAATAAAGAAAGAAGAATCTAGGAAAATTACCTGCTAGTTCATTTATTAATTGTCATTCACTTACTTATCATATTCTGGATACAAATTTATCTGGCTAGATATATTCACATATTTGTGTGCAGTATGAAGTTTGAAGCACGGAAATTTTTGTTATTGTTTCTTGTTTTGTTAGCTCAGATACAAACACTAAGTATTTTAGTTTGATTTCTGTTTGATGCTATGAAGCAGAAGTAAGTCATTAAATTGGCTTCTCATGAGTTGACTTATTTAGTTTTGTTCGCAATGTGTTGCTGGGGGCATGGTATAATTTTGGCAGTCCCATATCAAACAAAAATCAGTTGATTTTGATGTTGAGTTGTTGGAAAGAGCTACAGAGACTTTACATAAATATTTCCAGAGTGATCTCAAGATACTTAAAGGCCAAAGACTTAAGATGAAAGATCTGAAAATTTCAATTTATTAATTCCCCTTTCTTTGGCTTCTCTCTGTTAATTGAAGCACCTTGTGCTCATATCATCATAGCCTGAGGTTTTCCTTGAATAAATCAATGCATGAATTTTTTAATTACATACTCAGGCTGGATTTGGACTGTTCACTCATATGAGTACCAAAGAAGAAAGGTTCAGTGGCAGTAGCTAATGGAGCAACGTTTTAAAAACTGCATCCTCTAACTTGCTAACAAGTCTAAGCACCACAGTGTTTGAAACGCTGTTGGCTGTGACTTGGATTGAGAACAGCTTCCAGCGCTGCTGACTGCTGTGCATAAAATGTGATGTTATCAACAGCGGGCTTTGAAAGCTTTTCTCTAGAGAGGACAAGCTTTAAGATATTTATGGTCAAAGTTACTTAGGATACTCTCAGAGAGACCTCTATGAGGAATCAATTATGATGATGTAGTTAGGAGTTGAAAATACACCTTGGCATATGATAACTGCAAAGGTAAGAGAAGTTTAAGTTTGTAATATTCGGGGGTTTTTTGCCAAAGAGTTGAAGCCCTGATATCTGCACACAAAAACACTGCAGAACCAGAGCGTGCCAAGGAGTACCGGGGGCTGCTCCTCTGGCCTGCACCAGGAATCCCAGGAGTGCTCAATTTTCTCTTTGTAATCACATGAATTTAAACATTCTGGAGTGAAAGAATGGATTTTTTGTAGGAAAGGCTGAACACCTAAAGATAAAGTGCACCAAAATACTCATAATGTGTGGGATTTCTTCCCAAATTCACTATCTCTGTCTGTGTCACACATTCTGCAGTGCTGCCCTCTGGCCAGGGATGCCACGTGAATAACAACAGTCCCAATTCAGCCATAAACCTTACAAAATTTAGCATTCTTTTCTCAAATTTCAACTTCTCTGGAAGCCAGTGATTCGTGACTCTTAGAATTGGGCTTCATTGTTTGTCCAGAACACAAGACTTTAACAGCATATTCAGAAAGATTTGACAACGTATCACGAGACTGTCGTATAGTTTCAGAGTGCTGAAGGCAAATGACAAAAAATAGCATTAAATCTTTAATCTCAGTAGAAGCGGAATTCCACTTTGGGGAAGGAGGTGGATTTTTTTCCGCAGCTGGAGTTGCACTGGAGTTCCATCTCCCTCAGCTTCCCGCCAGTCGGGATCAGACATTTGAGATTACGGGAAGAGGAAAACGGCGAGATGAGAAAAGTACTGATCATCTCTTCGGCCACATCCCAGCCAGCCTGGTTGGATTTATCCCAGAAACCTGGGTGCTGTGGAGTTTGTGGTCAGACAGGAGCTCCATGGATGGGCCTGAGGGTCAGTGTCCAGCGCAGGCCGCGGCCCGCCAGGGTGGGCGGGGCCATCACCTGTCTGTCAGCAAGGGTGGGGAAAGCCATTGGTCAGCCAGGAAAAGGCGGGAAAAGCCATTGGTCAGTCAGGAAAAGGCGGGAAAAGCCATTGGTCAGCCAGGAAAAGGCGGGAAAATCCCTCAGTGCCACCATACCCTTGGTCAGTCAGGACGGGCGGGAAGAGCCCTCGACTGGTCAGTCAGGACAGGAAAAGCCCTCAGTGGGTGAGAACTGGTGGGAAAAGCCCTCAGTTGGTCACCTGGGATAGGAAAAGCCCTCAGGTGGTCACCTGGGATAGGAAAAGCCCTCAGGGGGTCACCTGGGATAGGAAAAGCCCTCAGGGGGTCACCTGGGATAGGAAAAGCCCTCAGGCGGTCAGGAAGGGCGGGAAAACCCTCAGGCGGTCAGGAAAGGCGGGAAAAGCCCTCAGTCAGTCAGAAAGAGTGGGAAAAACTCTCGATCATTCTGGAAGGGTGGGAAAAGTCCTCACTCAATTAGGAAGAGTGGGAGAATGCCTTGGCTGGTCAGAAAGAGGAGGAATAACCCTTAGTTGGTCTGGAGGGGTGGGAGAAGCCCTCAGTTGGTCAGCCAGGAAGGGCAGGAAAATCTCGATTTTGGTTTCTGGAGAAAATTTCTGCCTTTTCTCTCTGTGACCTGTGGTTTGAGCTCAGATCATGTCTTCCACATCCAGCACATAGAAGAGCCGTTTCTAGTTTCTGTGGTAACCTCTTTTGTCTCTTTTTAACAGGGCTTCTTGCCTATCCAGAGAAGCTGGACTGACTTGCACCAACCTTCATGGAGGAGCACGATCTGTGTTCCACTGAAATGCCAGCTGGGAACAAGGCCAGCTTCAGGGAAACAAGTCAGTCTGGTCAGGACAGCCACGTGCCAAGGTAAAAAATGTGAAAAGTAGCACCTGTACTCTCTTTCTGTAGTAATGCTTAAGTAGGTAGGACACCATTGCGCCTAACAGGCTCATGCTAAAGCAAAACCATAATCCAATACAAACACAAAGGGGGTCTCAGATTGCAAACAGCATCTTCATTCCCTCAGAGCTCTCCAAAAATTCTACAGACAGAAATACAGAAAACTGACAAAACGAGCATACTGAATTACACCAGCAAAAAACCCTCGTCAATTTTTAAAGAGTCCTTCTGCACACAATATATCACCCTCAGCAGCTGGAACAGTCTGGGAGCATCATGAAGGTATTTTAAAAAGAAAAGGATATTATCAACGTTATTATTCGGAGAGTTCTTGGTCTCTGGCTCATGACCTCAGCGATGCACAGGTCTAAGTTTTGGAGTGTGTTGGTTTATTACATTGCAGATTTTTATTTGTAACTGTTTCTTTTGTGTATCTTGTTACCTTGCCAAAGGTGCCATAATACGAATCTTTTATGCTATTTATGTTGAAGATCTGTTCTCCTTCTATATAGAAACAAGTATCCACTCTGCTGCAGCCTGTCAGAAATGATCAGGCAAACCCTGCGAGCTGTGCAGCACCTTCCCTTTCTCTGCTCGGATGTAACTGTTCACTAAACCACAGTGAATTTAAAGTAGGCATACTTGGCCAGTGTCATATATTTGTTTATTAAAATTCAGATAATCTCAGCAAAAGAGACAGAATATCAGCAGGGGGTACATGGGGACTTCCTGTCCTTTTCCTCCTGTTTTGCATTCACATATTACATGTCCAATTTCTGTTAGCTAGCAAATGGGGAAATCGGGATTGGAACAGAAACCTGGATTTGCAAATTCTGCAGCAAGCATTGAAGTACATCTGGAATATGAAGATAGTTACAGTGGACAGAATCAAATGAATAAATAAAATATTTATGAGTATCAAAGCAATAACGTGATTTAGAATTCCTACCTATCTGTTCTTTCATCCATCTGCCCATACAGGTTTTTATTGTCTTCAACACTAATTTTTGTTATGCTGCAGCTTTAAAGTGCTCTAAAGAATTATAATCTAGTTTCAGCAAAGGGGAGAGAATGTGGAAGCTGAGCTATAAAATGGAAGAAACACACTCAGCTGATAGAAGGGAGCTTTAATGACAGCTCATTATTGTTTAAGGAGACTCTGCTTGATTTTAAAAATCATTCTTGCTGATTTGAGATAATTAATTTTGTGTGGCATGCACTGGTATTGACTCATCTTTTCTCTGTATATTACCTAATGACAGAATTGGACCGTGCTGATAAAACTTTGAGCTAAAATAAGTTCCCTGAATCCTTTAATTCCTACCTAGACTTAGGATAGTGTAGAGTACACTTGTAATTTTAAGGACAGCTGAAATGCTGGAGCCAGATTGCTTATGAAAATAAAAAGCATCTGTCATAACACTCAAACCAGCCTGGAGCTTTGCTGTAAGGGATCTGCTGCAAGGCTACTTTGTCTTTTTAGGTGAAAGATACAGATTTTATTCTTTCCATGGTGCGTCTGTTGAGACTGAGCCTTCATGTAATTAAAATCCTTAACAGTTTGTTCAGGGCAGCAGATCAAAAGGTTAATGTGCAATGGTACAACAGGAAGTATTTGTACTCTTGAACATTTTTTAAATTTATAGCATTTAAAAACAACTTTGCCAAAATCATGGCCAAAGCCAATATTACCTCATTTATAGTAAAACATTAATCATTAGTCACGGACCAGCCAGTTGGTCTAAAAGTTCAGCTGGTGAAAAAATTGATGGTTACAGGATTGAATAGAAATATACTTTAAATTGTGTCCTCTAGTCATGCATCTGGAATGGAAAGGCAAAGGTTTCAGGGAAACTGAGCAAAACAAAACTAAAAAACAAAAGTGTTCCTCCACATTTCTGGAACAAATGTATGCTGTAAGCAGTTTTGGGTTACATGATTTTTGGAAGATAAAACTTAGAGTAGAACTAGATTTTATCATAAGACCTGTGTTGTTAATTGTCTTTGTTTCAGTTCTGAGGTTCTTGAAGCAATAGAAAATGTTATCCAAGGTGTACTTCAAAGCTTGGCCCAAAAAAAAGCACCTGTTCTCACAGTGGCTAACAGAACAGATTGGAGGAACATAGAGTAAGTAGTAAATATTTAAAAGTCCTGCCTTCTATTAATATAAATGCCATGAATATGAATTTGATTATGTAACTTCCAGAAAACTTAATCATACATAATCATTCTATAAGCATTAGAATCAATAAATAATTTTTAAAAGTAATGGACAAATAAAAAGTAATGCTTAGTAACCACTCTGAACAGGCATCGTGTATTAAATAATAGCAGACCATAGCATAAAGGGAAATGTAAAACTACTGTAATAGGGGCTGGAAAGGAAAGGGAGGTCCCATAAACAATCCTTTTCTGGAAGCAGTAGAAACCAGAAATGATAGGTTGTGTTAGAGTGAAAAAACCTGTTTCAGGCTGGAAGAAATTACTGGCAATTCTGTCCTCCAAACCCTTTGAGTGCTTCCTCTTTTCTTTTTTTCTGCTTTTCCTCATGGTATCTTATTTCTTAAAATGATTGTGATAAACTTATTATTTTATTCTTCAGAGAAGATGCGTCTCATCTCTCCCTGTTGTGTTTCTTACCTATGTGTTGTGTGCTGAGTTCAATACCAGCAAAATAAATTTTCCAGTATGTTATCTAAATTTCAGATCTTATGCCAGCTTATCTAGACAGGATCAGAGAAGAAACCTGTCCTCCTTTACAGCACACTCTGTCATTTGTAGAAGTTGCTTGTGTATTTTTCCAAGGAGCTCATTTAGACTGAAAATCCCCAAACCTGAGAGATTGGCTGATTTCTATAATACATAAGCCAAAGAATAAAGGAAGACACAAGTCTGTCTCTGGCCTTGTAAAAGCTTTGGACATCAGTGGGTTAAAGGATATTCAGATTGATAACACTGCAGAGGTGCTTGTAAGTGGACACATTACAAACATAAGGTTGAGGAAGCACAGCAAACTTTCCAGGTGTAACACTTTGGTGGAATACTCATTTAATGAGAACAATAAACTTCTGCCAATCAAAAAACCTGAGGGGCCTGAAGGTAATCAGTTAACTGAAAGGCTTGTAGGTTCCAGGGAATTTAATGGTTTGTGTCTTGATACTTTGACAAAAATGTTTCACTCAGATGTCTGTAAAATTAAAATACTCTAACAAAGTTTTGCAATTTTTGGCAGTCTTTAGGGAAATGGCATTCCATGCTAGAAAAACAAATGTGAGCTGTTAGTTACCATCTGAACACATATGGGGGAAAATGTTCAAATTAAAAAGAGTTAAGATCACAGTATGCTAAAAATAAGAGTCATCAATCACATTAAAAAGAGCAGAACTATTATTTCTAGTGGAGAAGTGTAATCTCAGGTACATGTTACAGAATACGACTCTGCCGGAGTAAACAGAGTCCTGGGAAGGTTTGGAGTGATCCAGGTTTAATCAGAGAGCAATTCAGGGGAGTCTCGATTACAGTTTTCCTCCTTTTCGGTTACAATGTTGGGAGGAGGCAATGGAAAAGCACAAATAACTTTAAAATGTTGCAACACAAAGGCAATAAAGTTACTTTCAAGCCGGCAGGCAGATGCTACGTTGGCTGTCCCTATAGATCTGTGCAGCGTGTGTGCTCTGCCACCCAAAGGATGCACCGAGCAAAACCTTGCACAAACGAATTTGGAAACATGACGGGGTTTGAGATAAAATTATAGCCATTAAACCACCAGTACTTTTTAAAAGTACACACGAAACTCTGAAATGAAAAAGAATGTTTTAAAGGCAGAATCATAAGGCACTAAATTAATTTTAAGTAAAATAATGAAGTGTCCTTAAGAAAATAATTGATTCTTTTGGTGAAATGAGCACCTTCAGACGAGAAATGGTGAAGCATGGAACAATAGAGCTCATTTAGGTTAAACAACTTTTTAGAGAGGAAGATGGACCACTTTTTTGTTTCCCACACTTAATAACAGAATACAATTAAGTTATTCTGATAATACCTTAAGGGCACAAATTAGATAGTATTATTGTACTCTGAAACAGTAACACTTTTCAGTCTACATCAGGAAGTCACTTGTGTCAGACTTGATTTTTATTTTAATAATGATTCACATTTTTTCTTCTCATTTATTTCTTTGTTTTCATACTAAGTAATAACTGATGCTGATATATTAACAGTTCTAAACATGTATAAAATACTTCTATTGTCTCTACGTTTGTCTGGAAACTTATCCCCTTTATGCTTTAAATTCAGCCTTGAAGCATCTTCTTGAGAAACTCTTTCCTGTCTTTTTCCTTTGGCCACTCCAACCCCACCTAAGCTGATGGTTTCTGTGCTGAGTCTGAAAACAGCACTGGTGTATTTGATTGTAGGAAAGGAGTTTCTGAGTCCAAGTTACCTTGCAGAGAACAATTCACACGTACTCAGGGAATTTGCAGCTTACTGTATTTGTTTGCAATGTGTCAGATTTAAAGATTCTGTAGGTCTGCAGATGACACCATGGTGTACCACCAAACAGATAAGAAGCGACTGCCCTCAATCAGCAAAAAGATTTGGTAAGTTAAAAAAAATGTCCAAAGCACAGTTCTTGGGTTGTTTTTTTTTTTTTCCTCAGTTCCTAACTTCATTAAAAACATGCAAAAATTAAAATACTATGCACTACAATTTGGAAGAATGTGGCTGATATAACCTGATACTCTGATCAGCATTTCAGCTTTTCTCTTCTTTCCTTTATTAAATTATAGTGAGTGACAGTGAAATTAATAAAATATTCTTAGAGTTTCTTCCCTCCCTTAACGGATATCAACTAAAGGCATATTCAAAAGGTCTTAATGTAAAAACGTCACCCCTCTTCAAAAAGCTGGCCAGGAAAGGAATCTTGGAATACAGACAATAAGCTCATTTCTTTTTCTAACTCAGTCATTTCATTTCTTGGCCTGGACATTAGAGCATACATTCCCTCACTTAACTCCCTCATATTTTTTCTCATTATGCTAGAAACTAATGAGTCTATTGATTAGTACAGTTTCTCTGTATTTTCATATTAAAATAAGTTTCAAAATTTCATTTGTGGGATGAAAGTATGGTTTAATATAAAGACAAATGATTGTATATGCATTTCTGAAAATGGATGGAATATTTTGTAAAATGCATTTTTTTCAGCTCTGATGCTCAAAATATTATCTATGATCTACAAGATGGTGCAGAGCAACACTTATGCAACTAAAAGGTAACAGGCTCAATTCCTGCAATTTCAAACAAAGCTGTGTTTTAAGTGTGTTTTTGTGAAAATCAACCTAGAGGATGCAAACCTATAGGATTCCTGTACATAGAATGCTTTAGCTTTATCTGGTTAACCATGCTTTGTATAAAATTCTCATGAGCCTGCAGCTGTTTCAATATTACAATTACAAATACAATATTTTTTCTTGATAGAGATATATATTATTCAGATACTCTACTGTTCGGTAGCCAAAGTGTTGTGGACCAAATAATCAATGACATCTCTTGCATGCTTAAGATACCTCGGAGAAGTCTACATGTAGTAAGTGGCTTCTGATCAATGTTTTCGTCATTATTTCCAAATCTTATTATACTGATTAAACTGAAAGGGGAAATATCACAAAAATGTTATCAGCTGGAATTAAATAGTTAAAATAAAAAGTCTCATTGGTGCTAATGAAACCTAGTTATGGCTTATTGTGGCACTCAAAAGGTTCCTTTCTTCACAGAAAATTCATAGAGTTTGCTTTTTCCAAAGGGTTTGGGACAAACTGCCAGCTAAAATCGCAGGGGGTGTTATCAGCTAGTGAAGGCAAAACTCCAGAGTGCAAGACACATGTTCAGCAGTTTGTACTCAAATGAATTGCTAACTTGGGGGTTCAATGGAAACTTAAAGTGCATCAGAAGTGTAACAACCTGTCAAATTTACTTGTATCTCATGTCTTACAAGGGTTTCCTTGTATCTAAAATTATTTATTGTAAGTAAGGCTTTGTGTCCACGAGGACAAAACATTGCTTAGTTGTTAAAAGGCTGATGGCATTGAATCACTGCTTAGTACCAGTCAGAATTCTTTTCAGAGATTTCTTGCTTTGTCTGTGCAATATAGTAACTTCCCATTTACTCTGTACAACTTACTATTTTTTTCCAGCTGTCTACAACTAAAGGTTTTGTTGCTGGTAATTTAAGTTACACTGAGGAGGATGGTACAAAAGTGAATTGTACCTGCAGTGCAACAGTATGTATTGTAAACCACAAACACAATCCATAGCATCTGCCTGTACAAGATATCCTGCACTTCTTGTAGCTCAGGTTACTGTGTACATTTATTACACAAACCTCTGCTTGTGGCAAATTGAGGCATTACAACCAGGGTGAATAAAACAAGTGAAAATATTGCTTAAACTGTATTGTGATTCTGAAGCTCAGCTCTAGACTCACCAGGAATAAATCTTTGGATATGGTTTTTAGCACTACTTTCTGCCATGGGAGCCTTGCAGAGGAAGGTGTATATATGATGTATCTCAGGCTTTATATTACAGTGTTCTGTCAAATGAGTGCCCTTGAACCAAAGAATCCTGGGCACTCTGAATATACAGCATTTCTGTCACAACAGATTGAATTCTGGCAGAGTGAGAAAACAAGTCAAAAGTGGTTTAAGGAGATGAGATTTAACAGGCCTAGTCCTGGAAGATTTTCTACAGCAGTGTAGAATATGAAAGTAGGAATAGAACTCAGACTTGCTGACTCCCGTCACAGTTTTCTGAAAAGTATGTTCATTGTAAGACTTAGTTGGTCATTTCAAAATTGAAAGATAACCTTAGCTGCCCATCATACTTTGTTTGCAAGCATTAAGTCCCCTGTTACTGATCTCCATATTTTTATTTGCTGAGTTGTTCCACCCTGGCACTGGGGGTGATTTACAGTCAGAAGTTAAAATAGACCACACACTTCCATATATACATTCTCTTTGACCAAATTCTTCCCCCAGTTCCTGTTTTCTCATCCATATGCTTGCCAGATCAAGCCAATCCTAATAGGAGATGGAAAGTAAACACTACCATGTCTTCAAGTTGTTGCTCCAAAATAATCATAAAATCAGGTTATAGGTCATTAAAAGAATGAATTTAATGCTCTTCCAAAAAGAATGTTTAAATGTTTTAAGTCTGTATTGAATTTGCAATCTTCACACCAAGCAGACTTTTTTTTCTGGCTAAGACAGATAAAACATTAATCAGGATATTATTCTCTCCATCATGCCCATATGATGAACAATTTTCTGCAACAGTGGCTCAAACACTTTCAAAAAGCATCTTGTTATGACAGGAGGACTCCTAAACCACTACACAACAGTGCACATGAATGGCTGAATACACTTGTAAAGAGGTGAAAATGCCAGAACTGATCTTGCATATAGAGGAGGGATGGTTGTTTCAGGATGAAATCGTGTCCTTCATTACCTTATGTTGTTATTTTAAAATGTATCATTTTCTCTATTTCAAATGATTAATCTCATTTTTGTTGTTCTAGGCAGTCGCTGTGCCATCTAATGTTCAAGGAATTAAAAGTATCCTTTGAGCAAGAACTCTAATTGTAGACGGAAAAAAATAAAGTAAAAACAAGGAACAGTCCAAGTTAAACAACGTTCTGGTAATTTTTGCTTTCCTTGTTGGCTCTGAAACTGAGTCATGATCACTGCTCTTGGCTCCAGAACAGATATTTTAGAGCAGTTGGTTTTAATTGATTGGTGTAATGGATCATTTTACATGCAGCTAGCCTTAACACAAAAGATTTAACCTCACATGCCAAATTTATATTAATTGTAGAAAAAGATGCAACTTTTCAGAGACTCCTGGATGATGACTTCTTCAATAAAGTGTCCCCATGTATCATGATCACGGTATGCATCTTGCATTTCATATCCTCCAGCTACACCTCATTTAAGGAATACTTTAGCATTGTAGAGCTGCTCAAACTTGGGCAAAAGGCCATAATAAAATTAATATGAAACATATTTAACAATCATTTTTAAAATTTAATTATCCTCATAGAAATATGAAAAACACATTCTAAAGACTTATTTCCTCCAAACATCTCCTTAGAGCTTGGTAGCTTATCAGCTTCCTGTGCTTCTGCAAAGCTGCTGCTCAGTCTCAGAAAGGCTCAGCTGTTGGGTGACCTTTTGTCCTTCAGGGCCTCAGATTTTGCAAACCCAAATGAAACAGAATTGGTTGATTTTGGATTGTACTGAAAGAGCTATGGAGCCAGGGGAATTAACAGGAATGTGTAAATGAAATATGCATACAATGAGGAAAAAACATTTCCCCATTCCTAAGAGAGATAAGCACTCCTACCACGCCACAAATGGTCCAGCTTCAGTCACTCATAGCAAGAACTTGGTTTATGTTGTTTCATTAGTGACATAAATATTGTTTTAAGATAAAAAAGTGGCCTTCTTACACCAGCCTATGCAGACACCAGGGTACATCTACACATCAACTCCCAGATCTTATAAATTAACCCCTTGAAGACAAGGAATTGTGATGCTTCTGCAGTGCCCATAATCCAGAACACCTGCCCAGCTGCTTCCAGCCTGGCCCTCCCTCTGCACTAAGCCAAAATAGGAGCATAGAACTTTCTCTGCAAAACAGCTGCTGGACAAACGTTTCTGCCAGCATTTTGTTTGTTTGCTTGCTTTTAAATGGCAAATGTAAACACATACGTGGCCAGATGCTGTTTCAGTTAATTTAAAACCATCTGCTTTTCTTTTATTTCTTTAGGGAAGAGGCATACCAGATCTTAATACACGACTTTTGGTCAGGAAGCTGTGGGATTCTTTTCAAATTCCCATTTTCACCCTTATGGATGCAGATCCACATGGTAAATCTGTAGAGGATCAAAGGCATAAAAGGAAAGCAAAATTTGTTTAGAATGTCCTTTCTCACTCTTATGGGAAGGGTCTGAGAGCTCAGAAATCCAACACAATCAGAAGGTGATGTATCTGCATCGATCCCACCTGAAATTAGGGAGATTACAGCAAAGTGAGAAGCAGCTGCTCAAAGCAATAGAATAAAGAGATATGAATTACACAGGATAAAGAAAGACATTTTTAATATTAGATGTTGGACAATGTGTAAAAGAGCTGATTGTCCGTGGGTTTGAACTGACTACACACAGGTAGTGTGAAAGTTTTAACAATATGAAGGTGACATGCTGAGATTGATTGTTTTGACATAATCTAAAAATACATGTAAATAAGAACCTAACTAATCATAAAGCCATAACAGTTGTGCCATAAAACTGAATTTTTAAACAGTCTCCTTAAACATGCCCATTGTGCAGACAAACAGACACTTGACTTTTGCTATTCTGCAACCCAGGTGTAGAAATAATGTGCGTCTACAAATATGGATCTGTGGTGAGTATATTTTTTCTTCTTCAAATACGTTGTTGTGTAGCCCAGCCTGGAAGCTGGAATGCATGAAATGCTACAGCCTTTGGCAGAATGGGTACTGCCTTTTAACATTTTGTTTCAACACAAAGAGGTGATTTTTAGGCCTTGTGTGTCTGCAGAAACAGCTTCATCCTGCAACAAAAAGAAACTGGATGGTAATTCCAGGTGCTTCATTTAACTATATTTCAGTTTTTCTCTGCTGCATAGGCAGTTTTCAGACAGTCCAAATAGAAAAGGGTTCACCATTTGACTTTGTTTCTGCCTTAGAAGAGGAATGAAGGAGGAGGACCTAATTGTGAGATGGGTGATTCGCCACAAAATCATGTTATGTTGGTAAAGATTTTGTTCTGGAGTGAGAATTTGCTTAGGCATAGTTTTGTTAGTGTGGAACATTATGGAAGAAGAAGCAAGAGCAACAAGAAAATGTTATCATGTTACATGGCTACAGACAAGGTTTGGAAACACAATAAGGAGGGCAGGCAGATACAGGTGAAGGCAGAGGGCAGGAGCAGATGGATGAACTGTTCAGTAGAGAAATGGAAAAAAACCATCCAAAGTAAAACTAAAGCCCACTGAATCTTATAACTGACCTTTCTAATTTTAGTCCATGTCCTTTGAGGCCCATCATCTCACTGTTCCCTCTATCAAGTGGCTTGGTCTCCTTCCATCTGATCTCGAGAGGTGAGTTATTCCCCCAGAAGAAACAGAAGTATCATTCTGCTTCATAGACAGGAAATGCAGTCTGATATACTGCACAAAAATCCATTTAAATCCATTATTCTTTTCATGCATTATTTTGGCTTAATACAAAGAAACAAGTTGGACAAATATATTTTTAACTGCGTGAGGAAGTTTAAGAATTTTATTTTCTTTGCAGATTAAACATATGCAAAGATGCCCTGATTCCATTTACAAAGCAAGATGAAAATAAGCTAGCAAGTATTCAAAAGAGACCTTACATTGCTTGTCAGCCACTGTGGAAAAAAGAGGTATGTATAAACCTGCTGGATTTCATTTCCTACTCCCCACAGGACAAATCCTGTGTCTGACAACCTCTTAGGACAGCAGAAGCAGTCAGATTTTGTAGCCCTAAAAGAAGGCAAGACTGAGAAAGCCCATGCCCTCTCTCTGAACCACTTTATAATTCTACATGCACATACAATGAGTGGATGGAATTTTCTTACTTAACTTCCTACACACGTTAATTTTTCCTCTTTTTTTTTTTTTTTTTTTTTCTCTTTTAGCTGGAAATTATGGCAGCATCTAAACTGAAGGCTGAAATTCAAGTTTTAACTTCTCTCTCATCAGATTACCTGTCCAGAGTCTATTTACCAAACAAACTGCAGTTTGGTGGATGGCTATGAATGTTGGTCTGCAAATTAATTTTTTTTTGGTGTATTGATTTATTTTCACTGCACTTAAGAAAAAAAGGTGCAGAGACACAGGAGTATCTGCCAGTTTCTTGTTTAGTTTATCGCTGTACCTGGAGTATAATTTTCTCTTTTTCTTTTTTCAAACCATAAGAGTAATTATGATTATTGCAGAATAGTCCTACTTCCATTCTGTGGTTTCTGCTGTGAAACAGTGCCAAATGCAATGGTACACAAAAAAGATAATGAAATACGTTCTTTCTGGCCAGAAAAATGTGAAGTTCAAAAATATATCCAGGAATTGTTTTGCCTTCTGTCTTAAAGCACAAGATGATGCCTTTTATTTTTGAAGGGAGTGAAAGACTTTGTTAAGAATTTATTGCATGTGCCTCGTTTCGGAATTTTTTTAGGTACAGCATTGTGGGAGTTTGTAAATTTAGACCTAAAAGGCAGAAATAATTCCTTACTGCATATCTCAAGCAGCTATAAATCTTCCAGGAATCAAATTATTATTTGTCTTCAATGAACAAATAGGAAAGCAGATGTTACTGATTAAGAATTTAATAAACAATCCTGTTAACAATGCACATCGTAACAGAATCCCTTGTTCATTTTATTTATTTAGTTGGCTCTAAAACACTAAAGAGAAGCAGAAAACTGTGGTGATTCAAGTGTACAATAATTTTTATGCGAGGGAGACGGATTGACTGCACAGAAAATACCTCCAGAATTCATCTCTACAGTCATTAGCACGGATATTACAGACTGTATTTTCAGTAGATTTATCTAGCTGGGTTTTTTAAACGGCTGTTTCATCAGCATTAAATTCGAATGACATGTACTTTTTATTTATTGCACACTCGCAGAGTCACAACTGAGCAGTGACGGCTGGTGCACAGGCACAGCAAACCCAGAGAATACAGGGCTGCTCCAGCAGCAGCTGTACCACAGGAGGGTCAGGTCACCTGCGGCTCAGGGACATCCCTCCAAAAAACACCCAACTTGAAACGCCTCCCGTCGCTCCGGGAAAGCAGACGGGATTCAGCCCTTCCCTCTGCCGGGGCGGGGAGGAGCAGCCCCCGGCCGGACCGCCNTCCGGGCCGCAGCGGGCCGCGCACCGGTGCGTGAGGGCGGCCCCCGGCCTGCGCCCCCGGCCGCTCTCGCAGCGCCCGAGGGGCCGCCCCGGGTGCCGCCGGCCGGGGAGAGAGAGCCCCGCAGAGCGGCGGCCTCGGGGGTGGGCAGAGAGCCCCGGCTGGGGCGTGCGCCGGAGGGGCAGCACCCCGGGCCGGGCTCGGGGTTGGGCTTGCAGGGGCAGCTCCGGGGTGCCAGCGAGGGGCTTGGCGGGGTTGGCTCTGCCAGGGCACGGCCCGAGAGGGATCCGCGGCAGGGTGGGCAGCCGGGAGCTGTGGGGGATCCAGCAGCAACGAGAGGTGTCTTTTTATTTATTTATTTTATTATATTACATTTCGTTTGGTATATTTGTATATATAAACGTGCCTCCCAGGGGCGTGCTGGTGTGGTGGCTGCTGTGAGACGCCCCGAGCACGCTTGAGGGCCTTGCAGGACTCAACCTTTTACTCGTTCGCAGGGCAAGGATGAGTCTGTTCGGGTCAACGTCGGGGTTTGGTACCGGCGGTACCAGCATGTTCGGCAGCACGACAGCAGATAACCACAACCCGATGAAGGTACGCGTGTCAGCCCCCTGTGCTGCTGTGTGTGTTCGTGTGTCACGGCAGGACCTACTGACTCATTCTATAGAAGTAATAAGAGCTGAGCTCACAGTTTTCAAATGTGGCAAATTTTGTTCTGTCTCTGTCCTTTCTAGGATATTGAAGTAACGTCTCCACCTGATGACAGCATATCTTGTTTAGCTTTTAGTCCACCAACGCTGCCGGGTAATTTCCTCATTGCAGGATCATGGGCAAACGATGTAAGTACTCTGAGTTAGACGTGCAGATTAATAAAGTGCCTAAACTGCAAAATGGGATCCCAAAAGCTTGTGCAGGGCACCCGAAAACCTAACTTGTTGAAGAACTGCAAAGTTTATGTCTGGTACCAAGGAACTAAGTTTGACATAGTTGATAAATCATCCACTTTGACGGTGCAAACCTAAATAGATTAAGTTACTGATTAAGTTACCATAACAAGGTTTTTTGTTTTGAGGGATGAGATCCCAGCTGGCTCAGGCAGGGAGGGAAGACAAATGTGGGCATGTTTTCTAACTGTTGTGTTCTGCCCAGCTGGGGGTTAAGGGTTCTCCAGGACAGTGGGGTGAGGAGTTACAGGTTGGCGAGGTACTCTTGAGGTGGAAATTGAAGTTGGGGGGTTGAGCTTTGGCTCTACAGGTAAAAGGAACATAAGCAAAAAAAATAAGGTTTCACTAGTTCTGAAAAAAACCCAGACTTTGGTGTTTCTAACCATACTTTTTGTTGGATAAGCTAAGGCTGGGGTCTTCAAGACAAGTCTTTTCAAGTTCCTGTTAATGTGTTAAATCTGTATTTGCTTCTCCTGTTACAGGTTCGCTGCTGGGAAGTTCAGGACAATGGACAGACAATTCCAAAGGCTCAGCAGATGCACACAGGGCCTGTACTAGATGCCTGCTGGAGTGATGTATGTTCTTATTGAAAAACAAATGTGCATTTTTTACCGAAAGTCTGAATAAATTAGTGTGTGGTTTGCAGGCAGATGAGTGCCACATGTAGCTGCAGCCCATGATTATTGTATAGAATTTAATTGCTGTAAGTGTGTGCTGAGTGTGTCCTAATGGGATGGGCTGGCATGGATGTAAGAAGGCTAAAAGTGAGTTTAAAAGTTAGGAGTGTATTAAAACGCTAGATAAAAGCCAGCACCATTTGTTCTTTTATGACATAGTCATAAATAAATTTGGGTTTATGTTTCTTCTTTGTCTTGCAATCCCTATACACGTTACATTGATGTTACACTGTTACCAGAAGAGAATGAGACGTGATTGTTTTTCAGTAGAGCCAGTTAATCTGTTGGGTTTTTGTTTTTTAGGATGGGAGTAAAGTATTTACTGCTTCCTGTGATAAAACTGCCAAAATGTGGGATCTCAATAGTAATCAAGCAATTCAGATTGCCCAAGTAAGTAAAGCCCAAAGTACTAAATGTTTTTCTTTTCTTTTTTTATTAAAAGCTACCTTTCTAATTTTTATATTTTTGAGATAGTGAAGTACACCTGAACAGGTGATCAAAGTGCTTTAAAGATCTTGTGCACCTGTTTCCTCTATTTTACTTAAGAGAGCTCTTTCTACTGCTGCAGTGATCTCACTGAGTCACCCTGCTGCATTAGAGGGGAAGAAAATTTTTAGGAAGTCATTCACCTCAGAAATACCAGCTTCCTGCTGCAACAATAACAGGGATTACAGTTTACTTTCTCAAATTAGAAGTTAATGTTTGTTTGTAGAATATGTAATTATGGTGATTAAAAATAGTTACCAGTTTTAATGGAAGAAGAGTTAATCCCTTTAATGATTGATTCTTGTATGTGTTTGTCCTTCCTTTCTTCAGCATGATGCTCCTGTGAAGACTATCCATTGGATTAAAGCACCAAATTACAGCTGTGTGATGACAGGAAGCTGGGATAAAACATTGAAGGTATGCTTTTTACCTGAACAAATGGACACAAAGTGTGCTAGTAGTCTGTGAAGTGAAAATATTTTATTATGCTTTAATAATTAATAAATAGGCTCACTTCAGAGAGTTGCACTACTTGATGCCAGTTATATTCTCTCTCCTGTGGTAATTTTAAATGTATCCTGAGCTCCATGTGTAAGTTTGTTTATTTCTCTGTTCTCCTCAGTTCTGGGATACCCGTTCACCAACACCAATGATGACACTGCAGCTCCCTGAAAGATGTTACTGTGCAGATGTGGTAAGTCTGGATATGTGGTGAACTGGTGCCAGCTGGATAATTGGGAGTAGGAATGAGTTTTGGGGGCTTCTGTAGGACAGTACTAGAATACTGTTAGTGTTTGATCTCTGTGTGATTGTAGTGCTGGAACATAATCTGATCTTCTTGATCAGGCCCTGGAAAATAGAGATTTTCATCATACAAAACACACTTGGTGTCCTTTTAACTAAATGTGACACCTAAAAACTTGGTGTCACAAAACTACATCAGTAGGACTGATGTACCCATTCTGGACATGTTTGTAAGCCACCATTGCACTTCCCACTGGGAGAATCAGCTGATAATTAGAAGATTTTTAGTGTGTTTAATTTCTCAGTGGCAGGGCAAAACTGACTTGTTGTGTTTGAAGATATGTGAATAAATGAACTTTGTTCTTTATCTGCTTCCTAATTCCCTCCCTCTCATTCCTTTAAGTTCTTCAGGATGTTGTGCCATGCAATTAAGTGTCTCTTCCAACCTGTTTTACAACCTTATCCAGGTTCATCCTATGGCAGCTGTGGCCACTGCAGAAAGGGGTTTGATAGTTTATCAGTTAGAGAACCAGCCTTCTGAATTTAGAAGAATAGAATCTCCTCTTAAACACCAGGTAAATAATTATATTTATTGTGAGTGTATTTATACAGATTGTTGACATTTGGCAGTGTTTCAACCCCAACTTATCTTAGCATGGCAATGACCTGGTTTGGCATTGATCTGTTGCTGATCTTCACAAGGATTTAGAAATTTAAATACTGTTGCCCAAATTCTCAATAGAATTTGACCTATCCTTGACCTTGTTAGTGGTTTTGCTTTACCTTGCATTGATGTCTGTGATGTTTTGAGTCCCTGTGGAAAAGATATCTCTATCTAAAACTCCTTTGTGTCTTTCTCAAATTCAGCATCGCTGTGTTGCTATTTTCAAAGACAAAGTGAACAAACCAACTGGATTTGCCCTTGGAAGTATTGAAGGGAGAGTAGCTATTCATTATATCAACCCCCCAAATCCGTAAGTATTTAATAAAACATCCTCTCTTAATTGCTCAGTTCACAATGATGAAAGTAAGAAGCCTTTTTTTTAAAAAAAATTTTATTTCCTTCCCAGTGCAAAAGATAATTTCACTTTCAAATGCCATCGCTCCAATGGAACAAACACATCAGCACCTCAGGACATCTATGCTGTGAGTTTCCAACATGTGCCATCTATCATATATGCACTGTACACTCCTAGTGTAAAATTGGCTCTGAATTGTTTGTTCTCCTTGACCATTTATTTTGCCTGAAGTTATCTTAGACATGTTTAAAGACCTGTCATAGTCATCAGAGGAAAGGCAAATTTTTATATTTCCCATGAAACAAGAGCTAGATCAGCCTTTCATTGAATCTTCTTGTCAACAAGTGGAGTTGACACTTGTTAATTTTGCAGATACTGAAACAATAGTTGTGTAATGGCATTATGCACTGAATTATTAAGTACTAGGCAAAAAAGATGGTGCTTTTCTTGTTGCTTTGGTGGTTTTTCTTGGGTGGTTTCTTCTCCAAAAATAGATCTGAAAATATCTTAAAAAATTAAGAGTTGTATCCAGTTGAAATTTTGTGTATTTACTCTTGTAGGCTTCAGCACATCTGCTGTGAGTGCTCCCATGACCTGTTGCTATGAGTGGTGTTTTACATGGTGTTTTGTATGGTTGTGCAGGTCAATGGGATAGCATTCCACCCTGTCCATGGTACTCTGGCCACAGTGGGGTCTGATGGGAGATTCAGCTTTTGGGATAAAGATGCACGGACAAAGCTAAAAACCTCAGAGCAGCTGGACCAGCCAATATCTGCTTGTTGTTTCAACCACAATGGCAATATATTTGCTTATGCTTCCAGCTATGATTGGTCAAAGGTAAGAAAGGTTTAGACTCGTGTTCATACTTGCAGTTGACAACTAAGACTCTTCTTCTTGTGAGGCTTTTGCTGTTCTTTATAAATAGTAGCTGAATCTTTTTGATTTCTAAGAAAACTTAAAATGGCTTTTTTGGCCTCCTGATGAAGTTTAACACTAAAGCTGTGAATCTGTGGTGTTTTAGCTTCAGCTGGACAAGATTGCTAAACGATGCTGGTTTGCAAATGGGGATGAGCCAAATGTAAATTCCCTGATTCAGAGGTTGCTGTGGTTGCTCCCACACGTCGTGCCGTGGGCAGTGTCACAGGGCAGTGTGGCACCCTAACAGCTTCCCACAGAGCTTGTGAAATGCACATCTCTGCTGCTTGTGCAGGGAAAAAAAAAAGCTGTGACTGACTATGAACACCCCAGTGTTTAAATGCCCTGTATTAAATTTTCACTGCCACTCAGTGAGGCTTTTTGATGGTGCTTATTTATGTATTTCTCTTCCACACTTTACAATACAGATGCAGCAGAACCACAGCAAACCATAATCTGTGGAAAATCAATACTTCCTAAGAGTTTAAGAAGGGAGGGGCAGCAAGGTTGAAATGTAGCTAATTTTCATGGTGCTTGGAGGATAATGTTCCTTGTGGTTTTGAGTGAAATGAATGCAGAAATCACATAGATTAACTCAACTGCATGTCTCAAAGGGCAGAATTTTAATTCACTGCACTGTATTCAGTCCTCCGCCCAAAGTATTTGTCAATGCAGATGAATTCTTCAGTTCTAATGCTTGGGTAGACTGCAGTGGTATCTTTCAGATCTGTAACCCAATATTAAGTAGTAAAATCAGTTGGTGCTAAGTACTAACCTTCCTTCCCAGACCCATTTCTTGTCCATAGCGTTGGTAATTTCCAACTTGCATGTTGGGCTTCAGTAGCTTTATTAGTGTTTACTCTCCCTGATTTGGATACTTGGCTATTAATTTGGTCATGTGTATGCAAATGATATGAATATGCAAAACAGCACATTTGCATCTGCAGTTGGGGAACAGAAAGCTCTGCAGTTGCCTGTAGAACTTGGGCTTCACTTTGAAAAAATGTGACCTTATGTCATTTAAAAGATAGAAAATATAAAGTGAAGCTGGGTGGCCATTAAAGGTTTAGTTTCTTCTCTGCCTAGAATGACACATTTAAAAGAAATCATGCTGAGTTCTTAGGCTGCATCTGTGAAGTAGAACTTAGAGATATGGGGTTATTTTTTTTAATTAAAAATATTTTGTACTTTAAAAATGGATAAAAGTCTCTTAAATTTTATTTTATATGTATAGTTCTTGTAATTGCTTCTTAAAGAAAGCTGTTTCTAATCCACCAGTGTGATATCTGGTCTTAAAGGCTTTAAGATTAAATCTTAATAAACCAAACCAATGGAATATTCATATTCTTACGTTTTAAGTAATGCTGATATTTTTTTCTTTGAAGAGAGTAAATGTAGATTATTTTTCTCTTTAGGGTCATGAATTCTATAATCCACAAAAGAAAAACTACATTTTTCTGCGAAATGCAGCGGAAGAGCTGAAGCCCAGGAATAAGAAGTAGTGAGTCTGACCTGAGCTCCTCTACTTGTTCTGCTCTTCTGCCATTTGTGCCCTGTTGCACCACGGCCAACTTTGGATCGCAAACATTTAGCAGGAACTGTAAAAATTACACTAAATGTATTCTGACTTGCTGGAGAACATTTTCCAAATTAGATACTCTGATGTGTGTGAGAAAGGGAGGCTCGTATTGACATGACTTAACCACTCTCTGTTCCACAGCAATAATGAAATTGCAGCAAAATTTGACATCTGGGGGTAGATATTCCTGCTTTGAAGTGCAACCATTTGTATCTATGGATTTATTTTGTTAGTACTACATTAAAATATGTTAATGATAATAGTTCTGGAGAAGTTGTATAAATACTGTATTTTTTGTAAGTACTTGGAGAATCACCAGTAATTCTTCTCAAAGGAGGCTTGTTTTCATTATTAATAATTCAGGGGTTCTTTCATTGCTTTCTGGTTTTTGAAATGGAAGCATTGTCTGCTGTATGCCAGGAAGAAATGCCTTGCAAATAGTTTTCCCTCCTTTTGTAGATGACTAGGAAGGTATGTAAGGGGCCAACAGCAGTGACAGAAACTCAAGACAGAAGATGGGCCCAGTGCAAAGTTTAGATTTTTCTGACACTCCTGCAGTGGACGTGACTTTTGAGCAAACTGCTTTTTCTAGTTCAAAGGAGAAGTTGCAGTGGTGCCAAGTGGAGAAGTAGCTCAGTGAGAGAGAGTTCAGGAACATGAGCAAACCTTTAAAGGTTTTATTCATGACCAAGCCAATGTGTGCAAAATCCCTTTGACCTAAACTGCTTTGAAGCTGACATCTTTTAGAGTTAAAAGTTGAGTTTTTTACATCTCTCTTAACATGGTTTTGTCCTGTAACAGGGTGTTCAGGACTGAAAAAAATACTCATTTTTGTATTAACTAGAAACTAGTGCTGGGGAGCTTCATCCTGATCAAAAATGCTGTGAAACAAAACGAGTGGGTCTCTTTCTGACTTGAATCTACCACTGTTTACTTTTAACTAGCCGGTTGTATACATGCCAAAGTTTTCTTTTTGGAAGTGAATGCTTATTATTCCTGTCTAACTCTCGTTTGTTTGATAATGACAGAATAAAAAGGGGATGGGGGGAGCATGTATAGAAATACATGTCATATTGTACAAATTCTCTGTAAAAGTGTTATGGTTTAATGCTGATGGTTACGGATTCATGCTACATTTCAAATAAAATTTTTACTAAATGCTTTTTTATATTCAAAAGTTCTGTTTATAATAATGTGGGCAAGGTAATGTGCTTCACTTTTAAAAGTCCTTTCACTGTAATTCAGAGACATTTAATGAAAGTTCTTTTCCTCCAGCTGCTTCAGCTGGGAATCCCATGCATTTTCCAACTGCTGTTTCACTATGAATGGTTCCTGTGGGTTTGCCTCAAAGAGTTGGGAGAACTGGTGTGAAAGGCCTTTTGTTTTGTGAGAATGAATCAAGTTCCTTGCTATTTCAGCAGCCAAATACTTGACAACGTGAGTGCAGGTGAATCATGGACTCATGAAACTTTCTCCAGACCCCTGTCCTTTCACTCCAGACTCTTCCCTGTGTTCATCAGTTTTTTGCTGGATGGGTATTTCTTGTTTGGTGTAGAGAACAGTCCTTGAAATACACCCACATCTGCTTTGTTGAGGGATGATCTTTTTCTGGTTTATTTCTCAAGATGTTTTTATTTTTTTCCCTGCTACCTCTATGTTTTACATAGTTTTAGATTTCACATTCATGCACTGTTTGTTTTCTTTAAGGTAGGAAAGAGTTCCCAGCACTTTTATCAGTAGCTGGTCATTTGCTCAACCATTTCTTTGGTTTCTGTTGATTTTTTTTCCCTAAGGTTGTGATTGTTATGCAGCAATCTTTGGTTGTTAGCACATTTTTCCAGACTTCCCAGTCAACTGAATGCCACCAAGCAACTGCAGGCTCAAGATGAAGTGTATGTGATCACTGATGTTTGCAGGGCTCCCACCGGTGTAAACTGGGAAGAATGGAATGTGTCATTGTTTCTTGCTTAAAAAAAACCCTCGTTTTGCTTAAATACTTAATGATGTGAATGGGAGGAAAGAGATGGGTTCAGCAGGTGCATTCCTCTGGGATCCCATGGAGTTGCACCTAATTCAGGGGACACTGAGGCCAGCACTGGTGAGTCTTGTTCCATAACACATTGTGTGTTAATATGCTGAGTACTTACTCTGCTGGACCCAACTTCTTTGTCAGTGAGGCTTCAGAATTATTTAGTCATCACTTGCTACTTGTTCAGACTAATTTTGGAAGAACATAGTTTCCATCCTGTTGCTGTGCACGTTAGATATGTTCAGCTGGGAGGAGAGTCAGGCTTTGAACTGAATTGTTTTCCATTACCCAAGTTAAGAGAACACATTGGCAATTTACTCTTCCCTGGAACTATTGTGAGGTTCTGTTGTAAAGTACACACAGCTGCATCCCTTCGAGCATCAAAAATAAGTGAGAGTTTGTTCACACCCTTTAAAGTGTTGGTGCGTTTCTGGAGATTAATTAACTTGCTGTTCTATGGCAGTAACCTGTCCAAAAAAACTGAGTGAAGAATGTAAGATTCTAATGTACCCAAAGCTAACCATAGGAATGCTTGATTTATAAGATAACTTAATTAATTTTCAGAAAGTTTGCTGTCAATGTGTTTTATTGCAGGAAAATAATCTTTGGCATAAAGAGCAGCCCAGTTAAATCCCTCAAATTGGGAACATTTTACAACGTTTTCAGATAAGTTTCCTGCTGCTGCTCTCACGTGTCAGTGGTTTTGCACATTGGTTTAATGAAATGTATTTCAGAAAACTAAATAATTGGCAAAGTTTGTCTGCTAAAGCCTTTCACAGATGAAACAAGACATGTTTGCACAATGGCAGGCAGGCAGAATATTGATTTACCATCTGTCACAGGAAATACAATCCTGAATTAGTGAGTACTCCAGCTTAGCTCCTGGGCCAAGAAAACTGGTCACTGAGTTGTTCTCCAGAGAGGTGTGGATTTGAGATCGATCTGGGATTAGGTGGATGTGGGATATTTCAATAAAACTATTGCTTAGGCCTGGCTCAGTTTAATGGTGAAGAAGTGCTGTTTGCAGATGAGGTGTCTGGGCAACTGCCCACAGTGAGGAATTGTGTCAAATCACTATCACGAGGTTTTACACTCCCCAACCTTTGAAATGAGAGAAAACACTGATTTCTAATTTGTTTGCTTTTTGCAGAGACTAACCTGGGCAAAATGAAATAGCTGTTAATTTTTAAGTCTTCAGATGGGCTAAGTAAGTGTCATTTGCAGTCATTTGGGTAAGACTGATTTATTTCAAAAATCTTTGATGCAGATTCACCGTGTGAAGCATTTCCCCTGGGTTGTTCAGCTTTACCGGGCAGGTGATGATCATCATCTGGAGCTGCAGCACACAATAACGACCGGAACAAATTCAGAGCACGAACAATTCCCCAGTAACTTTCTCTTACCCCGGCAGCTGCAGGAGGCACAGAATGCTGCGGTTTGAAGGCGTTGCTGTAACTCTGCTGTGGTGCCAGGCGAGGGCAGTGCTGATGGCTCCTGAGCAGAGCTTTCCCTGCAGCCGGGGCTGCAGCACGCCTGGGGTTCTGCACGGAGCTGGAGTGCTACAGCACGTGTGCTGGAATACAAGGTAGGGTTATTTGCAAGTTATCCCAAAATACTCAGAGAACAGAAGAAGATGGAAATAATTTCTAATTTTGAGCTTTTCTGGAGTGTACCTGGTATCCATAAACATAAACCAAGTTTTAGAACAAAGCGTGAGATGCTCCTTTAGCTGCTCAGAGAGACATCTGACCAAGCAGATAATGTATTTGTTCCCCTTCTCTCATACCAGGCCCTGAAGGTCCTCTGAACCAAGTCAACCAAACATGTTTCTTCTTCCCCTCGCTGCTGGCCTCAAGATTCCCGAACTTCAGGCTGATTCCTCCCTTCCTTGCTGGCCTTGAAGGCCCCAGGCTCCCAGCCAGCCCGGAGCTGCTGCTGGGCCCATCACAGACAGGGAAGTGGAGCAGCACCCACGGCTCTGTCTATAAAATTATGGAGTTAGAAATCCTCAGTGGAGAAGTGGGACCCAAACTGCTGCTGGACAGTGACCCCGTGACCCCTCACAGCCATGGATGCCTCCACTGTCCTCTGCTTCCTCAGGACTGAGTGACTCATTCTGTGACATGATTTCCAAGTCTCTATGATGATTGTTGCATTGATACACTAAACCATGTATTAAGATCCTCAGACCTGCAGAGGGTCCAGGCTACAATAAATTATATTACAAATTCTGTATTATGCTACTTACAGATTGCACCATATTGATGCTACTTGTAGAAATCCTGTGCCATACTAATCATAAATTCTGTGCTATGCTAATCAGAATATCCTGCTGAGAAAACCTTGATTGTAACTACAATTTACTGCTCTTTATTCTGCCAAAGACCCCTAAAAGAACCCATCTGTCCCCTTAGTGTCAGGTGTAACAGGTGTGATTCAAAAGAAACAAAACCCCAGTAATACCTGCACTGACACAACGTTGTCTTTGCACACCTCGAGCTGTGAGTTGGAGCTGGTAGAACTGTATTTCATCCTGCAGCTGGTGTTCAAACAGCTGGAAGCCATCTATTTGTATCTCCAGGTAAGCTTAGGTTTATACACAGCAGTGCAGGGCCCATCCTGCTCTCAGCAACAGCACAGCCATTCCATGAGTGGAAACTGCTGCTGTTCTTCCCTTGCCAGGTCAGAATAAATGGAGCAGCACCAGCTGGCTGGCTGTGGTGCTTTCAGCAGTGCTGGACTGCCACTGTGCAGCCTGGTCTGTGTGCACATGGAGCAGCCTGTGCTCCCAAGAAGCTGCAGCAGGGAACAAGCCCCTGAGAGCAGAGCCTCTGACCCGCTGGGACATCAGCCTCAAGCAGTGGGAGCTGAGAGGGGCAGCGCCTGTTTGCACAGCCCCAGGTAGGTCTCACGTGATGCAGAATGGGGGGGGTCAGGCTGGTACTTGTGCCACTCTGATCTCACTCCTTCCTCAGGTGCAAAGCAAACTTCCAGGTGTTTGCACCATTTACCTGCTTTCACATTTGGTAAAAGTAATTCGCGTTTTTAGGACTTGGTTGTAAGGTAATATGAGACTGAGGCAGCACCACAGAGGGGACCACGTGCCTTGGGAACACTTGTGCATGGACAGAGCAATTCCAAATGTTTGTGTTGCATCAGTTCTGCAAATGCTTTTTGTTACAGTGCATAAAAGATACAGTACTTGTCAACATTAGCTTTGTAAAGAGAGACCGTTTTCTGCTGTTGACTAATTATCCAGTGAATGCATTCAGTTTGGAGGGACACTTCAATAATTTAGCAGGCATGTGCCAGGTAATATAGGAGCTTTTGTCTTACTGGTGGCACAGATCTCGAATCGTGTGTAACCCAACCCCTGGCTTTATGTGTTCAAGGAAGTGTTTGGTACAGCTCCTGTATCAAGTGCCACTGAAAAGCAGGCCTAGATAAGAGATTAAGGCAATGCTCCTCCCTGGGCACAGGGAAAGTTTACCCTTTGCTGCCCAGGGTGTCTTTTGCAGGCAGGAACTGCTTTATACTTGTGAGGTGTGGATAAGCTGGGATCCAACAACGAGTTTGTTGTAGGAACAGAAAAATGCTGGAAACTGCACGTGAAATACCCAGGTCAGCTAAGCCTCTCCTTCTTGGGGGTGTATCAACAAATGCTTTGTAGTTTGACAGGGAATGCTTTCTGCCATTGATATTTCTTAAATGCAGATCACCCATTTGCTGGACCAGACAAGGAGAGGGAAAATGTTCAGTTCCTGGGAATGCTGTGAAATAAAACTCAAGTAATGGATTTTCTTCAACCCTTCCCAAGGTACTTCCTCACAGTTGTGCCATCTCCCAGAAGGGTGTAGGCTCAGATGTCCTTTTCTGACCCACTGCCAGCTGGTTCAATCACCTTCCTTTCCTTGCCTGTAAAATGCAGCTCACTACTGATCTGCAGCAAAGGGAGGCTCATTTGGTTTAGAATATGCCATGATTATTGCACTCAGCAAAGGGCAGAGATAATGCACCAACTCAAACTATTCTCAAGTGACTAAACTGGAGTTCAAATACAATCTTTACAACCTTTTTTTCTTCGGAAGGACAGCTGTCTGCCATGCTCCTGCTGTAACAGTGGGATTTATGGGGAGTCAGGTATCACTTACTGACAGGTAATTGCTTTCTGCAGATACCTGACTCTTTTCCTTGGAGGTCTCCCTTTCCTAAGTAATGCTCATTCTTGGTCTGTAGCAGCAGGGATGCAGACAGCAGTTGGTTGTTTAGGCATTAATGTTTAATTTATGGAACTGTGTCTATACAGTTGTAAAGATGAACATTTACATTTGTGGAACATTGTCAGATTTCAAACACGAGTATGTGGCATTTCAGAAACACTTTCACTGGGCTGAAACAGCTTTTCAAAAAAACACAGAAAGATGGCAAATGTCTGTTTAAAGAGAACAGCTTAGCAAAACCTTTTTCATTGAACCCTTCTAGCTTTTGTTCAGCCATTGGCTGCGTGATGCAGTTGGAGTCATTCTGCAGTGCTGACCTGTGTCTGTCACAATGGCTGAGGTCATCCAGTCCATCATGCGAGCACCTTTCTTTGGTGGTCCTGCAAACAGCACTAGGGAGATGAGAGAGAGGATGATTAAACTCTCCAAACTATTCTGAACGTGGCTTGGCCCAGGGTAACATTCCCCACTAGTGACCTGTGTGCTACTACCTCACTCTTAACAGGCCTCCTTATGGATGGTGCTGTCACAGCCACAATTCTGGTAAGCAAACAGAAGAGTGGTTTTTTCCCCTTGTAGGCTGATGAAAATGTCCTTTGAGGAAGGACTGGCCCTGGCACCCCCAGGCTGGCAGAAGGAAAACCATACTCCAAGAAGCAGAATGGGTTTCCTGATCTAGTACTGACCCATACGCTTCATACACGAGCTTGACTTCAAAATACAGATCAACTGATCTTCCAGCCTTTGTGTCCTCCAGAGAATGCGTGGAAAACACGCCCTCTCTATTGTCTTGCACCTTCCCCTCTGTGCTTACCCACCAGCTCAAGGCACGGTGGGCACTACCTGGGCCGTGTGCTTCAGCAGGAAGTGGCTGGCTTTGTTTCACTTGTCATGTTCAGCTGATGTCATCGGCCTGCTGCAATGCTGGGGACATCGTGGTGCTGGCCACTGCCTGTTGAGCTGTTGATGGCTTTTCCTCATCAGCAATGACTGCTCCAGCTGATTGCATGTGGGTGTTGGGCTGTCAGGAACCGGATGGCATTGCCCAAGTGAGCTTTGCCCCTTGCAGTCAGTGATTGTGCCGCCCTGCTGTGGCACCATCGTAACTGATTAGTTTCTGTAAAAGGCCCAGTTTGGACTTTTTGAGCCCATGTAGAAGCTAGAATCATCCTGCCCACATTTCAGTGCAGGTAACTGTGTTTTTCTTTTTAAACACCTTTCCAGGCTCCATGGATAAAGCTTCTGTATCCAGTGCTGATATGTTGGTTTGTTGTCCTGACATTCCAATTGTGTTTATATCCTGTTCAGAGCCACTGCAACGAATCTTCACTGCCTGGTGTTTAAATAGAGTAGACATGGTAACTAGAAGGCTCCAGGAGTTTCAAACAAAACCTTTAACAAAGGTCAATTACCATGCCAGTATTTTTCCTTTTTCTGTATGGTCTTCTGCACCTGGCCAGGTTCATTGTGGGCATTAAATACTTTCTGAAAGTATCACAGCTGGAAAAGTGGTATCACAGTGGATGGATTATTTATCTCATTGGATGTGACGTGAGAGAAGAGTCTGTATTAGTGAGGACTGAAATACAGCAACCTGGAGAAAAGGACCACCAGGTTAAGGAGGTGATCCATGGGTGAGACCTGGGTGTGCCCATGGGCGGGGGGATAGGAGCTGGGTCTGGATGTGCTCCAGCTCTGGAGTCACTCCTCTTTAGCTGTTAGGAACATCTCTTGTGTCCATACAGCTGTGCTCTACATCCCAGAGCTCTGAGACATCTTGTTTAATGTTCTTCTGTGTCCTGACTATTCCCTGCTTGGAGTGGGTGGACAGTTCCTGCTCGGTTTGTGCTACCAGTGTCACGTGCACTCCCATGAAAAGGTCATGAGATGTGGCCCTGGCAGCTTTGGCAGAGATTGTTAGAAGCCTTCTGGCATTTTCTTTTTTTAAATCAGAAAATACCACTTAGTTTTAACATAACAACTCCACAAATATTTGGAAAAAATTAAAATTATTAATGCTGTTTCAAAAGGCCTTACATTTTCTGCTTTCTTCCTTTGAAGAATATTAAATTTTTTCTTGCTCATTTTAAAATGTAGTTTTATGGTTTTCAAACTTAAAAAGTATGAAGTAACAATTAATATTTTCCCAAAGTACAGCATAAAATCGAAATAGCAAAAATATTTGTTTAACTATTTTGAGATGTAGTTTGCATGTTTGACTCAAATGGAATGTTTTTTTCCTAAAAAAATTTTTGAGGGAGGAAAACCCTTCTGATAATTAAATCCCAGCCTGACAGAGATGGGACAATATTTCCATTAAAGAGAGACAGATTTTCTGTGCGGGGATTCAGGAAAGGAGCAGTATCTTTATTGGAGGTTGTGTTTAGCAGGTGATGACAAGCGGTTTTAGCTCCTTATCTTCCCCTCCCTTCTCCCTGTGCCCTGCCTTTCAGATATGGGGATACCTGAGCCAATTCCTGAAGAGACTCTTCCTTCATGACATCACCAAAGGCAAACCTGAAGAAATGGGCAGTATTTTGGCCTACATATTTAATGTTCGGCTGACATCACCTAAAGTTGTCATTATCTCAGCAGGAGAATATTTGCTGGATCCCTCTTTACGTTACAGCTCCTGTTCCCCAGTGCTTATTGCCAATGGAAGAGTTGTGGTAGAAAATCTGGAGAGAAACTTCTGTCCCAGAAACCAGCATGAGTTGTTTGCTTTCTCCTGTTCCTTCTCTTTTCCTAACCCTTCACCATCCCTTTCCTGCCTTCTACAAAGTAAAGGAGAAACTAAGATCAGCTAGTGAAGGGTTTCCTGGATTTGCTGCATAATTCAGTTGCAATATGAACATCTGCACTTTTCATTAGTCATTCACTAAGGGGTCAAAGAGAGACTGTCCCCAAGGTCACAGGAAAGGCAAGGGTTACCATTGCTCTAGGCCAAGACATTACAATGCTGATGATGACAAAACAATTTGGCAGAGAAGCCAACAACGCCAGAAAACAAGCCACCATCCCAATCAAGGGCAGTATTTTGATTGCTCAGAAAGCCAGCCCAGCTCCCTGCTGTCAGACTGTGACAATCCCCAGCTGGCAGGCCCGGGCCCCTCGGCTGCGTCCCCAGCCCGGTGTCAGTCCAGCTCCCCAGAGTGCTCTGCCAAGGCTGGGGAGAGTCTGTACACACCCAGCTCCCAGGAGCTGTACCTGGATAAACAGAGAACTGGAGATGGTGGTGGAGAAATTCCCCAAGGGCAGAGTTACCAGCACCAAGAAATGTTAGGTGTGACCACTCAGGGTGGCTGCAGCACACCTTCAGCACTGGTCCACTGAAGCACCTTTCCTTGCTGGCCTAGTCCTTCCTGGTCCCAAACAGGTGGTTCAGCCTTCCCCTGACACACGACTGGCACAAGGGCATGTGGAAGGAAACTCCTGGGAAATGGTGATGGTGGCACAAGGAGCAAAGCACAGCATTCCTGAATACAGACATTCTCCCTGCTGGCCGCTGCAGAGGTATGAGCAATGTGATGGCACGGGCTCTTAGTTTCCCTGGCCATATTTATGCCTTTATTTTCATCTAAACTTCTATCCAAGGCTTGCAGTGCACTTCCTGTGGCAAGATCCTCCAAGCAGTTCTGAGCTCTGCAATTTCTCCCCCGAGCCTCTTCTTCTTCAGGAATCTCGTTTGCAATTACCATGATTCTGTTTGTCCTTTGTCACGGCACATATATGTAATTTTCATATTGTGAAGGGACATCAAGTGGGAAAGCAAGGAAGTTTGGGGAAGTAGAATCAGATTTTCAATGACATTTCCTGTAGCCACCCTCTGTAACACACGCTTGTGGTCCAGCAGAACTGAGTCAGGTGTCCCATTTGTTGTTCTCTCAGTCCCAGAGTTACCAATGTCCACATCCATGTTGTTTTAATGCAGGTTACTTGCACACTAAACCAGATCACTCTGTGCCCAGTAGAGCTGATGGTCTGCTTGTGTGTAACCAGTGTAGCCAGCAAAAGGAAGCAGGGTTCACTCAGCATCCCCAGCCCTGGAATATTCAGAAGAGGAAATAGTCCTATTGGAAGATTCCTACAGAAACCAAAGCCCAAAAGCAGCCCTGATTGGGAACGTCCTCTGCTCAACTGTTTTGTTACAAGTGGCCCAAAGAAGAATGATTTTCATTTTTTAATCCTTTTTGCAGCAGGAGCTCTGGGTTAAGCAATGGTTACGGTGTGCTCAGGGCACCAAACCAGAAAATCTGAGACAGAGGGCCCAGATGCAGAATTTCTGCTCTAACCTAAACCAAATGCCACTGAATGCAGCTCCCCTCAGGATCTCCCTGTTCACAGCCTCGCTGGTGGCCAGCATCCAGACTGAGCATTAGTAAAACTAACAAACCAAACAGTTCCCACAGTAAGTCCCTTGCTCTCCAGTTAACTTATTTAACTGTGGAGCTTCTAAGAGGGATGTTTCATCTGCTGTTGTTGCAATAAGCGGGTATCCATGGCAAAACCCAAGGGCACTGCCCTACAGCAATGAAGTCTTGGCTAAGCTGCAGCAGCAACAGAAAAAGGTCAGAGCTCCACAGTAGCCCTGCTCCATTTTAAAAACAAAGCCCATCAGTTTGCTAAGAAATGAAGCAGGTTCTTCAATGGCTTGTAGGTCAGACCTGGGGTACCTCAACTCTGCCCTGTTCTTGTGCCCCCAAAGGTAGAACTTCCTGCCATAATTTGTTTTTCATCCTTTAGGCAAGGACCATTTCTACATGGTTCTGTACCTGGATAGTCTTGCAGTGCCACCCTCTCTAGGATTTTCAGTGGAACCCAGGACACTTGGTTTGGTGAGCTGCTCCATTCCATCTCTTAGATAACACTGCTGAAGTCCACCAGAAGGAGCCTTTGTGTATCAGTTTTGCACAAGCCTCAAGGGATATATTAACATGTAAGTAAAAACCCAGTGAGTCCTCCTAACTGTGTTGAATTATCATAAAATTAATCTTCCCAATCTGAATGAGAATAGGATGCTCTGGATTTGCAATACAAATCCCATATATGAAGGATATGGATGGTTGTACACCCGCTGCAAAAGATGACTTTTCTCCCAGCCTCCTCATTGACTGACCTGTGTAGTTTTATTCCTTAATAACTACAAAGGACTAAATGCACCCCTACAATAGCACAGATCTGTGTTCCCCTTCTTGCTTGCAGTTTTCTCTAGGATTTGTGCTAAGCAATGCCCTGCCTTCCCCAAGGCAGCTTCATCCTTTGAGATACGCCTGCCTCTGCAGGAGCTGTCTTCGACCAGAGAAAGTCGAAATATATTCTTCTCTTCTGAGGTACTCCTATTGTTGCAGTAAAAGCACAAGGAGGTGTCAGCAAACTGGCTCTGCCAAGCTCCTGCAGCTTTGATCTGATGGCTGGATTTTATCTGTAGATTTTATCTGAGGAGGATGAGTGCTTTTCACTAGAACGAGGCGGAAAAAAATAAAAGCAGATTAATTAACTTCCATAAAGTTATCCTTACTCACTTTCTCTTCCCTCTCCTGCTGTGTTTGTGGTAACAGCTCATTAGAGCCTGTGTTTGCAATAGCTGCACCATGAGACAGGAGATTTCATTTCCCGTCCTGCTTTCCAGGATGTGGCAGAACCGAGGCCACCTCCCCCAGCCACGCCAGCGGTACCGGGGGGTTTGTGGTGTCCACCGAGCACAGGTTTAGCCTCAGCTCCTTTCTTGTTCTGTTCTGCATGTAGGAGAACTCCTGTTCCAACGGCGAGGGAAGAAGAGGAGTTGGGATTTCTCCTTTGAGAGGTGTGGGGCTCGTGTTTGAAGAAGAAAAAAGCCTGTGCTGATTTCCCCCCCACCCGACCAGCACTGAGAACAGAGATGCTGCTGGTCTCTTCGGAGAACTTTGCCAGCCCCGCCGGCCCTGCAGAGGAGCCGGAGTCTGGTTGGATGATTTGAATCTTTGCCATCGTTCGGAGCAGAATGAAGCTCTGTAAAAGGACAGTGACTGAATGCCAACCGGGCTGTCATTAGCTCGGGCAGCCCAGGAAGCAGCTGATGTGCAGTTTGTGGTGGAAGTCATGCAGACAGAAGAGGTGGCTCGGGGCTGGAGAGGCCCCAGCCCCGGGCTGGAGCCCGACCCCAAAGGTGTATTCCAGGCTTGCTGTTGGGATGGATCAGGGACAGCTGGTGCCTGCACAAAGCACAGAGGCTCCACGGACCCTCCATTTGCAGAGGCTGTCAATTTTGCAGTGATTGTGGGTGCTGCTGGCCCAGCTCCATCCTTCTTCCACAGCAATCAAAGGAAATGTGCCCTAGTCTTGAAGTCTGGTGCTTCAGGACTGAAAAGCTTAATGGCTTTCCTCGGCTTTTTTTTTTTTTTCCCTCTTTCTTTTATGAAGCATAGGGTGTTTAGAACTATGGAAGCAGTGCAAGAAAAATATTAATGAATAACTATGGAGTGCAGACATTAATGCATTCCTTTCTCTTGAAATAACTGGCTTTTCTCTGTGGGGTCCATAAGAGAAAAAATGTCTGCAGAGTCTGAACCTGCTGTATAGAAGCCAAAGTAGATAGTGATTTAGAACTTAACTGGCTTCCCCCCCGCCCCCCTCCTTCTCTCTAAAATGTTATCTCTGCATTTATCATGTTGCAAAAAATCTCTTTCTCTGAGAAATGATAAACCTAAGGTACAGGGGCAGTTCTTGAGATTCTGGGTGATGGAAACTACGAATGAATAATGATTTTTGGGATCCTCTCCTACACCTCAAACTCCAACTGATGTTGGAGAGGAGGAATTAAAGCATTGCAAGCACCCCACCATCGGAGCTCCCCAGCGGTGGGTTCTGAAGTACCAAGTAGCTTTCTAGCTTTTGTTTTCCTGCAGTTATGGACCAAGGGGTGCATGCAGCAAATACGGGGTTGTGCTGCAGTAACAATTCTCCCAGGTTTGAATCACAAGCCAGGGCTGGAACCTGCAGGTCAGGTCAAAGGCAGCGGCACTTCACAGCCTTGTACTTCACAGCAGGAGCTGCCAGTCCTTTGATGGAACAAAAGGCAAGAGGAGGACGGTGGAGAACCCCATTGCTGACTACCAGCGGAAATGGGAATGGTGCATCCCTGTCTCCAGAGACAGCGTGTACAGGTACATGTTTCGGTGCCCAGTGGAGAAGCAGGAGGCTTAAGAACCTGCCTGAGAAAGACAGTTCTGAACCTTTGTTCACCCCTTGCCCCCCTCCTTGGCTGTTCCTCCTGGGCGATTCGACACCACGCCTTCCTCCTGCGCTGCCTTCGACCGCGCCTTTGCCACCCTGCGTGCCACAGAGGCTGCCGGCCCCCATGGCTTTGTCCCCGTGCCCCAACGTGCCAGGGACCAAGCCCTCGCCATCGCGATGGTTGTGCAATAGCAGCTGCCCGGGGTGCCGCTGCCCAGGCGGGATCTTTGGCGGGCTCCCGCGGGCGCGCTCCCCTCGCCCTCCCCCGGCCCTGCTCCCCGGGAGCCGCCGGGACTTGTAGTGTGTGCGGGGCACGGCCCGAGGGGCGGCCGCAGGACCCGCGCGTGTCCCCGGGAGCCGGCGGGGCGCGGCGGGGGCTCCGTGCGGGGCGGGGCTCGGGGGCGGTGGGGCCGCGGGGACCNGCGGCTGTAGGGCCCCGGGACCCGCCGCCGCTCCGCTGCCTTCGGCCGCCGCGGGGGGCTCGGCGGGGCGCGGCTCTGCTCGGGGTGGATGCCGGCCGAGGCCGGCCGCTCCCGGCACCATGCACACCGTGCAGAAGGACACCACCTTCACCAAGATCTTCGTCGGGGGGCTGCCCTACCACACCACCGACTCCTCCCTCAGGAAGTACTTCGAGGTCTTCGGGGACATCGAGGAGGCGGTGGTGATCACGGACCGGCAGACCGGCAAATCCCGAGGATACGGCTTTGTAAGTGCCGCTCCGC
>VZRR01007325.1:119205-136805 GCA_013398015.1 Oreocharis arfaki | reverse complement strand
CGCCGGCGCTGCCCCCGCTGCCCCCCGTGCGCCGGGGAAGGGGCCGGCAGCGGAGCCCCGGGCTGGCGAGCCCCCGCTGTGGCCGGGCAAACCCCCGCTGTGGCCGGACAAGCCCCCGTGAACTGTGGCCGGGCGGACCCCCCGGTGCCGGGCGCTGCGGAGCCGCCGCCCGTCCCGTCGCTGCCGCGGAGCGCTGTGTGCCGGGGCCGGGGAGTTTGTGCCCGCTGCGGGAACGAGGGGTTCGGTCAGGACAAAGGCCCGGCTGGGGGCCCAGGGGGAGCCCCCCGTGTCGGCCGAGGCCCTGCCGTTCATTTCAGCACCTCCTCCCCCCTCCCGCCGGCCGATGTCCGTGCGGGGCTCAGCGCGGTCCCGGCATCCCGCCCGCAGCTGCCCTGAACTCCTCCGCGCCCGGGGCTTTTGGGAAGGGCTCCGCCAGCTTCTTTAAAAAGGCACGGGGAGGAGGTGGAAGGGCAGGGGAAAACAGCTGGCACCGGCCCAGCGGGGAAACCGGGCGCGGGGGGAGCCCCCGCTTTTTCATCCAGTCCCGGCAGCCTTTCCCATCTCGCCGTACAAGCGAGGCTGCACGCAGGGAGTTCAGCTCCCGGTTCAAAATAGAACAATAAATAAACTCCACTTAGTGCCTGTTGCTGGAGTGTTTACAAAGCACTGTTGCTACAAACAAGGCTGTGCTCGATTCCAGGTGACCATGGCAGACAGAGCTGCTGCTGAAAGAGCTTGCAAAGACCCAAACCCCATCATTGACGGCAGGAAAGCAAATGTGAACCTGGCGTATTTGGGAGCAAAACCAAGGAGTATTCAAACTGGTGAGGCATCCAGGAGATCCCATCTCTCTCTATTAGAATAACTTGTAAGACGAGGAAACAAGTTCCTCGGGCTGGAATCATCTGATCTGACGATGCGCATTTATCTGTCCCCCATAGTTCTGATTGTTGGCTGATGACACTGCGTAGTCCAGTTACCTCTCTGCTGTATCTTCTTACTCAGCCCTGCTGCACTAGTGTTACTCACCAAAGTCCATACAACCGAGTTAAAGCTGTTTTCTTCCATGGCTGATTCGTTTGCCCGTTTCCCTCTTTGTTACATGAGAATTAACAGTAAGATCCGCTTCATCATTTCTCCCTTTGGTTTAATGACCACGGTACCCAGTGTGTAAAACAAGGCTTTATACCCCATTGTCTGTTTGATAACAGCACGTTCACACTGGGCTTTCATCATGAATTCCCATCTGCTCCTCGTGCATATCACATATGCATGTTAAATTTAACTTGTTTCTAAATGGGGCTCTGAATTTGCTCACATGCGTAGCAGATCAAATGCAAAGACGTGTGGTGTAATTCTGCCTGTGTGTTAGGAGTTGAATGGTACAATGGATGCCATTCATTAATAATTCTTTTTTTTCTGAACCTTTTTTTTTTTTTAGGTTTTACCATAGGTGTGCAGCAGCTACATCCAGCCTTCATTCAGAGACCCTTTGGGTAAGTGGAGATGTTTCCTAACGGTCTGTTTGAAATCAAATTCTCAGATCAACTTCCTCATTATTTAAAATGTGTGAGAAAAGCCTTCACCATCGAGAGTGGACAGTTTCAACAGCTGTTGTTAATGTTCGGAGTACTTTATTTCTGGTGGAGATTTCAGAAGTTTTGTGCATTTGTCAGCTTTAATGTAATTCCCAAAGATCCTTCTTTATCCTCAGTAAATCTTAGTCATAATAAACCCAGTGCCTTGCTCACTGCTTTGCCAACTTCAAGAATTCACAGGAATTCAAATAAATGGAAAATAGTTTCTCTATTATAGTACTTAAGGTGTCAAAACAATTAAGCAAATTCTGTTCTCATGTTTCTCAAATAAGATCCTCTGCTTCCTCTGTGCCGTTTCCCACGTAATAACGCTTAGGATACAGTTTTATCCTAGAAAACAAATTGCATTGGAAACAAAGTCTGTTACTTAATGAAAGTAACATTAGGTCAAAAATTGATTTTGGACAGATGTTATACAAGGCTTGAATAGTCTGCAAAAGTGGGCTTTTGTCTGCTGTTTTCAATAGCTTATACCATCCCTACTCGGTTAGAAAAGTCCTCTTTTTATACATCTAATAGGATCTGGCAGCTGCTCGGCAAAAGACAAGTGTGCTTCACGAGAACAATAGTGACTGTCATACTGCCTTCATTTAACTGTTTAATGATTGATGCAGCTCTCTTTTTGCACCATTTCAGAAAGTGAATATTGATAAGCTTTTTTATTATTATTTTCTAAGAGCATTAAGAAAGTAGGTGCATTTTTTAAAGCTTTTGAGCACTGCCCTGTTGTGGTTTTTGTGTGACTCTAATATAAATAGATGGGATTTTGGCCTTTGTCAACAGCAATACTTCATCCCTCCCCTGCTCTCCGCTCATTTTTTTTGGGGGTGTTTTGTTTCTTTCTTTCTTTCTTTTTTTTTTCTAAGAAAAAAAATCTGCTAACAATAAAACTTTCATTCCTCTGCCCTTATGGCTGCAGTTGCCAACTGCCTGGATAATCTCATTCCGATGAGTTTATGGATGTAAGAGGCTGTGTTGCCACAATAGTGCACACCCAGTGTATGTGTGCTGTGTGTGGTTCAAACACGCCGCTCTTCGCAAGCGGTTGCAGCTCTGCTGGGAAGCCTTGAAAACATCTGCCATGAAATGAAGGGTCTCCCCTTTTTTGGGGGCAAGAGCCACATTAGTCTGCATAGACAAGGTACTGCTTTTTAACAGCTCTCCTTGCATGGGAGCTGCAAGAGCTTTCACAGCCCCCGAAGCAGCAGCACCACCTTTGAGATGCGCACCCAGAGATTTTTGCACGGCAGTGCAGGAGAGAAGTTGCCAATAAAAGCAGCCTCTGGCAAGTCCTGCCATGCATGGGAACAGAGAAGAGCAAAATGGTGAAGCCCGTTAAACTCCTCATGTTGGCAGGAGCACCTTGCAGATTATCTGCAGTTCTCTGGGTGCCCTTCCTACCCCACGGCCGCAGCTCTGGAAAACATTTTTTTTTGTTGTTTCCAACAGTTTGCTTTTGGTTTCACATCCAGAGGAGTGTGGGATCGACTGATTACATGTTCCTTGTGATCTAGACAGTTCCTGTTGCAGTTCTTAGGCATTGGTTTCATCATTAAACCAGCAGAGCTGCAGTTAGCACATACAGCGGAGAACACTATAAATTATTTATCAGTTGCCAAGAGACAGGAACCAGGAGAATGGAGGCCTGGAGGCAGGGGATTATATATCATTATTTGCAAGCATCAGTAAACAAGAATTTAATTGAATTCAGTCATTGCCGCAGCAGAATCACTGGAAATTTGAATTTTGCAGAATGTGTTTACCTGGGCACCACCTTTACCTGAGCACCACAGCTGGGGCTGCTCTGTGGCTTCTGAGCAAAGCCTCAGGTGCTCAGTCGAGCAACAGAGCTTGGCTGACAGTTTCTTCTTTGTCTCCTCAGTAGACCAACAGAGCTAAGAGCCTGCTAGGCTTCACTCTTGCACTCCCTTGAACCCACAATTTCTGTGGCCCTCTGTGGGATATGAGGGTAG
Source organism: Oreocharis arfaki (assembly GCA_013398015.1). Classification (NCBI taxonomy): domain Eukaryota; kingdom Metazoa; phylum Chordata; class Aves; order Passeriformes; family Paramythiidae; genus Oreocharis; species Oreocharis arfaki. Next base: position 133,234 of record VZRR01007325.1, on the reverse strand, counting down.
ATGAGGAGTTTGGCAGGGTCTGTCACTGAATTGCTGTTGTGTTTGCTCTGCGCCGTGCAGAGTCCATCCTGTCCTTTCCCAAAGGAACTCAGTGGCTCGGCTTGCTTTGCCCCCGGTGTGAAGTGTTGCCTGGCTCTTCCTCCTCTAGTTCCTATCTCTGCAAAGTGTTTGTGCCCAGGGGTTGGCATTGTGGTTTCCAGAAGATGATTGTTAGGGGGCACAGGGTGCTTGGTGAGTGCGCTGGGCTTGGCAGGGCAGGAGTGAATGAGAAGCCGTTAACTCCTGGGCAGTTAACGCAGAGCACGCAGCCAGCCATGTCCCAGCTATCAAACCACAAAAGGCAGGTTTTGGTGAAACCTGAAATGAATGGAAATTATGAAAATTGCCCAAACACCAGTGAGGATTATTTATAAACTGAAGGCTTCCCCACCGCCCAGCCCCAGACACCCAAATGCAGCTGTAAATATTGCCAGGGCTATGCGGAACAGAAAGAGAAACCATGAGGAGCCTCTCTCCTTCCTCCTGCTGTCCTGGCAGGGGAGGCACTTGCACAGCAGACAGCACGGAGTCAGTAGTAAATCCTGTTTGGAAAAGAAGTTTCTAGCTTGTTGTAACCAAAGATCTTAACAGTAGTGCAAGGCAAAGGATGTGTCTGTGTCAGGGTGACTTGGAGATCCGGCTGCTGAGTTTAGGGAAGCAGCATTCAGCCTGGGGGCTCAGCCTGAAGCTTGCAGACTGTGCTTTGCTTGGAGGCACCTGGCAGTGCCAGTGTGTCCCTGCAGCTGCCGCGCTTAGTGGTCAGGTGATGTGGCACAGCTCCTTGGTCCCACCTCTTGGTCCTTTCCTCTGGGACCCTGGAGCTGGAGGCAGGTTTGAGTCTGTGCAGGGAGCGGGGATTCCCTGGTTCTCCTCTGTGCTTGCTGCTCTGGCCACGGGCAGCATATGGCAGATGCATTCCTGTGGCTGTGCCTCAGCGAAGGAGCTATCTGTGTGGGAGATCTACCAGTGACTGAGTAAGTGACTGAGCTCTTGCTAACATAAAGCTGTCTCTTGTGGCAGGATCCAGTGCTTTCCATAGCTGCACGTTGGATGTCATTGCTCCAGAGACCCCATCCATGTGTAGTTACTTGTTTTGGTGACCCCCTGCCTCTGGCCTGCATTTGGTCTCCAGCAATGTCAGAAAGAGTTAAATCTCTTTCAGTTTAAAATTTCATTCGTTGATGCTGCTGTAGTTAGGAAGTGAAGAAAGTCCCTCTTTGTGTCAGCCCAGCCTCCCTCGCAGCTGTTTATCCTTAAAATTTCTCTATTGGGTTAAAAATAAAAGGCAACAAACTTTCATCTTTTCTGTGGCTATGCTTGTGAAAGGGCGCACGCTGGCCGTGCTGTGCCCAGCCTCTGTCAGCTGGCATCCCCCTGCTCCAGCTTCCCACTGCCCCCTTACCCGGAGCTGGAGGCTGCAGGATCCCATCCCGCTCCAGCAGGCTCATGTGGATGGAGCACCCGGCACCTGGTGTTATCCTGTGCCAGGAACATGAAAGCTTGGGGGGGATGAGGGGGCATTTCCTAAGAAATGTCCAAATCCATTTTCCAAACGGCTTCAGCTGCTGGTTCTCGTGCATGGTGGCTGCTGTTCAGACCAAATGTTTGCCAGTCAGAAAGAAATCCCTTTTTTATTTTTTTATTTTGTAGGTTTTAAGCACAGACATGTATTTATAAGCAGTTCAGACAGCTTTGAGAATTTTCTTGAACATCTGCTTCAAGATGGCAAATGCTGGTGTGAGATCCAAGGGTTTGGTGTGCCATTTGTTTTGGGTTTGGGGCACAATTTGCTCATATTCTGCCTGTAAAACAATACAAAAGCATGGTCTGATATAGTGACCTCAGGGTTGGCCATGTGAATGCTGTGCCAAGCTCAGACCTGTTGCAAGGGACAGGCTCTGGGTGAAGGATCTGAGCCGTTCCTGGGCAGGTGGGACACAGGCTTGTGTGTGGTGGAGAGACAGGCTGAGCTGGCTCTAGCTTTGTCCTTACACCACATGGCTTGAGCTGTGCCATCTTCTCGCGTGATTCCCTTGCCTCTGGTGGATTTCTCTTCATCCTCCCCAGCACAAGAGCAGCCTCCTCAGCAGCAGAGACCCGAGTCCTTTCCCCTTGGTGCAGGAGCTGGGGAGTGGCAGATCCAAAATTCTCCTGTGCTGCTCTGGCTGGTGCCACAGAGTCCCAATGTGGCAGATTGATGCACACGTCTGAATTTCCAGAGCAGCCCAGCTTGTGCTTGATCTCATGTTTCCTCTGAGCAGCTGCTGGCATATGGGCCCCAACTCGTAGTATTAAGCACATGCCCAGTAATTTGAATGATGAATGCAGCCCTGGGCATCCTGCCCCGGCGCTGAGGGCACCAGCCAGGGAACCAGACAGTTGTGCTGATAATTTGGTAGCAAGGACACCGGGTCACTTCTAAATATGACTTTTATGAAGAACTTGTTCCCCACGGATGGGAGCAAGCTACATACCAGAGCTAAATATACTCCATGATCACAAAAGATGAAAAGTTGTGGACCTCGGAGTTAAAACTCAGTCTCCTGTTTCTCAGTCTCCAAGTGCTGTAAACAGGGTTGTGCTGTCCCCTGCAATTTCCCTGTCACCAGCTTTGAGCATTTTAGCTCTCCTGTGTCAGAGTTGAGCTGCTCTGGCCAAAGCAGCAGAGGCTGGGAAAGCCATGCTGGATCCAGGCATGCTCCATGATTCCAGCTTGCAGGAGGGATTAGACTGAGATGTCTTAAATGTTCTACTACTACGAAGACACAACTGGTAGCAAAGATCACAAACTCTTAAAATGGAATTTCTTTCTAGACTGAGAAATTACTTAATTACTTGTTTTATCAGTGTGGGCCTTCTTTTATCAAAAAGAGGTATTTCATTGCTTCTTCCATAGCTGAAGCGTTCTACTTCAAAATACTTCATCTCTCCAAGAAAGGGGTTTTAATAACTCAAATGAGTGGATGGCTTTAATTAAGGGTCAGTGGAAGGGATCATGTGTAAAGAAAGAAAGTCTGTTAAAAATTGAACCAGTTGAAAGTAGTCACTGAAGGTCTATGATTCTAAAACTTGTCAGGTACTTCAGAAGACTTTGGAGATGTTTCTGCCATTGATTTTCCCTAAATTGCAGAAGAAAATTGGAGAGCTCAGTCAAAGGCAGAATTCTGGGGCTTCCTGGGTTAGTCTGTTGGAGACTTTGGTTTTCCCTACCATCCTACCAGGTTCCTCACTCTGATGTTGAAGGGCTCGAGTTCCTGTCATGCACTGGTGTGAAGCAGTCCCTGTTTCTTCTGTCAGTTAATTTCTGGTTTGGCTGTGCTGATAACTGGAAAGGGGAGGGGTTTTTCCTTCTCTGGAGAGCTGTCTAGTTGTGGATAAACTTCGTGTGGCTTTTTCCTTGGTGCCAGATGGCTCTTGTTTCAGGCAGATGTTATCTCCTGCTACCTGAGTGTTTTTTAGCCTGCTTCTCCAAAACTATTTTTGGTCTGGCCCAGCATGCCTTTGTTTGGGATCATGGGGTTTTTTTCCTTCTTCCTTTGGGTGTGGGGGAAGCAAGATGCAGAGGATAACGCTATTGAGCCTGGCTATAATTCATGGTGGAGCTGAGCATGTTGATCTCAGACTCTTGGTTGAGCTGAGAAAAAGGATTAGATCTTTGTGAGATGTACTCCCACCTTTGGCCTGCTGTCTCTTTTTAATTTCTTTCTGTTTTTTCCCCACTGACTGCAGTGTGGGACAGTGTTGTGGCGCTTCATGCCTTCCTGATTGTCACTGGTGTGGTGACATCTGCTCCCAGCAGGGAAGCAGGAAACTCAGTCCTGTACCTGTTTGCACAGGCTGCTGTGTCAATCTTCTCAGGGGGACAGAGGAGGATGAGGAGAGGACAGACAGGCAAATTAGTTACAAGAGGAGCAGAAATTGTGTTGATTGCTTTGGGTTTTTTGTGTTTGTGTCCCATGGAGCTGCAGAGTTCATCCTTGTGTGACTTTTAGCTGGCTGGGATATCTGGCTGATGAGGCAGAAGCTGTTGACATTTCAGTGCACGTTTAAGTCAGCTTTAGTAGGGACATTTCAGGAGCTGGAGGTTTGTCATGTCATGGTTGAAGCCCAGCCCTGTCAGTGAATGCTGAGGGACTGTGGAGTGGTTGGGGCTCAACCAAGATCTGCACCAAAGTGTTGGTGGATAAACTGTGATCCCCTCCTGGAATGAGAGTCCTTGGGGGCAGGCAGGGACCCTCTGGCCATACTCCAGCCTCCTCCTCATGTCTGGATTGAGAACAGCACCTGAATTTCTCACATTTCTACAGCCTGTCATCGTGGCTGGGGCCTGTATGATACCTGTGGCCAGCCCTGCCTCTACTCTACACACGTTTACTAAGAGTGTCTCCTCGAGGTGAGTGCTTGCTGGCTTGGGAGTGTCCCTCAGGAGCGATTCCTTGGGGTGTGAGTTACACCAGGATGTGTGCCTGCATCTCCAGCTCTGCGGTGCTGCCGTGGCACTGCCAGTGCAAGTGTGGGGTGTGCTTCCCAGGGCAGCTCTAAACTCAGGAGCCCACTTCAAAACCCACCTTTGGATCTGCCAAGCAGGCAGTGGTTGGAGGTGTCACATCACCAGGGGCTGTGCTCAGCTGCTTCTGCAGCACCGCCTGCCATCACGTGCCGTGGCAGTGTGGGTGTCCCTGTGGCAGCTAATGGGTCAGCTCTAGTGGAAATGGAGGCCAAATTCCTGGGGTCAAATGCCAGAATGTGTGCCTTCACTGGCAGACACAAAGGGCTCTGTTTCTTTTATTCCTCAAGGAATAAAAGGCTGGTCGTGGTGGTGGCGTTTGTGTGCTGATCTCTGTGAGGCTGCCGAGAGCCCTGTGCCCCTCCTTGTTTCCCAAATGTTTGTGTGATGCCGTGTCCCTCCTGGCAGAGGGGTGCAGCTGTCTCCACCTCTTCAGAACTGACAAAACCAGGTCCCAGCAGGACTGGCAGAGATCGAGGGGGGACTCCCACTCAGGAACTCCCGCCTTGTTGCTCTCCCAAACTCGAGCAGCTCATGGCTTGTGTAGGAAGTCCTCCAGGATGGCAGAGAGCTGAGAAAGTGCAGCCAAAGCACATTTTAGGTGTAAATCTGATACAAAATAGTCAAACATATGAAGTGTCACTGAGATGAGCACTGCTGGAGAGAGTTGCTGACGAGAGCTCGTTCCTCTTCCTCAGTGTTTGGGAAGAAGTGTGGGACACATTTCCACCTGACTTGTCCCTTCTTCCTGGCTGCCCCCCCAGCCAGCCCTGCCCTGCTGCTGTGGTGGGGAGACCTGGCTGATGGCAGGTTTTGAAAGGGACTTTTTCTTCTGCCTGGAGCCAAGAGTGCTGTCCCTGCTCCTTTCCCCTGACGTGTTTGAACATCTCCACCCAGGCCTGCACCAAAACGGGGCCTCTCGTGTTCTGTCCCCCAGCCAAAGCAGGACAGGGCCTGTGTCCCCTCTGCCGGTGACTCTGTAACCATCTCTTCTGTTCTGTTTCAATTCTGGCTGCCGGGGCAGCGTGGCGTGGTGCCACGTGGTCAGGAGCGTGGGCTGGCACCACGAGGGCCCTGCCGTCCCTCCTGCCGTCCCTCCTGCCGTCCCTCCTGCCGTCCCTCCTCCCGTCCCTCCTGCCGTCCCTCCTGCTGTCCCTCCTGCCGTCCCTCCTGGGCCGCCGCCGCCTCTGGGCTTAGGTTTGACCCTGCTCCTTGTGTTGGGTGGCCTTTGCCCGTGATTCGTTGTCGTGCCAGCAGCATCTCGTCCGTGTGCTGTTCACAGGATGACTTTGGTGTGTGGTGGCCACGGCTGATCACTTGGTTGATGTTTTATAATCACGCCGTGTGTTGTTTTTGATGGAGTTCTCTTCTGGCTGGCATCGTGGGGGATGAGGAAAACTGCAGGGAGGGAGGAAGGGAAAGGCATCTTAAAACACAGATGTGACTCATCCTGTAGAAATTCAGATTAAGAGTTTGCTGTTTTCTAGAAAGAGAACTCCAGAACAGGTTGCTTTTTTAAAATTTATCTCCTGAAAGATTTATCTTCAGAAATAATGGAAGGGGGGGAAAATATTTTAAGATTTTCTGTGGATGCTAAATGTAGCCAGCAGAGAACTTCATCCTACTGCACTGGTTTGTTTTGTTTGTAGCTGCAAGTCATCAGAGTGACCTTACTTTGGGTTGTGTGTTTTGTTTCGATCGATGAGTTGCCATCTGTCCACCTATAATTCAGAAGACCAAACTGCATAGTATCTTGATTGAAATTTCTAGCTGAATTATTGAAATCCCACAGACCGAAAGAACCTTCCCTTTTACATTTACATTCCCTTTAGAAGCAGATCCTGCAGTTGCTGAGTGTGATCTTTTAGTGCAGTACCAACTGTGGTGTGTGATGTGTGCTTGTGTATGCGCTGGGGCTGGTGGGATGGATTTCTGCAAGCTGGGTACAAGAGTACTTTCTGTCTTCCAAGCTAATGGTGCTTTTTATTCCAAGTAGCACTGAAGAGCTGGAATTTCTCCTTGCTAAGGGAAAAATGTAGCACAGGATGTTGCAGATTTGCTGTCTCCGAGCCCACCATGGAGCTGTGATGGAGGCGGTCCGTGCGTGAAAGCAAAGCCAACAATGCGGAGCTCCTTGGGATGAGCTGGGAATGTCCACTCGCCCTGATGGCACCATGTCCCCCACATGGGCTGTGCCAGCTCTGGAGAGCAGTTGGGTGGCAGCAAGGGACGTGGAGGAGCTGCTCAAACAGGGTGATGCTCAGGCTGGGTGTCTGTCAGAACTGTCCTGGTCATTTGGTGAGCACAGGTGGAATGCCTGTGGGCAGGAAAAGTGCAGGCCCCTCCTCTGCTCCTGCTGCTGGGTGGTTTTTAGTGGACTGTGCATTTTTTTGTTGCATTTGTAGAGTGATTTTAACTTTGCTGGGCCCTGGAGTACCAGGAAGCCTGGTGGCAGGGTGTGATGTGTAGGGAGCAGTGACGAGCAGCCAGAGCATCCATCCCCAGTCTGGGATGCAGGATGGTGTCTGAGCTGCTGATCTAGCAGGGGGTAGAGCTATAAGCGTGAACAGTCTGCTCATGCCGTGCCCAAGTGCCTGGGGGTGCCTCTGCAGAGCCTTTCCCCAGGCCCTGGCAGGCCCAGAGAGCAGCATTGCACTTCTGTGTTATTTAAAACAAAATGAAAGAGAAAATCCCCCAGTGACAGGCGTGAGGAACCTCTGGGTGGGACTAAGCCCTGCTCCTCCAAGAAGTGGCTGCCACTGCCTGGTGTGAGTGTCTGACATGAAGTGCCCTTGGGCTGAGCTGGTGCCTCAGCTCCAGCTCTGATTCAGCTGTGCTGGCCTCAGTTTAGATCAGAGCTGAACAAAAAGAGATTCAATGCGTTTCTGCTGCCTCATCTCATTCTTGTTACCCACAGGGTGATGCTGGGTATGGTGTGTTTATGGACTGAAGGACTGTGAGGTCCCTCTTGCTGTCCGGGGGTGTCTGTGGCCTCAGAAGAAGGTCTTGCACTGAATCAAAGGTTGAGGTTCTGCTCACCATCATCCATCCTCCCTGCTGCCCTGGGCATGTGGAAGGACCCTGATTTCAGAGGCAGTGTTGCTGTGTGGGGAGAGGAGAGCAGTCATTCTCTTGTCATGCAAATTGTCTCAAGCAAAACCAAACTGCGGGCGGGAGTGGGAAAAGGAGAGAGAACTCCGTTCAGATGAGCACTTGTTTGTGAGAAGCCTTTCTCCTGCCTGAAGAGCAGATTAAACCATCCAGTGCTGGTTGTAAAGCAAGTGGGAACAGCCCTGTAAGTGCTGGGTAGGAGAGACCAGCCCCATGTGGACCCCAGCACGCTGCAGGTGGTAGCTGAGATTTAGGATGCTCGGGTGGAATGAGGGTAGCCATGTACAGCCCTGTGCCTTGCGAAGAGCTCGTGGGAGGCTTTCAAGAGTGGTTGTGTTTGAAAATGTGCTGTCACACACATCCACACAAAAATCCCCAAAATATTTGAATCTGCATAATCTTTCTGCAGAGTTTTGCCTCGGGGTTATTTTTATTTGCCAAAAGGAGCTGGGTTTGGAGACAGGCTGGCAGAAGCTTCCCGGGGATGGCTTTGCTTCATTCTGTGGCCTTGTGTGGTTCAGCAAGCAGTGGCCAAAGGGACCTTCTCCTCAGGGTGCCCTTTTTGGTGCGTGTGGCTCTGATCTTCCACTGGTACTGTGCCATTTGCTGGTGTTTAATAACCCTATTTCTTAAACAAGCCCCAGATGTGTCACCCTGCTGCACTCTCCAGGCCATGTGCAATAACCTGTTTTCGTCTGGCCCATGGCAGTTTGTGTGGATGTACCTAAACCTTCCACGTTTGCACAGTTTTTGCCCTTATTTTAGGCCTGACTTGACGTGGGCCCTTTGGAAAATACAGCCCTTTCATTTTGATGCTTTATTTCCCCCCCCCTTTCCTCCTCATTAGCAGTTTCTAGCAAATTAGTGGGCACTCCTGCATTAATCACCTCCAGGATCTTTCCATCTGAGGACTTTAATTGACTGTGACATTGTTAAGTTCCTCTCAGCAGCACAGCTACCTCAGGGCAGGGGCAAACCTGGGAGAAGCAGCACTTCTGGACCCTCATGGAAAGGGCAGCGGAGATGCCAGGGGCAGATGTGGCAGCTCACAGACACAGGAGTGTCACTGCCCTGCCAGCTACGGGGAGTGTTACTGGGGGGAAGAAAGCAGCATTAATATCTCGTGTTTTACAGCAAACACTCTGTAGCATTCCCTAAACATCCAGTGTTGTGGAAACATGGTGTAAGTGTGTAGCAACTGGTAACAAGTTGGAGGGCCCGAGGCTGTGCCAGGGGACAGTGGTCATTCCTGGTGGGACAAGCAGAGAGTGGGCACGTTGTCCCTGGTGCCAGGAGCTGCCCCACAGGGACTGTGGGTCCTCAGGACCCTCCACCCGCGTTTGGATGGTGGGATGTGGAGAATACAGGAGGCAGAAAGGCTGGCAGGGACAGGCAGGGTGTGTGGGGGCCGAGGAAATGAGGTGAGCCAGGAGCTGTCATGGCCTTCCAGGGAGCTGATTTTGGGGACCAGCAGCCTGGATAGTGGGGGATACAAGCCATGGGGACCCAGGGTGTGTGTATTAATTGCAGCCCATGCTTCACCTTGCGCTTCTCCCCCGCCTCAGGTCTAGGAGTGTTTGCTTTTCATCCCCACCCCGGGGACCACTGCTGGGCAGCACCGTTTCCGTGGCTGATGCACGTGAATTCTGGGGAAAAGAGGGGGATGTGCCGGCCGGGAGGAAGCCCAACCCCTCACTGACTCTCTCCCTTTGCCTCCACAGACTCACGCCTCACTATGTTTACCCCCAAGCTATCATCCAGCCCAGCGTGGTGATCCCCACCCCCGTGCAGTCCATCACGTCTCCCTACATCGACTACACCGCCGCCAGCCAAGCCTATTCCCAGTACACCACAGCTGCCTACGACCAGTACCCCTACGCTGCCTCCCCCGCCGCCGGCTTCGTGGGATACGGCTACACGGGCACGGTGCAGCCTCCCCTCACCGCCAGCAACCCCGCGGCGCCCGCCACCGCCTTCGTGCAGTACCAGCCCCAGCAGCTGCAGCCCGACCGCATGCAGTGAGGGCCCGCTCGGCCTCCCAGGACAATCTCTTACTGTGCAAGGATACGACTAGGACAACAAAACGGCAGAAAAAAAAAAAATAATAAAAGAAACAAACAACAACAACAAAAAAATCACCCCGTTCCTTTATCCCCCTTACGTAGGTGCATATCGATACCTGAGCTATTTATAGTGTTGAGGGCGAACCCGAATCCTTGCATTCTGACTGTGCTTATATGAAAGTGGACTTCTGGTAAGTTTTTTTTTTCTTTTTTTCGTTCCTTCAATCTGGACAGATACTGTCTTGAAGATGTTCTAAAAGCGGCTGAAACGTTTCACGGGAAAACTACAGATTCTTGCACACATCGCGGTCTGCTTCCATCACCTGTGGTCTTCTTTCCACCCCCCCCTGCCCCATCAGCCCTTCCTTCCTCATCCAGCCTACAATCCTCTTATTTACTGGTGAGGTACAGAGGTACTCGGAGAACGTGGAGAAAAAAAAAGCAATCTTATTTTTTGGTTGTACAAAAACTTTGTAATACTCAGAGATGACTTACAGAAAAAAAAAAAAAAAAAGCGAAAGAAAAACTATTTTTTAATATTTATTGCGATTTTATTCGCATGAGCTGTGAATTGCAGACAGAAGAATAGTAGTAAGTATCTGCCTTGTTTAATTCTCATTTTACTAAATTATTGTATGTAGGTAAAAGTTCTTAAGTAATTGCTGAATCACTTCAACATGCAAAAGGGAATATTGGCTTGAAGGAGAGCAGAATATTCCTTTAGTCAACGCACTGTACTATTTTCTTATTGTAATTGTTACTCTGTTAAGATTATCTCAAATTTAGGTATATTTTTAAATGCAAAAAACCAACCAAGAATACTGAACATTTTGTCTACTTTGGTAGATCTTTTGTTACGATGCTGCAACCTATGGAGACATTTACAGTATTTATGTAAAAGAGATTTGGGGCTGTTGGCCAGCAAGGTTTAGGAGAATATCAGGAGTGGAGCAATAGAGAAAAAGGTGTTATGTCACTGAACAAATGGGTAATTGTAACCTTTTTATGCCTGTGATCCAACAGCCAAATAAAGGAAGAGAACAGGCGATGTAAGTTAAGTGCATTTCTACAAAGACAGCAATAAACTATTTTAACTTTTAAAATTATTCGATGCTGTATTGGTACCATGTTTGCTTGGCTGCAGTGCCTTAGGGAGTATTTCCCAGCCCACCTGGTCTGGCCATGCTGGGCTTCACCCCTTGAGTGTGTCGGGGTGGGCTGGGAGCGTGTCCCATGGGACGAGCCCCTGCTGCCATCCTGGCAGGCTTCAGGTGATGCCACCGTCCTGCAACGTGTCCCACATTCTGCCCTTGCTCTGCATGTCCCGAGGCACCTCAGGGTTTCTGAGCTCACAGGGCTCTGTGGGCTGGTACCGAGTGCTTCCTCACGCTGTGTGGAGCAGCGGGTGGGAGGTGCTGCCATCCTGGTGCAGCTCCAGTGGCAGTAGGATGGGATCTCACCCCAGAGTTCTCGGGCCATCACTTTCCTTCTGTTATTTGCTTAGAATAAGTTGGTGGTTATTTTTCTAAAATTAAGTCCCATCTGAAAGTGAGTGGTCTGCCAGAGCCCTGGCTGGGTTAAGGGGATTTTCTGAGGGTGTCTCTGATCCAGCAGAGCCAGGCAGGTGCCAGCAGCCGAGAGACCCTGGCAGGGTGCTCACACCCCTGAGCCTCCTTCGCTGCTCTGCTGCTGCATTTGACTTTCCCCAACCAACTTGCTTTAGAAGTTTGGTGTTCAGATTTTGACAGTTACAAACTTAAAGAATCAATTTGTAAAAGTAAATAAAATTACTCTCTTTGATCATGCCAGCTATCTGGTTCATCTCTATAAAGGTCACGGCAGGCCTGGTGCCAGGAAGGGCTGCGTTTTTGGCACCAGCATCTGCTGCTGTTCCTGGTGGTGGTGCCTAAAGCCATCCTAGGGGAAGAGGATATGCTGTAGGATGAAAGCAGAGGCAGTTCAGCACTGTGGCTGCCCTGGGGAACTTAAATGCCCACGGTGGGCATGTCTAATGTCATCAGCAGCCCTCAGAGTAAACGGCCCATCTGGATGAATGGAAACAACTCGCTCCTGCCTTGCTTGTGTTGCGTGAGAATGCAGATCCTGGTGGGGCTCTGTTCATCCTGCCCGGGGTTTTGCTTACAACCATGTGGGTGACATTTATTTCCTTTTTAAGTAATTGCTTTCTGGCTACGCTGTGGGGCTGCCAAAGGAGTAAGAGCCGAGCGCCGCATCCAGCGCGGCGCTGGCGGGAGCGCAGCCTGGCCCGAGCCCTGCCTTTGAAGTGCTATCGGGGCTGGAGATTATTCAGCAATTCTTCTTTCTCCCTGTCAGGAGTCCTTCTGAGGAGAAGGGAGGGGAGGATTTTTGGATGGAGGTGCGGGGAGCTGCTGGGGAGCACTTGGCCCCAGCCCAGCATTGAGGTGCCCGTCCCCAGGCAGGGGTGCCTGGCACTGCTGAGCTGGGCTTTTGTCCTCGCTGGGGGCACACGTCCCCCACTCAGTAGGGACAGCAAGGCTGCTGAAAATCGATTTGTTGTTGAAAAAACCCATGTGTGCAGTGCTCTCTGAAGTGAAAAGAGTGATGATTTTCCATTTAGCTGTCTGATTTCCTGAAAGGTGGCCAAACTGCCAGGAAGCGAGGGCGCAGGCGGCGCTCCCAGCACCCGGCGCTGCCGAGTGCCATTCCTGGATCCCGCTCAGTTTTGCTCCGGGCTCATTTTGAGAAGCAGCCACATCAAAACAGCAGCCCAACCTGCCGCCTTCCTGTTTGCGAAAAGCCGGCTGTGAAATTGCGGGCGGGCGGGCAGAGTAATGAACTCTGTCATCCTCCTTCCCGCTGGGAGCGGGGCCGTGCTGCCAGGTGGTGCTGGGAGCCTCCGAAAAAGAGCCCAAGCGCTTCCCTGTCCCGTGCTAGGCTGGGAAAGAGGGAAGAGCTCAAAGGGTTGCTGTTAGCAGGACAAGAGAGAAACTGCAGAGTAGGAGCAGCGGGGTGTGGGTGAGAGGCAGTGGCTGCCTGGCTCCTGACTGGTCAGGGTGGCACAGGGCAAGTGCTTAAATCACTTGGAAATTGCTTAAAAGTATAATTTAATTTTTTTTTTTAATGCACTGCTTGATGGAGCATCCTCTTCCACCTCCTTGTATTGTCCCAGCACGAAGGAAGCTCATCCTGGGCAGCTCAGCTGTGCTGCAGCCAGACAGAAGCCAAGGGAGGGGACGAGCAGGGGGGTCACAGTGCTTGTTTTAAAAGCTTCAGGGACCAGGCAAGGGCTGGGTGGTTTCGACAGGGCAGCCCTGGCAGCACCTGGTATCTGCTTGGCAGGTTCCAGGGGTGGGACCAGCTTTGGGAGGCCAGACCTTGTCCTGGACACATCTCCATGGCCATCCTTGCATCTGACCTAGCCCAGGCCACCTCTCACAGCTGTGCCCAGCAATTTGCATGACAAACTCAAATCCTTTTTATAGGAAACCATCACACTGGTGCTGTCAGGGGGAGGTTTGGCTCATGGGGGCTGGGGCACGTGCAGCCCCTGTGCTGTCATGGGGAAGTGTTTCCATAAATACCAGTGCTGGGGTGCGGGTCATCGTCTGGACGAGCCCAGCCACAGCCTGGCATCGTGTCCTGGCATCACCTCCCTTCCCACCCAGCAGCAGCGAGTAGAGGCAGCCCTGTACCCCTGGTGGCTGCTGCCAGACCCTCCCCACTTGCCTGCCATGAAAGGGGATGTCTTGGGTGAGATTTCTGCCCTTTCCAGGCACTCCCTCTGCCTGAGGTGTCCCCTGTCACAGAGGCACAGCCAAGGGCTCTGTGCCAGTGGCTGCCTGAATCTGCTCTTGATAAGGAGCAGGGGGTACCCAGCCCACACCTCTGCAGTGCTCCCCCCGCTGTCCCACCTTATCTGGGGGACACCTGGGGATACCCACAGGCTCCTGTCAAGGTCCAGAGCTTTGCAGAGGCACCCCCAGCCAGTGGCCATCCCCAGGATGAGGATGGGGGCACTGGCGACATGGGAGGCACTGCCAGCTCCCCTGGCTAACAAAGCCCCAGCACCAAAACTTTGCACTGAGAGGGAAAGGCTTAGCACAGGATTTATTTGCATAGTAACTGGGCTGCTGTTGGCACTTACCCTTTAAAATAGAGTTGACAGCAAAATGTTTTTACCCCCTCACATAGAGGGAATGCTAACAGCATCCTTTTTTTTTTTTTCCTCTCTCTTCTGGCTGAAACTTGTTTTTCCCTCCTTTGTGCCTCTCTGAATCCTGCCAGCGTAGAGATTCCCTTGTTCAGAGAGTAAAAAAAGAAAGGGAGG
>VZRR01007325.1:25194-116527 GCA_013398015.1 Oreocharis arfaki | reverse complement strand
GGTGGATGGGTGGATGGGTGGATGGAGGGATACACTCACACAGGAGCTGGGCCCAAGTTCAGAGGCCAGGCCAGGAGCTTCGTGCACAGGCAATGATTTTGCGGGCAGGCATGGCGTGTCTGTGCAAGCGAGGCACTGGAGATCGTGGGCATGTGAGGTCCTTGGGTTTCCCCCCCTCATCCTTTGCATACACACAGAATTAACTCTTCCCATCCTCATCAGACACTGAGAGCTCTGGATGTGCAGGGCCCCGAGCTCCAGCACAGCCCCAGCTCTGGTGGGTGTCTGCAGTGTGCCCTGGCTGCTGCAGATCACTGTGCAGAGATGCTTTAAAACCTAAAACCCACCAAGCACAGCCTGAGCCCGCTGTCCCACAGGTCCCAGCACGGTGGTTACAACAGGCTTACTCATTTCTCCAGTGAGTAAGACCGAAAGGGGAGCCCCACACGGGCAGGACCAGGGGCTGATAAGGAGCAGCTCCCTAATCTCCAGCCCCAGCAGCCGAAAGGGCGAGGGTGATAACTCGCAGAGCCCCCAGCTCCCGGCAGCGCAGGGTGCTGCTGTCGGTTTGAGTGTTTGCAGAGTTGCAGCTCCTCACCTCGCAGGGTTTGTCTGCAGTGTCCCAGCCCAGCCCAGCACCCCTTGCCCTCCCTGGGCAGCCAGCAGGATCAGGCGGTGGTGGCAACCCCAGGGCTCACAGCCTGGCCCACTCACCTCCTCTGCTCTTGGTGTCTTGTGCTCCTGGGGCATAGCCATGGGCATAGCCATGGGGAAAGGGGGCCACAGGAGGCAGCATCATTCATCTGACCAGTCAACCCTGTTCAGGAAGATCCAAAGTTTAGAAACTGGAGGTAGGGAAGGTCCCAGCTGAGGTCCGTCCTCATGCTCTGGGTGACACCAGCAAGCCAGGAGCACAGCAAAGCTGGCACTGCCCTGATTCAGACCTGGGCTGGGATTTTGGCTCAGATACCCGGTTTTTGCTGGCTGGGTCAGACCCTGTCCATGCCCATCTCCCACCCACTGCTGCTGCTCTGCTGGCTCCGTGTCTCCTGCCCCCAGCTCCAGGGATCAGCTCCGCTGTCCCCTCACCAGCCCCATGTGCCAAATTGCACATGATAAGCTCTGCTCCACAGCACATTTTTGTCAGAGGCTAGCGAGATAAAATCTTAAAATAGCTCACCACGACATTTGTCAGGGTCTGTGCCACCGCATTTCCCACATGCTGCCATCCTCCATCCTCCCTCTCTGGCTTCAGCCAGGAACATCCCTGCAGGAAGGCCGGGTTCCTGAAATGCAAAGCAGGATGTGCAGAGCTGCTCCTGTCCTGCAGCATCGTGGTCTCCGAGCTGCATGAGACTGAGCATGACACGGCACTGAGTGTGACATGGTACTGAGTGTGACATGGTACTGAGTGTGACATGGTACTGAGTGTGACATGGTGCTGAGTGTGACATAGCACTGCCAGCACGGCAAGGCAGGCTCTGCCTCTGCTCTCAGGGTGCCCCCAGTCCCACAGGCCCCGCTGCAGGGCCCCCATCCCATCCTTGGCTTGCTGCAGGGAGCACCGTGCCCTCTCGGCCTCTCGGAGCCTTTGGCTCCGGCCAAACACCACTTGGCCAAGTCCCCAGCACAGAAACAAAAGCAGAGAGCCCCAGCGATGGGCCAGGGAGCTGGGGGAGGGTGCAGCTCCCTGCACAGCTCCTCTCCAGCGCTGGAAACCAGCGGGGCACAGACGGGAACCATCGCCTCGCTGCCTTTGTCACTCCTGGTGCTGCCCAGAGCTGCCGTGTGCCTTTCAGGGGTGCGCTGGTGGCTGTCTCGGGCTGGGTGCCAAGGGGAAAACTGGGGTGCCAGCATCTCCTTCTGAAAAGGCCTCTTCCAGCTCTTTCCTTGCAGGGTGAACTTGCTTCTTTAACCCCTCTGGTGCCAGCTGGCCAGCGCCGTGGCCTGGCCATGGTCCCTGGGCTCTCACAGTGCTGCCAAGCGAGCGGCATTCAAAGCTTTAGCCTTTCCCAGCTTTTAGGCACATACTCCAACTCCCCCTTATTTTGTGTTTAGTTTTGGGCAGCCAACATCACATCATAGTTAAAGGCGCAGCTTCAATTCATATCTATCTTGGGTTTTTTTTGTTTTTTTTTTTTAATGAAAAACAAGATTAAAAATAGTCATCAGAGAAAACAAACACTGTAATGCCCACATGGATTTTTCCAAACTATTCCAAAAACGCCCATGAGAGCCACTGCTTTTAAGTGTTGGAGAATCACAGTGCAGACATGGCTCTAAGGAAATGAAGCATTTTATACAGAGGAGAAAGCAAGGTCCCGGTGTTACTGCACCACAAGCCTCAGCTCCTTCCACTGCACCTGGCTCACACCTGGCTGGGGGCAGGTGGCCCTGCAGAGACACGCTGGGGTTACTGGGGAAGTCCTGCAGGCATCTCCCAGCCATGCCAAGGAAAACCATTCCATTTTCTCTGCCCTGTGTCTGGGGGGGGCTCACGAACCTCCCTGGCTCAGTGTCACCCTCAGTGTCAGCCAGCCACAGCACAGGCTGTTATGGCACACCAGGCTCATTCCTTGACTCACGATACTAACCCTTTTATTCACAATACGAGCAGCAGAAGCAGATGAGCTCACTCCAGCCAGCTCATGGCCCTAAAACAAGCACTTTTTCTCCCACTTCATGGTGCAGACAATGGTGGGAGACAGCGGCATGCCACCAAGAACCCGCCAGCACGGTGGCTCTTCCCCTCCCTACCACACTTGGCACACGTGTGAGGCCAGTGCCTCACAGAATGGCCAAGTGCCTCTGGTTCCCCTGTGTGCCACAGGACAGAGCCAGGCTGGGGACAAGCGAGTCCCGAGCTCACAGGGATGTCACCTGTGCCAAAGGGATCCTGGAGTGCTAGAGACCCTTAGCTGAGGAGCCAGCAGAGCCACATCGACTTGAACTCGACTCTGAGAGGTGGATGGGGCTTTTGGGGAGTTGTTTAGACTTGTTAAGGGTTTTCCCCAGCCTCCATGGCCTCGCTGCCCTCCCTCAGAGACACCAGCAAAGCCCCAGGGACGCAGGTGCTTTGGGGAGCAGCGATGCAGCACAGCTCATAGCCCTGATGTGTTTGGGACAGGGCTGTGAGGAAACCCCACACAGGAATCATTGGAAGCGACCCTGTGTGACACGTGCTGCATGGAGAAAGGGAGGTTCCCCCAGCGGGGACCACACTGGGCCAACACCCAGCAGCCACCCAGTGAGACAGAGAGGCTGCACCCCCATTTGACCAGAGGGCTGCAGAACCAGTGGGGATCTTTCCAGTGCAGATCAAGGGCTTGTCTGAAGCCCCTTTTTAAAAGCTGATTCATCTCCAGCCCTTGGCACACCAGAGTTCAGCGGCCAACTGAGCCTTCTCATGGGGCACAAGGATGCTGAGGCCCGGGGAGAGCTCACCTCAGGGGAAAACCACTCTGGAGGGATCTAACCTGACTGGAAAACAGGGTTTCACCACAGCTCCCTGTGGGCAGAGCACAGGCAGCACCGCTGCTTTACCCAGCCCGTGCTGCCAGAGCACATGGCACAGGTTTGGCTCTCCCCATGGAAATGCCAGCGTGGCATCACTGCCCACGTGAGGAAGGCTCAGCTTTGTCCCCTTGGTGCCCCTGGATGCTATGTAAATACTGGCAGGGTTTTCTTAGCAGCACGAAATGCACATCTGCTCATGCAAAGCTGCGGGCGGTGGCCGGGCAGCTCCAGCCGCCGGCCGGCCCAGGAAGGTCGCGGCCATGCACGGGTGCCTCCCCAGCATGGGCCAGCCTCCCAGCTCGAACTTTTCGCCTGAAAGGGCTTCCTGCATTCGAAACAGCCACCCCTGCTCCTCTCCTTGCCCAGAGAGCCCGGGCTGAGCCACAGCCCTCAACAGGATAGGCGGCAAAGAAGCGCCTCTGTGTGTCACCCAGGGAGAGCCCCCCAGCCCTGCAGCTCTGCTGTCCCTGGGAGGCTCACGGAGATAAGGCTGGAGGATGATCACTTCATGCTGTCATCAAGAAACCATAAAGCCCGACTGCTTCCAACACCGTTTTTTCCCTTAATTGTTCTATTTCCCTGCGCCTGTGCACGCCCAGCTCTTGCCAGAAAAGCCAAGTGCTGATCACTGTCAGATGGTTCACACAGAGGTTTCTGTTTTGTTTTGTTTTTTCAAGGATCCAAGATGATAGGGGGATGGAGAAAACTTTTGTCCTCTGCTTAAAATAATTCGAGCTTTCCACTGTCTACGCCAGGCTCAAGCAGACATTTGCATAACAAATGAGCTTCTCCCCACACTTCAACCCTGGGTGACCCCGGCAACTCCTGCAGGAGGTGGCTCCATCTCCTTCTTTATCTACATCTCCATCATCTCCATCATCTCCATCATCTCCATCTCCCATCTCAGCCCTGAATCTTGGGAGGGGAGGTCATGGAGAGGGTTGTAAGTTTTTGGAGCTTTTGTCAATCAAGTCTCTAAACAGCCTCTGGAACATTTCACCAGTAAAACATTTCCTTGGTGACCAACAAATAATTCCAGGCATCTTTTATCTTGCTGTAAAAATGCCACAAAGCAGCTGATTATTGGAGGTTTGTCTCCAAGCTAAAACCTGTTGACAGCAGGACCAAACACTGACTTTCCCGTTATCAGCAGAAATGGCCTCTCTGTGCTGGGCATTCTCCAGGCAGTGAAGGACGAGCACAAGGCTCAGCTCTGAGAGCTTGTTTGGGTGCAGAAAAACGAAGAAAAGCCCTGGAAGTTTCACAGAATTTTTGTTCCACCCCTGAGGCAGGTTAACACTTTGCTAGTGCAGATGGATAAATTACGCTATTGCTATTTAAACCAATTTCCTCACAGAGTGTTCCAGAGAACACCTGCTGCAACGGCTCAGGTCACGATTTCCAGCCCAGCAAGAAGATAAAACTGCTGCCAGAGTCCATGGCCAGACCTGCTTTGTGCAGAACCACCTCACCTCTGCCTCTCTGCCAAGAAACTGGAGGAATTTTCCAGTTCCCATTCTCCTTCTGGGAGGGAGAAAGTGGGGGAGTAAAGCTTACGTACCTTCATGAAGCTCTGAGAGGCATCAGGAGGGTTTTCATGAGAAACTGGATGGAAGCAAATGCTATCAGAGTCCAAAAGCCCCAATAATTATACCAGAATATCATTCTGGGGAGAAGTCCCAGCAGTCCTGCAACAGCCTTCTTAGACAATGACTGAAAAAAAGGTTGCAGTTACTCATTTTGGAATGAATTTTTGTAAGGGTTAGATTTTTTTTTGCATGGCAACACATTGTGGGTACACAATTAAAAAAATGAATCTGTGACCAGTCAGAAACAGTCATCCCTCCCTTTCTCTTTTAGAGTAAACTCTGAAATCTGGCTTTTTCTTTTTACATAATTGTTATTATAGAGTAAACCTCCAGAAGCCTTTGCAACATTAAACATCCACAGGTCCTTTCTGGGCAGCTCCCTGTTATCAGTGAGTCAGTGCAGCCCCCACAGCTCCAGGTGGAGGGCACACACCCCTCCTCCAGCCTGTGTTTCCCAGCATGGGAGATGCTGCTCACAGCTCCTGGAGACCAGGCAGCAAATGATTAATATAAGGTTTGAGATTCAACCAGCCTGGGCTGTGTCTTTCCACAGCAAACTCAGAGCATTGCGAAGTAAGGCACAAGGTAAAATCCCAGAGAAATTCTACCGAGTCATTTTTCTTCCCTCTGTGGGTTTGGGATTTGTTTTAGTGGACCCTAGCAGGCTGGACCCATGTGTAGCCCTCCTCCTGTGTGCTGCAGGACCATTTAACCCCGCTGAAGGAGCAGAGCTCCGGGCAGGCCTCTCCAGCAACCCATGGTGGTGCTGCCCTCAGCCCTGGGAATGGGTCTGAACCGTGGCTTTCCTGGCACAGGCTCAGAGCAAACCCCGTGTGTCCCCAAGCTCCCCCGACCCACCTGCTGTCTGAGGGGTGTTTCAAACATCAGCCTGAGATGCTGCTCCCTCCACTTGCATCACTTCACCACAAAACCCCCAATCCCAGCAGCTCCACCGGGCACTGGCAGGAGACACCAACGCACCTCTGAATGCCCGGGCTGGCAGCCCCAGGCAGGGCAGGACAGGTCCCCCAGGCTCACCATGGCTCCCAATCCAACCTGCTGGGCTGCTTTGGGTTTTGTTCAACTCCATCAAAGCCTCAGAGGCACCATATGGCTCCCGGGGCTGTTCCTCTGCAGGATTTGGTTTCCAGCACAGGAGTTATGCCTGGCAGAGGCAGCAGAGCAGCTCCCCCCACCCCGTTCCAGAATGCCCAGGGGTGACAAATGGCTCTGATGGCACCAGGGTGTCCCCAGCCCACACCAGTGCCCAAAGTGTGGAAAATGCATCCCTGTTCCTTGCAGTGCTGTCCCAGGCACTGCAGTGGAACGGGGAACGGGAAACTCTGCCTGGGTTTTTGGAGAGCCCTGTTGTGGGTTGGAGGGACAGGTGGGGATGGCAGTGGGAGCCAAGATGTTTCTCCTGGTGTCTGCTAGGAAGAGACCAGCCTGGGAGCTGCCTGAGCTGCCTTCACTGCTGCACAGGCCCCAGGGATGCAGAGCCCAGGAGAAGTTTGCCCTCAGGCCAAAAGAGCCTCCAGCTTCCTTCTCTTGCCTCCATCTCTCACCTCCATCTCTCCCTGCCTTCCTTCTCCCAGGTGTTTCCAGAAGCTCATTCCCAAGAACCGGTCTCATCCCAGCTCAGCCAGGCGCACGCACCACCAGACTTCTCGTCTTGGGGCACCATCTCCAAACAGTGTGCTGAGAACTGGGGAAACTGAGGCACGTGCAACCCCCAGGAAAACGCTCCCATATTGTTTGGGAGCGACAGAAGGGACCTCCATGCCCTGGACCCTTGGTTTGACCTGGCACCTTCCACAAGCAGCTCCGTGTCCTCCTCGCTGCCCCCTCCCTGACCCAGGGCCACCAGGGGACAAACCCTGCAGCCCCAGGACGTGCTCCCCTCAGGTACCTGACCCAGGGCCACCAGGGGACAAACCCTGCAGCCCCAGGACGTGCTCCCCTCAGGTACCTGACCCAGGGCCACCAGGGGACAAACCCTGCAGCCCCAGGACGTGCTCACATCAGGTACCTGACCCAGTGCCACCAGGGGACAAACCCTGCAGCCCCAGGACGTGCTCTCCTCAGGTACCTGTGGCCGCTTCAATGGTCCTGGCTGAAAAGGGAACCAAAACAGCAACAAAAGACCAACAAATAGTTGACTCCGTTCCCAGGCAAATAAAATAGAATGGGTTTGGATCGTCACTGCTGTCCCTTTGTTTACCGAATGCAGCAACAAAAACGGCCAGGAAAGAAAAAAAAAATATTCTCTGATAGCGACGATTTATTGTGGGTGAAGCAGGCTGGGACATGCCCCAGGGAAGGAGGGTCAAGCTCCGTGCAAATCTGCTGGGGACGGGAAATAAACGTGCCCAAAAGCACTCAAAAAAAAAAAAACCCTGAAAGGACCAGCCCTGATTGCAGCAGTTAGAAGTGATATATTCTTGGCATGGAAACAAAAAGCAAAATCACAGCAGGTTTGGAGCTGATCTTACTGGCTTACACGGGATTTTATACTTAGGTAATTCTATTGTTGGCCGGAGCTACCTGATTTATGCCTGAATAAGGTCCTGATCTTGCAAACATTTACTGATGTACTTTAGTTTTACCTTTGCCCCAAGACATCCTACTCATTTTCCTGCAGTGAGGGTAGTGCCTGTCTGCAGAGCTGGGGCCTTTGCAAGAGGAAAATCTGTGTGGTGATGCCTGAAATGAAGAGGAAATTTTGCAGTGAGACATGAACTCCCCCAGGCTGCGGTCATCCCCTAGCCTGAGACACTGCCAGCCCCAGGCAGGACACCCAGGACTGCCCGTGCAGCCCCTCTAACCCACAAGATTCGGGAAGCAGTGGAGGAACATCCCTGGCACAAACCTGCATCGAGCTCTGAATCTCTGCAACACGTAAAGCAGCAGCGTAACCCCGAGTTTACTCTCATGACACCCCTCTCCCCAGGGCAGACCCTCCAAACAGGCTGCTAAACCTAGCAGAAGCCATTTGGATTGTCTGTTTCCATTCAAGAAAACAGCATTTATTGTCAAAAACACCATGTTTATACTCTGTAAGGTAGAAGAAATAGATTAATCCATCAAACACTGTCCTTTGACAGAGAAACCACTGGGTTCGCTTCAAAGCGAGCAGGGGGAATAAAAACCTGTCCGAGGTGAGAGGAGCAGGCCCAGGAGGAGAAGCTCTGAGCTCACCCACCTCAGCACCCGGCCAGCGAGATGCCCCGGTGGCCGCGTGTCCGGCCGCGCTGCTGCCTCACGTGCCCCTCACACGCTGCTAAAACCTAGGAAAAATGAAATAAAAAGGGGCTGTGAGTCTCGGAGCAGCTGCTTTCCTCACCGCCGCTGCCAAGCCTTCCCCAGAGCACGGCTATTCCCCGGCGCAGGGGAGAATTAATTTGCTTCACAAAGGGCTCCGCGGGCAGCCGGGTGTCTGCCGCAGCCCGGGGGGGAGCGTGGGGAGCCGGGAGCACCACCTGGAGCCAGCCCCGAGGGTGCTGAGGAGGCCGGAGGGGCACCCAGAGCAAACCCCCTCCTGCACCGATCCCTGCCCGCTCCTGGGGGACACTCGGCCGGGACGCATCGGAGCCAGCCCCCAGCCCAGCCATCTCCCCCAGCAAAGCTCAGGTGCTGCTCGTGGACCGCGGGGCACCGCAGCTCCCACACACAAGCTGTGGGATCCCTGTCCCCCAAAATACACCTGGCAAAGGGTGCCAGCAGCAGTGGCAGGGCTGGGAGAGGGGGGCAGTGCCAGTGCGGAGCCTGCCTTCCATCCCACAGCCCCCAGCGCTGCTGTGCACCCCGGAGCGCTGGGGTTTGTGTCCACTGAGCTCCAGGACACTGCCATGACCACACAGAGGGGTGCCCAGAGGTTCTGCACCGTGTCTGATGAGGCTGCAGGATTGGAGACAGCACCCAAAGGCACTTCCAGAGCAGCTCCTCTGAAATGGGCTTTGTTTATGTGGTAGCAGCCTGGAGAAATGAATATTGCCTGCCCAGAAAGATTTAAATATACATAAAATTAGAAGGAGGAAGCGTTAGCTAAAATTTCATACTTCTGGAAGGCAGACGGTTCGTTAGCAGTACTTTAATGAGGCTCTAACCTCACTGTAATGCTTTTATTAATGCTCACTGCTTACTGAGTGCCAACTGCTTGGCTCCTCTCCGACAGCCCGGCTGGTCCACAAAGAGAGGGGTTGAGGGGTCCTTTGATGCAAAACGTGAGCACATTTCCCCCCCAGCCAGGACAAACGACAGTTGGTGAGATGAGACAGCCCCAAACCCAGCAGATGGTGCCCAGAGCAGGCGAAGCAGCGAGAGCAGGGTGGGCAGGAGGGGACACGGGAGGGAACAAGGGGACAGAGAAGAGTAGGTGCCAGTTATGCCATCGACAGTGTTCCTGTTGGCTGCAGCTGGGTCAGCGTGAGGGTCAGGCAATGAGCAGTGCCAGGACATCATGGATTGATGTGCTGGAGATTTGGTGACAAGGGCAGACAGGTGGAGGTGCCAGATCCAGGAGGGAGGTCTCAGTGGCTGAACACTCAGCCTGCTCCCCCCGCTCTGCTGCTGCAGATATCTCGTGTGCTTTGAGGCCAAAGCTGCATCCAGACCTCACCAGAGACCTGCTTTGGTCAAATGTGAGTCCTTAATCCAACGGACTTCCAAACACCCATGGCATCCATACCCCAAAAGCTATACTGTGACTGTGGAGGGGGAACCTATGCCTTCGAGGTGCTCCCAGCCCTGCTGCGGAGCTGATCCAACTGAAGGAAAACCAGGAGAGGACGGAGTCCCTCCTCCAGCTGCTCTGCCCTGCTATGCCCTTGTCCATGCCCCCGCTGGCTGCAGAGGGGAGGAAGGGACACCACCTGCTCTTGGAGCTCACCTGCCCATAGGGTGATGCCCAGGCACCCAGAGTGCACCTTTCGGATGTGGCTGTGGCCAGAAGGACAAGGATCACCCCAGCAGCTGCTGGGACACTCCCCTACACCTCCTGGGAGCCGAGGTGAGCATATGCCGTATGCTTCTCCTCCTGTTCCTTGAAACACTCTGAATAGAGGGATTAAAAACCACCCGTTGCAGCCTGCAACAAGAGAGCCAAGGCCCCGGCTGGTATTCCAGCACAGCGGAGAACAGGTGGGCTGCTGCATCCGTGCTGGGCAGGAAAGGGAACAGCTTGTGGGAGCCTCGCCCTGGCTCTGCCTGCAGGGCCACCCTTCCCAGGAATGTGCCAAGTGGAATCCCATGCCGGTCCTGGAATCACAGCACAGAGCCAAGTGCAACAAGGAGCTGGATCTGCTGTCCCACCAGCTCGTCTGCTCCCTTCCCACATTACCAAGGGCTGATGGAGGCATCCTCCTCCTCCTGCCTGTGCCAGAGCCCCACCCTGGAGCACAAACAGCCTCTGCCCACCATCCCTGCTCCCTTTCAGCCCATGCCCAGCTTCTCCAGGTGTTGTTTGCTCTCCCAGTACAGCTCTTGTTCAGAGAGGACTCACCACAAAAGCTCAGTGTCGTTGCTATTGATTCCCAGCCCCAGCCCGGCTTTGTTGAGGTGACCAAGTGAGTGGCAGGCAGTTGGTTCTTCTACTTATTTTCTGCTGGATGGGTACACCAAATATTTGCTTTCTGAAATATTTGCAGCAGCTCCACTACAATTAACAACATCAACTGGAATGCTCAAAAAGGGTGGGGAGTGCTCCTGTGCCTTCGCTCTCCCCCGAGCTTTGCTAAGATGACACAAAAACTCCCGGGCTTTGTTGCTTTGCCATGGAGTGCATCTCATGGGCAACATGTGTGATGGATTAACCTTTGGTTTCACTGGAAGATGCCCCCAGGAGTGGATCTGGACTCCTGGTTTCTGATCCATAGCAGACCCATCTTGGGGAGCAGCTTTCACTGACACAAGCATAAATGCAGAGCAGTTAAGGACTCACCAAACCAACCCCATCGCAGCAGAACAATTCGGGCCTTGCTTTTCAGGAACAACAAAACTGCCTGAGGGTATGTGCTAATTACAGACTACTCCTATCATTCCAGTTTACATGGCAAGACACCATCCAGACAACCAACCAGAGGAAGAGTGACTTACCTTTGATGAGAGGAAGCTCCAGCTATGATCAAGTGTGGATGTTGCATTCAAGGCAAATTTAGGGAAGGCTGAGCCAAGTCCTCCTCAGTATGAGCTACATACACTGTTCAGTAGCTGTTGTCAGTAGTAGAATCATTGAGTGACATGTCCTCATCTGAGACCTCCAGAAGTGCTGAGTTCCAGGTAAGTTTTCTCTCCCATAATGGCCACATTTCAAAAATAGACCAGGAATTTTGGAGACAAAATTCTCCACTGCTGAGATGTCCAAAGGCCTTCGTGCTCCAGGGTTCTCACAATGTCTCCAGATGCAGCAGAGGCAGCAGGAGGAGGGTTTCCTTCCAGGTAGGGACCGCTGCTGCAATAGGTGTTCAAAGCCACAACTCAGCATAAGCTTTGCAAAAAGGAGCCACCTACACAGACCACGGGATTGCTTGGGACTGAGTGCTGCATCCAAAGATCTGCTGGTGAAATGCCACTGCCTGCAGGGTGGAACATGGGATGGCAGAGGACAGGTCCATCCAACCTGGCAAGTCTGGGACAGAGACTCTGGCCAGTGAGTTCAAGCCACGGCAGTCTCTTCCCCAGCTCTCACTCTTCTTCATCACCTCTCCTGGATGAGAGAGGCAATCATTTAGGAGTGGATTTTTAACTCAGTGCCATGGATCCCTGATAGGATCAGACCCACAGAGCACGCAGGGTACGACTCAGTGCAAAGCACCTTTTATTCTGCAATCTTCCTAGGCAGACAATATGTTTTTGGCTTCATGCACTCTGCAGTTCCTCTCTTTTCCTTCTTTTTTTTTTTTTTCCTTTTTTTTTGCCTCTTCTAAAGACTTTGCTATGTCAGAATCTGTCAAACAACTCCTTGTGCCATGTTTTCACAAGAATCCTACTTGCTGGCCAGTGCCAAGCTCCCTTTTAAACAATGCTCAGTGAAGCATTGCATTGCCTGTGCTGCGCTCTCGCATGCCATATTTAGACAAAAGCCAGGGAATTCCCTGCCCTAGATGAAGGCTTGAATGAGCACGTTCTTCTCCCACCTCAACTAAAAATGTATGTGTTCCCATCAGCCAGGCCTTCCACCCAGCTTTATGTTTTAATTCACTCCACACTTTGATTTATATACCCAGAAATCTGAAGGGGGGGGGGGGGGAGAAAAGGAAAATATGAAGAAAATTAAGTGAAACAAGTGAATGTGACCACAGACACATGCCGAGTCCCGCTGGGTGCATTCCCACAGAGACCAAAACCAGTGGAAAAAAAACACCCAAACTCTACACTGACACACGTGAGAAAACCACGCAAACCCCACCCCACGCACCACCCCGCTGCACAGCTGGCAACAGCTGGATCGCGGCCGCAGGTGGCTTTTAGTGCATTGGCCCAGGGCAGGCAAACAGCTGACACTGCTGCAGACTGTCAGGCGGGTTCTGGCAGCGCACCTTGTGTGCACCTGATGCCCGTGGAGAAAAGGAACCCCTCTGGGGCGGGCTGAGCAGGGCGGGGAGCTCTGCGATTGCTGCACACGCGGCCCCGCACGTTCCCTCTCCCCCGGCAAAAGCCGCAGCGCAGAGGCTCTGTCCTGACGCTGCAGAAGTCAATGGGGCTGCGGAGCCTTCTGGAGCGCTATTGAAGCGCCGCATTCCAGAGCACTGTGCTAATCGCTCCCCGCCAGCCCTCCAGCATCACTCCACTCACTGATGTTTAAATTCTTTGCCATACTTTTGTCCACGGCGCTTGGGCCCCCCAGATTTTTTGACATGTGGTCCTTCCGCTCGCTGCCAAGTCTGCGGGGAGAGGATGTCAGCCTCACAGCACCAAAACAGATGCTGTCCATGCACTAACTCTGCCGGAAAAGCTTCAGATAAAGGCCTGCCTGCCCTCCTCCTCTGCCCCACGAACACTGCAAAATATTCATTATATCTGCCCCAAGAACCTGCTTAGGAGAAAATTTGAATCCTGAGAGTCAGAACATTGCCGAGCACAGTGTACATGGCCTGAAACATGGAATGAAATACTCTGAAAAACAAGGCAGAATTTGCACTAGATTATTGTTTTCATACAGATATAAAAAATCCATTACAGCTGTCTCAAATATATCCACACTGCTGGTAGTGATGATGGGGACCTTACTGCAGACAGGAACCTTTTAACTGCTGTCACTTAACTTCTGCTCAGTGTGGCTCAAGCTGACACCTTAACTGAGACATCACTCAAGCCTTGACTAGCCTGGTGCTCCTGGTGTTATTGCTGCTGCCAGGAGCATTCTGGGGACAGGGAGAGAGGGAGGAAATTACATGGACAGAGCTGGAGAGTTAAGAAATGCACCCTTAGGATCATATGTTCAAAGGCACTCAGCTCCCGTTTAGGAACCTAAACGAAGTTGGCAGGATTTCAGAAGTGCTCAGCATCTATCAGCTCCTACTGAGAACATGCTGAGCTCTTCTTAAAATTGTCAGAGAAAAACAATTTGAAGATAAGAGCCAGCTTGTGGCTTACAATTAACATCATTGTATGGGTCTTCAGAGCAGCTTGGCAAGAGCAAGAATAGCTGCTTTCACAGAAGATATCGTACATGAATCCACATCTCCAAGCACAGGGCCAGGTCTATAAGCAGTCACCCCACTGGCTGCCTCCTGAAAGAGCTCTGCACCCCAAGGAGAATTTTCCACTCTGTGTCAGTGATGCCTGCACAGCACTGAGTAAGTGGGAGTTTGCACCTGACCATGCCAGGACCAGCCACGTCAGTGGAGATAAGAAGGACCAAAATGAGTGCTTGAAAACTCAGAACATAACCCACAGGGCTGCAGGCACGGCAACTGTGAAAACATCTGGAGAAATGCACTAATTTGGTCCTAACTTATATTAAGTTTTGACATATAATTAGCAGCAATACTAAGTGCTGGTTGGTACCTTCTGTCTTTGAACCCCGAAGTGCTCTTTGTTCTGTGAAGGAGAAAGATCTCTTCTGCCAGTGGTGACAAACAGCTAAAGCCATGGGAACCTTCAACAGACAGAAAGATTTGTCAAATCTCTCCAAACACTTCCAGAGGCATCAATCCAGCAAAGAACTTAATCACTGCAGCAGTCCCACTTGCCCTCCTGGAGCCAATGATCTATTTAAAAGGAAGGCTGTGAATTCAAATCCTCCCACTGCTCACAGCTCCTCCAGCCTTGAACCAGCTGAACCTTGGTACCACACCAAAAAACCCAAATCAAGCACAGCAGCTCGTGCCAGGCTTCAGCTCACCCAGGGACATGTTGTGATTCTTGAAGGGGACTAAGTTCTTCTCATCAAGATCCTCTTCTTCACATTTTTCATCTCACACTGAGATTCCAGCAGCTACCTTCCAAGTTGGAGTAGCTTGCTTATCCTTATTTTCCAGGTATTTCAGGGGTTACAATGTCTGTCTGCTCCTAAGCTTGCTATGTGGCTTGGTCTAATTCCACAGAAAAACTCCAGAGATTCTTCTGGGAACAGCAGAAGCTGAAGGATCTCATGAATCTGGCTTCCAACAGGTCCCTTGACTCTCCTTGGTGTGGGAGGTGGAGCTATAATTTAATGTATTTCCCTCTGTGAGGGGGCTACACCTCAGTCAGAGCTGCAGGAGGACACTACCCCTCATGGTATTAGGACAACACAATTTTTGTTTTCTCTTTTAGCTTAGGAGAAGCTTCATGTTTTCTCATCAACAGCTCAAAATCCCTCTTGTTGAAGGTGGGGGCAAAAGTATTGATCCCAGAGGAGCTCCTGCTCCTGGCCCAGCTCAAGGACCCAGGAGAGAGATTACACATCGTGCAATCAAGCACTGCCAGGCTGTACAAGCTCTGGCCATATTGATTTATCTCCTGACATCTCGACACGAGAGCAGAACAGCAGAAGAAAGCACAGCACTATTTTCCATGCTGACTGAAACAAGTAGTCCAAAACATGCACGGATTTAATTTGTCACTCCTCAAATATAACGACTCATTATGATTCATTACTCCCAAGTATTCTAGCTCATTTTCTACAGGTAATTAGCCTTGTAAGCAACAATTCACCCAACAGACAATCACTCTATTGCCATGGGGAAGGCTGCACTCTGCCTTCTCCTGCAGGAGGACAGAAGTGCTCGCCATGGTCTGGCCAAGGGGCGCTGCTGCCCTTTCTCTCCTGAATTTGCTGAACAGGGACAGCCTGAGAAAACTCGCTCAGAAAGAAATGGAGAATTCTCCATTCCAGTGAGCAACATATGCTCAATCCAAACACAGTCTCCTTGGGAGCAGGGAAGGGCTGGTTGGACATTGCTGCAGCCACTTAAGGGCAACAAATACTTGTCCTTGGCACAGCTGAGCTGAGCTCAACTAGGCTGGAGAGAGGAGGGTGACAAGGAAAGTAAAGATACTAATGCTCATCCCAGAGCAGTGAGAGGAATGGTGAATGGTGCAGCTCCCTGGGGTGATACCCTGTCCTAGGGAAGCCAGTGGCTCACACAACTGGGTGGAGTTTGGACACGACCTTTCAGTCTTTCTCCTGGTCCCTTTTATACCCTGCTCAGATTTAAACATCCTCTCAACTTCTCATATATATTTAGACTAAAGAAAAACACCATTAAAATGCCAAGGAGGCTTTCAAGACAATTGTTATATTAAACTAGCTTCAATCCTAAACTCTGCTCCTGTGAAATTGCTCACTGGACAGCCCACTTTAATCCTGCATTGCTAATTAAGTGCTGCTGTCACTGTCAGATGATTGCTGTTTCCACAGGTCAACCACAGCAGGAAAGGGAATTTTAACAAATCCCTGCCTGACCCCAGGGATTTTCAGGCAGCAACTTTTGCATTAGGCACCACAGCATAAAGTCACATAATCTTCACTGCAAAACTCTTGTTCATAAAGCTCCAGTGCCAAGAGCTGAGTGCTGCTGCTGCTTTTGAAGCACCAAATGCCATTTCCCTGGCGTGCCCTCGCGCTGCTCCCACGGAGGCTGCACCGGAGCCGGCCGGACAGCGGCAGCCTGAGCGTCACCCAGTGAAACCCAAGAGCTGTGTCCATTTTTAGAACCAGCCTGCCTTGAAGATCTGCTGCATTATCTGGGCAACACGTAAGGGAACAAGATGAACTGCAGCTCCCCCAGCCACTTATTCACCTTCTGTTTAAACAGAGCCTCTGCAGCTCCCCGCCCGTGCACCCACTTGCTCGGCACCTCGAGCAGGGCTGCTGCTCTATTTTTAAAGGCACGCTGCTGGCTTTCATCTGAAGCTGCCTGGCTTTTTTTTTTTTCCTTTTAGCTCTCATACTCTTTAAACTAATTTAAAACATGCTGGCAGATAAAGGCAGTGAAGGGAGATTCAGCAAATGCACCATGGTTGGCATTGCAAGTTGAGATTAAGGCAAGGGATACAACCCAAACAGGATAAAAATGAACATCTAAACTCAATGACTAGGGCCACACAGCAGCAGTCCTTGCTAAGGGGACCATCTCCCATGTATTTAGAGAGGGATATTTGAATCAAGAGTTTAGGACTTGTTCTGGCAGCAGACAGACTGGGGTGCTCACAGCAGGGAGGAACAGCGAGCGGCAGCTGCGAGGAGTCCTGTCAGGGAACGTGGTCCCTGAAACACACTTTGAAGCAGTCTGGGGCTTGCCAGGGAGTTAAAGGCTCTGCTGGTTCCAGTTCTGAGCCCACACGAGCAGCACTGCAGTCAGTGGCCTTGCACAGTCACACAGGTGGAGGAAGCACTGCTAAGAGTCTCCAGCACTGCGGGAAGGTGGAAGGGTGCCAGAAACACGTGGCATGGAAATCCAGCGTCCCACTCCAGACCCCAAACCAGGGTGCCTTGAACAGAGAGGCTGCTTCAAGCTTGACCCGAAACTCTCAGAAACTCTCAGCAGTATTTAGAATAAAACTGTCCAGGCCATGAACACTGACAGGCTGTAAATAGGGAAGATGGTTGGCTACACTGATACATCACCAACAACACGAGAAACCACTTCCAAAACTTCACATTTTGAGAGCTTGGAGATTTCCTAGTCCACGCCTTTGGTCTAGAATTTTCTCAGCTAATATTCAGGTGCCAGGCTCTGTCACCACTGCAGAGCTGCCCTGAGCATCCTGCTGATGGTCCTGGTGTTCCAGACACGCACCTGGCTCTGCTGCACGGGGCAGGCTGAGCTCGGCTCCGTTTCACATTCAGGACATCTCTGAGAACTGGTTGAAACGAGGGCTCGCTAACGCTCCCATCAGATGCTGATGGGCCTTTTTGTGCCAGGAAAACGGATGTGTGCAACAACAGCAAAAGTGCCTGGAAGCGTCCCAAAGCCTGAGTGAAATGGGGGAATGTTGAGTGGCATCAGACAAAAGGAGCAGTGATTTAATCTCCACAGATGGGGAGGAGGGAGCAGTGTCAGGAAAAGCAGGAGGATGAGATTAGCTAGGCAATAAAATGAAAATGAGCAAGAGGTGGAGAGAACTGTGCTGAGATAAGAGGAGGTGGATTACAGGGCTGGCAGATGGAAGGGGAGCAGGCGGCCAAACAGTGAACAAAAAACAGGTAATAAATCTGGAAAAATTGTCATCAACAATGTTAAATATTATTTTTCAGCCCATTTTCTCCAAGGAAGTAAGTGGTTCTGGCAGAGGGAAGTGCTGTGCCATCCCCTCAGGGTGCAGTGACACTGCCTCCAGCCCCAGCCACTGCAAAAGGCCAGCAAGGTGTGTTGGCTTGGACCCTAAACTCCTGCGAGGCAGCCAGAATCCTTTGTGACACACGGATAAAGCAGTCCTTTAACACAAAAAGTGAAAGAAATGCCTTCTTTCTGGAGGGTCTGACCATCCATTTGACTCAGCCTAATTCAGGAAAGCGACACCTCGTCTCCTTGGCTGCTGAAAGGAGCATTTCCTCCAGCCTTGCTGGAGCACATTAGGCTGGGTATCGCAGTTCCGGGTGATAAGGCAGCTTTTATCAAGAGACTTTCATTAATGCAGTTTAACTGGCAATAGACAGTTGATAACAAGGAGACATTTGACCACAATTTAAGTCATTAAGCCCTTGACCACCGTGTTTTCAGAAGATAATCTCTAGAATATCTCAATCTGTGTCATTTTAGCAAAGCCACGGCTGCAGCTTTCCAAATCTGTGAATCCCCCAGCCTTCCATTACCCCAGGCAGGGCAGTGCCTGCTGGCAGCACATCTATCTCAAGAGGTTACTTAAAATCATTTATTTGTCATTGCACTTTAAGTCTGGGAGAGGAAATTAATGGACAAAGAGAAGTAATTACCTTGTGAGTCTGAGACGTCTCCAGGGCACGGGCAGCTTTTTGCTCTGCACCAGTGCAGTGCCTGGCCCACCAGGGTTTGTGCAAAAGAGCAGCAGTGGTGGCTCCTATGTCACTGCAAACATCTGTGTGGAGTAATAAACACCTGGTTTGAGCTGAAAATCTCCCACCCAAAAGAGGGGCAAGGTAAGATTAACCCTGTCACTGCTGAGCTGGGTTATGTGCCTGCCCCTTCTTTATTCCCAAATGGACACCTCTTCCCCCTCTGCCCCTTTAGCTCATTCAATGTCTCTCTAACCTCCAGCACAACCAGGAAAGGAGACAAGCACATCACAGGGTGCTGTATGGGGAGAGAGAAGAGGTCAAGAGAGGGCCTAGGTCAGAAGTTCTTTGTCCCTGAGCTTTCCGGAAAATCCCATTCCTCCCTATCAGGGATAAGAAACATTTCTACCATGCTGAAATGAGTGCATTTAGGAGCATTTTTTTCCCTAGGAAGGCACTGTGGTTAGGCAGTTCTTGGATAGACTGTGGGAGTTAAGTGCAGGAAATTGAATACTCTCTGTTCTATACCAGAGGTCAGGCTAAGGGTCCCTTCAGATCTAAACCATAAATTTAGCAAACCATTACCAAAAAAGCCCCTCCAAAACCCCCTCCAGTCTTCCACTCAGCTTCTAGAAAACTCTTCAATAGCAAGATCTGATTGCTAAATGTTAGCAAAGAGGCCAGAACCGTCAGGATTTGTTTGACTCCAGTTTTAACAGCAGTCTGGCAGCCCCAGACAGCCAGGAAGGCTCTGGAAGCAGCATTCCCTAAAGAAGCCCAGAGCTGCAGCCTAAGGGCCTGGGGCTCCTGGCTCCACAGGCATTTGCTCCTCATCTGACCCCAGAAGCTGCTCTATGTCACGGGCTGTTCCACGCTGGGATGTGGGAGAGCTCATCCTGCTGGAAACCATAACTAAAACCACTGTCTGAACACAAACTCTCGTGTGGCCAGAGGGGAGCAGCAGCCCCACGCAGCAGAGAGAAACGGGGCTTCGAGGAAGGGTTGGGCTGAAGGGCACCCAGGAGGGCAGGGCAGAAAGGTGGCTCTGGAGGGAGGTTTTACAGGAGGATGCCAGCACCAGGCAGAGAAAGTACCCAGCAGTGACTTGCCCAGCTGCTGGGACATGCCCCAATCCAAAATCCAGCCCAAGAGGCAGCAAATGCTGCAGCTGAAATCAGTTGTGTCAGGTCCTGGCAGCAGGTGTCAGGAGGAGCTGATTTCCACCCCAGGATTAGCAGCAGGATATGCAGCACATACTCTCTGCAAAAGTGTGATCATATCAAAGCTCCATCTGTACTCAGGCTGGAGCTCAGAGCTATTAATGACTACTGGGGGAGAAATAACATTTTTTTCTTATTAACAGTTAAATAATCTTCCCACACCTTGAACATTAATCATTCATTTTCTTTAAAGATATGTCTATACATACCTTTTTCTTTCAATACAGATAATATACACACATCTAGGGAGAGGGACAGTTGCACAGATTTTAAAACCCAGAATATTTAAAATGCTGTGTTTATCCTTTTTTTTGTCAGAGGAGCTCAACTGTTCTCAGCTTGGGTGCAAAGACACATACTTCCACTCTAGGTCAGGAGCAAAAGATAAATAGATAGTGTATTTCAAACGTCACTCTTTCTGCTAGCTTTATCTAACTTTGGTCAAGAATTCAAAGCTTTTCCACTGAACACCAGCACATTTCAAGCCTGAGCTGTAATTCTCTTCTCCTGACAAGAATTTGCTGCTAACAGAGCCTGCCTGTGACATGGGAACCAACAGGCTGAAGCTGAAACCGAGGCTGTCAAACTCACTTCACTTATTAGCTATGAAATGGGAAAAAGCAGCGAGCAGTGGTGTCACATGGAAACCTGAGCGCGGCGGTGACACCGCCTTTCAAACGGCGTCAGCACTAAAACCAGGCTATAGATTATTTGGAAAGCAATAAACACCGACCTCGTGATTCTATTCTGGGCTGGTCCTGTGACAAAAAAGGAAAAAAAATACCCTAAACCATCAAAACAAAACCAGAAGCTGACAGCCCCGAGCAGTTGGCTCCGAGCGCGAGGGCAGTGCCCGGCTGTGAGCAGGGACCCTGCTGCCCAGTGCCAGCCCCTGGGCTGGGGACAGGGTGATTTACACGGGGACAACTGCTGCAGTCACCTCAGCTGCCTGCTGCAGGGAGAGGGGCTGCCCCCAGCCCCAGAGCACGCAGCAGCTTCAAGCTGCCTTTTCCCTTCCTCATTTTTTTTTAATTTTAAGGCAATATCCAGTGCCAGGCTGCCCCGCTGGTTTGCCCTCACAGTTCAGAGATGGTTTCACAAAGAGGTGAGCTGCTGTTGTCCCACCAGCCATCCCAGGAGGGCATCCATCCCCAGGACACACATGACTCCCCTGGGCCTCCCATCCCTGAGGTCAGCTCAGATGCTCGGAATGACTTTTCCTAATCTTCAGCACGTCAAACCTCATTAGTTGTTTTTATTAAATCTCTCTCCAAACATCTCTAAAGTAACACTTGGTGTTGCTGTATCCCAAAATAGCCACTCAGCCTGAGCTTTTGGCAGCCAGCACAGAGGCTGGATGAGACTCTGGAGAGTCGGATTAAGAAGGAAACTCGCACCCAACCTACTTGTCCTTTAGACTTGCACAGCCTCTTCCCAGCCCCTCTTTTACCTTAGGAACTCTGCAAGCATCGCTGCTTCTCCAGCTGCCTCGAGCTCCAAACTGGGGCCAGGACAAAATCCTGCTTGCAAACAACTCCAGTTGTACAAGATCTGCACTGATTGTGCAGCTGCAGGAACCTTCCACCAGCATCCAGATCATTTCTCTTCCTGGTACAACAGGCTTTTATTTCTGCTGTCTGGGAGGTGAGATATCCACAAGACAGAGGTACAAAGCCCCTGCCACTGTTAATTATTAAAAGCATTTATCACTGGATCTCTAGCGATGGGCGGGTGGCAAATCTTGGGTGAGCCATGAGAGGACTTTTAAGGGGAAAGAGTTGGAGGAAATCACAGTGCATTTAAAGTGCAATATAAATTCATATCAGTGACTGTTTTGACACGGCTTTAACCCCTGACTAGAGAGGTTTAGAACTTAAAAGACATCTGGTAACGGATGATTTTGCAAGGTAGACAATTTAAAAGACATCTGGTAACTGATGATTTTTCAAAGCCAGAAGTCCATTACATACATTCAAATGAGCTTGAAAAAAAGCACAGGCACAGCTGGTGTCATGGACCAGAGCTCGGAAAAATCCCCGCTCTCTGTTGCAGTGTTGCTGGTTTTGCCAATGGTGAAAAGCAGCACAGACCTGACCCCGGGGGCTGGAGGGACAGGATGGGCAGGTGCCCTCCTGGGCTGAGCAGTCTGGAGCTGGACTTCTGATAGAGCAGGTCTATGGCTCGGTCCTCAAGCCATCCTTCCTCTTAGAGCCCAACCAGCAGCCTAGGCCACCTTTCCTCAAACTGAATATCACCTTTCTTCACCCACATAAATAGAATTATTTGCATCTTTCCCATAGATGAAAGATGATCAGATTTAGCCTCAAGTCAAAAAATCCTCGTTTGGCCCTGGGTGTGTTGAGAGCGTGGGTGACACACCAGAGCTGGAGCACAGAAAACCCTGGCTGTGTAAGAACCAGGGAATTGTGCCAAAAAGACCAGGGATTTTTTCTGTAGTCAGCCCTTGGAGAATGCTCTCTTTGACCACAAAAAAACCCCAACATCTGTATAGCAAAACTCCATCTCCTGCAAGCTTATAAAAGCATGGCCACATGCCACAGAGGCTGATGGGCTCCCCAGCAATGTCCCCCATCCAACTCAAACGGCAGGAGCAGACTCTGAGAAGTTACTCACCCCCTCTTCTTTCCTTTTTTTCTTTTGGTTTGTTTTAAATAAAGCCATTAGACCCTTGAAAAAGCAGCCTTTACTAACTGTGGAAAGAGTTTTCCAAACAGCTGCTGAGGGCGCTGAGCAGCCCCCCATAGAACCAGAAGGAGGGTTTTCCACAGAAAAGTTTTCCATGTTCTCCCCTGCACTGAAGGAAACACCGAGAGGGGAAAAGCTCTGCCTTTGGAAGGGGAAAAAGTTCTGTTCCAGTCTGAGCTGAGCAAGGTGTGAGCTCCATCTTCCTCCCCATCCGTCCCAAAGGGGATGAACTGAAGATGCCACTTCCCTCAAACACAACCAGAAGTTCTGCACATCCCACCACGCCCACGCTGGCAGGGATGCCACCAGGAGCAGCCATCTCAGAGAGCTGCTCTGAGCACTCCAGACTACAAAACTAACCTTGGTCTTTCCTCCTTCACAGGGACAAACCTTTCAGGCTGAAAATCTCCTTTCCCTCTCACAGCCCATTCCATCACCTGACCAAAAACTTCACCAACATCAAGGAACTGAGAGTGTCTCCTGAGCAGGCCCTGCCAGGAGAACGACCTGAAGTCCCATTCACCAGGGTCTATTTTTCTTCTGCTGCATTTAATGGGAATTCTCTGTCTCAGCCCTGAGTTTCTCATCTGTTGCTGTTCTCCAGGGCTCATCCTATCTGGAGATTTTCCTGAAGCCAGGCTGGCTGAATTCCATCAAGTGGGAACGAGCTCCCCGAGCTTCCATTGCCCCTCTTATCACTCCCTGCCTTAAACAAGTTTGACCTTTTGATTGATTTGAACTTTGGGCAGCATTAAAACATTTGTTCTGGCAGATGAGGTCAGTCCCTCAGCTTTCTGCTGTGTGTAATGGGGCAGTTAATGCTGCACTGGTTTTAAATCATGGCATATTCCCAGCTGTGAGGACAGCGAAAGAAACAAAGCTCACCAGAAGTTGTCCCCTGACACCAGGCTGGGCCAGGCTTGTGCTGCACAGTTTCAGCTTCCAGCTCCTGCCTCGTGGTTACTTCTGGCTGCACGCTCTGCAAAGAAAAAGAAACCTTTTAAACAGTCTAGGAAAAGGCCTTATCTCGATCTTCCTCTCCTCTCCATCACCCCCTCCTGACTTCCTGAAGCCATCCATGCAAAATCCCTGAAAATGCCTCCTGCACAGGATTTTTGTGTCACTGCTGACCTTGGGCAGAGGTTTTTAATAACCAACAATGACAAACAAAACCTCGGGAGTAAGGTGTTTCCATGGCATTTAAAATCGACTTGGAAGGGAAGATATTTATCCAAACATAGAAATATTCCTCAAGCTGTCACAGGCCAGAGTTTGTAACATCAGCTATATGACAGACTGGGAAAGGAAAAAAAACCCAACTGGAAATGGATTACAAAGAGAAGTTGAAAGAAATGTAAAAACCAACCACACGGGGAAAACCACACTGGAGCAAACCCAAATCTTTTCATCACTGTAGAAGCATTTTATGTTAATGTGAAGAGGAATTTATTCTTTTATTAAAATGGGATTTTTTTTCTCTGCCATCTCTGCAGGACCCAATGTAGACAAATAAAAGCCCTGTCAGTGACTTCATTGCTCTGTTTTATATAAAGGGGTTGGACACACACTAATGGGCACTTCTTTGTGGCAAACAGGAGTTAAAAAACGGGCATTTTTTTCCCTGCTTGCAGAAGAATGCTGGTGAATTTAACAGATTTTATAATGTTTCCTTATTTACAGTTATGGTTGTAAAACTTACAAAAGGAAATCTTCATTGTAAGAGGGAACTTTGTAGATAAACCTAAGCACTGAGAAAGTGATTTTTCAGAGGGCTGTCCTCACAAGCCTCCCCTGTGTTGGTCATTGTGTCACTGCTGTGAGAGGCCATGGCTGTGATCTCTCTGATTATCAGGACATATCCAGAGGGAAAGACCCTGGATATCATCATTTCTAAGGATGGTGTGGCCACCACTTAAGTAGATGGGTTAATGCATCTTCTGTCTTGCTCTATGGATTGATTTTTAGGTGAAATAAATTCCAATTAAAGTGCATAGAAATCTGCAATATGCTCGCCACAGCATTCCACTTCAGAAGTACAACCCTGGGGCTAATTTCCTAATTATGAATTTCCTGTATTGCCCCAAAGCTCTGCAACTGCCATATTCCTTTACTTCCTGCCAGCCCTAGCGAAGAATCTGGTGTTGCTTACCCAAAACATCATTTCTTCAGGGAAATACAGATGAACCTCAGCTCTGAGGGGTCTGATGGTCGGGGTGCACCAGTGGGGTCACAGCACTGTGCTCTCTGCTCAGGGTATCCCAAAACACTTCCAGCAAGGACACAGCCCTGCCACACTGACTGCATGGGAACACAAAGGGAGGCAGGAAGGCAGGAGAGCAAGAACATCACTTTTCAGAGCTCATCACTCAACACTCACACACAGAAAATCCCCTGGAGCCTTGCAAGGGCCTGAACATCCGCCAGCACGGAGAGGAGAAAACAAACAATACTTTTATAATTTCATTTTTAAAACAAGCACACAAATATGAGTGCCCATAAATTTTACACAGCAACATTCTGTTCTTCCCGACCCGCTCACGTTCAGAAAAGTTAAATAAAGCAAGTTATCTTGTAAAATATTAATTAAAGCAAGCATTATTTTGAGTCCCATGAAGCACTTTGTGTTCAATATTTGCAGTGTCACCATGGTGAGGAGCTGCACCTAATGACAGCACTTTAGTTACAAAGACCAGTGAGCTCAGCCATTGCTACTGCCTTCCCAAACTATAAACCCGTCATCTGGACAAGGGACGGCTCAGAGAACATAAAATGAGGCTTCAAAGTCTGCATCACTATTTGAAGTTAATCCATGGCTCGTGCCAGCTGTAAAAGTTAAGGTTACAAACACTGAAATACCTTCAGTAGGAAACTATTGGCTGCTGAACACACATGGACTGAGATAAAATCAAAGTGAAGACGGGGCCTTTCACAGAAACCCGAGCCAGTGAATTAATGGGATATAATATGAAGTGTGAAAGCTTTAATGATCACAAGAACAAGAAAAGAAAGTCATTTGAAAGCTCACTACTGTGGCCTATCAAGAGATTTTATACAGCCCAGTTTCAAGGCTCAAGGTCACCGGGGAAAATTTTACAGATTATATTTCTCGGAAGGGGCTCTGCGGAATCCGCTCCCACATTCCCAGAGATCCAGTGGCTGCTTACAAATATTCAGTGTCCTATAAAAAGCTGTGCCTCGTTTCTAGCAAAAATGTAATAAGAGTTGTAATTTTAGTAAATTTGGATCCAAGTACAGGGTAGGTGTAGGCTTCCCAATGGGAGGGAACACGGGGAGACGGCCCATTCACACAGCCTCTGCCACCTGGCAGCCAAAGCATTTTGCACAGAGTGCCTCGTGTGGCTGCTCAGACACGGACTATTTCTATTCTCAATCAGTCACAAAAGGAACAATTTAGAATTGTTGAGCACAACATCTGGACCAGACACTGCCAAGGCTGTTGTTTTATCAGGCTGGCTCTCCAGGGCTGGCGCTGGGAGGACGTTTTTGGTCCCTTCCCATGCTGTGCAACGAGATCGAGCCATTCCCTGGCACTCAGCGTGTGCCCAGACGAGCCACACGGCAAAGCAAACCTCATCCCTCCTCCTCCCCTGCTCCCAGCCCGCTGATTATCTCAGATCATCAGTGTTTTGGATGACCGAATAAACAGGATTATCCTCTCCCAGCGCCTGTTAAGTCACAACTGTACGGCGATCCTATTAGTGGACGGCAACGGTGTGGGTACAGCCAAGCAGGAGATTAGCTTTTGCTTGCTCTGTGGAGCTGAAAACAGCACCGGGAAATTTTTAATCTCCATGAAGGGGACACTAGAGCTCACAGAAAGAAAATCAAATTCATCTTTATTATCCTTCTCAATCAGCTGCCTCGCTCAAAAAGGGGGGAAAAAAAAAAAATTATCCCGATTGACAAAGTCATAACCTCCTTTCACTGATACAGCAGCGGATTTGGGATGCCAGTGACAAACATCTTACATGCAGAGCCCTTTCTCATCCCAAGTGATCCCAGAATGCTTAACAAGTGCTGCATGCAAATGGCACGTGGGATTAGCAGCGCTCTGCCTCTGCTCCCACTGAGGTTAGAGGGAACAGAAGTGGGACTTGCTGCTGAGTAAAATGTGAACCAGGCTGGAAAACAGCCAGGACACTGAGATCAAGACTCGCATTCATTTGGAAGCTGCTGCCACAATGGCCCTATTGATCAGGACTTTGGGTTTACCTCTGGTCCAAAACAATGCAGCAACCTACAGAGGGGCATGAAATGATGCCATTTCAAACCTGTTGGTTTAAAATAGTTCACCATTATTTATTTTTCAAGCGCTCAAAGATAAAAAATATTGAAAGAACAAGCAACAGGGGAAATTCCCATATCTAAATTAAAATCTTCTTACATAAACTATCTAGATTTTAACACAGAGCAGCATGCAAGCAAAGCCAGCCAGCTCCCAACCCTCTAATATACATGCACACAGAGAAATAAATTCCTTCAAAAGAAGCTTTGAAGAGCATAATTAAGCATGAAAGTTACCATATATTAAATTATACATCTAGTAAAAAAGAGTCATTAGCCCAACAAATGGGCTGCTAATGATTTCAGGTTTGCCTAAGGCCACGAGCTAATAAACTAGTGATTAACCAGCATTTCTGGGCTGCTGCTGCTGCTGCTGAAAGCTGCAGCCTGGTGTCACAGCCCTCACCCAGGGCTTGGGAACTGCAGAAAAACCAAAATCAGTGAAAAAACCGCACTGGATCTGGGCCACAGAAACTACCAAAGTTTCAGGGCCTGCTCTGAGGCACCGTGAGCTCCATCTCTTATCCAGATTCCTCATTTCCACCATCCACTGGGATTGCAAAACTTGGGACTTCCCAAGTCCAGGCGGAACCAGATGGGGTAGCCAGGGGAGCCCATTCCAAAGGAGATTCTCCAGGATGTGTCCCAGCAGAGACCATGGCCAGAAGAGCCCTGCCACTGCCAGGGACACCTCCCTGCTGTTCCTCACCTTCTCCACCTCTCTCTCTCCTCTGAGGCCACACTTGGGTGACCCTGGCAGTCATTTACACGGAAAGCACCCCCACAAGAGAGTGCTTGGCAGCTTCCTGCAGACATTTCTTAGCAACTGGTAATGAAAGGAAACAAAACCAGTCCATTTGGTCAGCCAGCTCTCCCCACAGCACCTGTGCTGACTTTCCTCCTCACAGTTTGAAGAGCTGAGGATGTGGGAACCAAAGTGTGCACAAAATAGTCCTTTCCAAGGCTGGGAACAGCAGGAGCAGGGAGGATGCTGCCCACCCACCCCTGTCAGGATGACACGAGAGCTTACAGAGGTGTTACTTGCACAGGGCAAATGCTTTGAAATGAAAACCTCCACAGGAGCAAGGGGATATTTGTCAACAAAACATCAGACAAATCAAACACTTCTTCACCAACACACAGTGCAGTAGGTAACACTGTAAGTCCAAAGAACTGGATAAATGAAA
Organism: Oreocharis arfaki; assembly: GCA_013398015.1. NCBI lineage: Eukaryota > Metazoa > Chordata > Aves > Passeriformes > Paramythiidae > Oreocharis > Oreocharis arfaki. The sequence continues at coordinate 88,605 of VZRR01007325.1, read as the reverse complement.
CACTTTTCAAAGGATGGAATCACTCAGCAGTTTGAAGCAGACAAAGGAAGCACTACCCATAAATTGAAGGAAGAATTTGCTCATTCCTCAGCCATCATCCTCAGCAGGCTCAAAGCTCCTCTGTTTGGAGTTACTGTGGGCAAGGGACCACCTGCATGAGCTCCCGAAACTCTGCAAGAAGAAATGCCCATCCATGTGCACACCGCAATTCACAGAACAACCCAAACCTGGAGAGGGACCCCAAAGCTGAGCCAGCCTGGGCTGCTGGTGCAGAATTCCCATCTCACACAGGGAGGTCAGGGATGCTCCAAGAGCCCAGCACAGCATCCCCAGCCCTGCCCAAGAGCCACCCCAGCAGGCTCAGCTGCTGCCCTCAGTGCCAGGGCATCTCCTCTCTGCTCTCTGGCTGATTTCCCCTCGCCCCTCACTTCCCGTGGGGAAATGTGGAAGTGTGGAAGCTGCATTTCTTCAGAGCAGCCCTGAGCTGTGCTGGGTGCTTTGCTGTTTGCTGCCCCAGGAGCTGCTAACGGCTTCATGTGCCACAGACCTCTCACACCTCAAATAAATGGGATAAACACAGCACCCTCCACGAAGGTCTAAAAGCAAAATGAGACATTTTTTCGATTTAAGGAAGCCTTTCCTCAAGTATTTTTTAATGCTTTTAACTAACTAGTTGTCTTTTTTTTTTAATAAAAAGAGAAAATGTTTTCCTCCTTAAGTGTTCTTGCAATTAAGGTCCAAGGTTTACACCTCCACATAAGAAATGAAAAAATAAATTGGATCCTGTTTCAGTAGAGACCATGGCAAAAACTCCCACTTGGCTGCAGTTACCAACAGAACAAGGCCCATATACAAACTCTAGACATAAGATTTTCTGGAAACTATTTAACAAATACTGCAAAGAGTCCACAAATATTTTCTTTTTTTCTACTTCCCTAACAGTCACATTTACAGCACAACCTCAGACATGTTGTTGAACTGGTTTTTTTTGAAATTTACATTATGGTGTCATGTAAGTCACACATTTTACCTGATTTTTCATTTACATGCTGTATTTTTTTTCCTTATTATTCCTAGAAAAAGAACATCGATGGATTTCAGCAGCAGCTGCGTAGACTTCTGATTAAATATAGCAGTTATTGACTTTCCCTGAAATTCAGACACTTCTGAAAATAACCTATTTGGCACCCACTAAGGAACACACTGAACATCTCCTCTAGTTACAAGCCCTCAAAATAAAAAAATACTTATGAAGTTCTTACATTTGTCTCTAAGAATTTGATCTGAGATCTTATTTAACTCTTATTTAACTTATTTAACTCTCCTTGTAGTGCAGCCGTTGTAAATATTTTCAGGGCTGGTCCAGCCCTTGCTGAAGTCAGAAGAACTTCAGTGCAATCTGCAGGGGCAGCACAGTGTACAACAGGACAAGGTAGTAATTAGACATAAGAAATTAATTATTCCTTTTAACGGCCTCACCTGTCCTTGCAGGATGTACAGCTGAGGTCATTTACAGAGCACCTGCGCAAGATCTGAGCTCTAAACTCTCCCAGCACACACAGCCCTGCCCTTCAGCCACAGTCCTTCATATTTAAAATGACCTTTCCAAATTTGTTCTGTTTTTAATATATTAAAAAGTCTTTCCCACTGAAGTGGGCAGATTTTCCAGTGAACTCCAGCACTTAACCCTGCAGCATTTTGCTATTTCAAGATTAGAGCACGGGTTTCAAAATTTGTCCCGAACAACAAATATCTGCATGAAGCTAGGATGACGCTGCACTGAGGCTCAGAGTCATCCTGGAATAGAAAACAATCCAAGCAACAATATTTGGCTCTGGACAGACATTTTCCCAGAAGTTCAGGAGTAATTGCCTCCTTTCTGTTAAAGTTCCAAGTGAGGGCTCCTGTGCACAGCTCCTGAGGCCAACAGGCTGTATAATGTGTCTAAATTAAATATTCCACCATGAATCACTTATATTACACCTTTCCCAATTACTTTAGTTCCAAAGATGACTTTCTGAAGGGGGATAATCCTGAAACAGTTTTACCTTCTGTACAAACAGACTTTGTGAGGTCTCCAGGGTTTACCTCCACAAGGAACTACAACAGATTTGCATTATTTCTTACTGAAACCAGTTTGGTTTGCTATAAAAAAAAGTCCAGCTGGAGTGTTTTATTACCACAGCTGACCACAAGATGGAAATCCTTTTCCACAAGATGTCTCCTGATTGGGAAAAGTACTAATAAAAAAACCCAAAAAACCAGCCTCTTTTCAGAAAAATGTTTCAGAGGAAGCAAAGGAGGATTCTCATCCCATCAGCAACCTGTTTTGGAGGCCTCATTGATTTTAATTTGATCAAACCCCGAGCCTTTTCCTGGGCAGTTTTCCCATTCCCAGGAAGGGCAGCTCCACTCAGAAATCATTCTGATGGAAACCCCTCTCTGACCACTGCGCCAGCAGCTCAGACACCCCAGGCACAGGGAAGCACCATGGATGTGCTCACTGTCACATTTGGAAACGTGAAGGATAAAGTAAACTCTTCCCTCATACCATTACAGGTTATTTTTAGAGTTTAAAAGCCCTCTGAGGAATGGCTCCAGCCACCTAAAGCCGGGGATGGCAGAACTCAGGGAGCTCGGTGGGGTTTTACCCAACCTGCCACCCTGCTCCCTGCACAGCCAAAGCCCCTGGCCTGGGATCTGAATGCTAAATGTCATTTAGTTTTGCTATTGCTTATTTACAAAACTGTGCAGAGGCCTGCACTGGGATGGCACCGGGCACAAACAGAACTGAAAGGCCATTCCTGCCCCCAGGGGCAGGGGAAGGGTTAGGGGAGAGGGCGGAGGGGGGAAATGTGTCCCTCTGCCACCTCCAGAGCTCTGCGGGATCTTCTGCAGCTCGGGAGGGCGGGGATGCTGCAGGGACCCTCACGTGCATCCAGCCGGGCTCACCCCAACCTGCTTTCGAACAAACCATGGCTAGGAAAGAGATGAAAGAGGAGCTCCCACGATTTCCATTATCTGATCGTGTTTTCCACTCTAAATCTAATTGAGGCAGCAAGCAGGGAGCTGCGCTTTGAGACAGACGAGACATTTGCATCTGTTTTGCTGATTACAGGAGCTGCACATTTCACTTTAAACATCAATGGGCTGCAACTGCTATTCAAATGATATGGAAATTGCTACTTTATACTGAAATGTCCCTTAAGCAACAAAGGAAAAGATTAGCACAGAGATTTGAGTTTTATCTTTTCTCTTCGTTTTAATAAAACACCACGGTGGCAGTGGAAAACTCTTTGATGGCTCAGGAACAACACCTGTATCTTTGAACGTTTTATTTGTAGCGAGTTGCAGAATATTTGAAGCCCTTTGTGCAACTATTATGACAACAATTTCAAACTAAAATGTCATTCTTTATCTGAGACACTGAATTAACTTAATTTTCGTAAGACTTCCTCCCCAGAAAAATATACACACACAGGCAATATGGATAATTGTTAAAGGTAATGAAGGACATTACCACCAATTCATGATTATTTAAATGGGTGTCACTGGCTTCTGATGCACTTTAAAGGGACCTACCAACAAAGGGTTTCAAGAAGAACATCATCCTTGACTCCTCTCAGCAGGGCTATCCTGAATCTGAAGAAAGAAGTAAAAGCACATTACAAACTATTATTTTTTAAAAAAAAAATCCAATGTTGACACGTTGACATAATTAATTTGTAAAATAGTCTACCTAAAGTGACTCACAACACTTCTATTCTGATGTCAAAGATTTGAGGCTTTGGAGTGCTGAAAGGTGGGAAATTATCAACTCTTGACCAAATCAGATACACTGCTATTCTTGACATTAATTATTTTAGAAACTAAAACACTGAAGTCAGCCTGCGGGGTTCTGTGTCCCGTGAGCATCTAGCACAGATCTGGTGAGAAACTTTCAATCCTTCATAAGCAGCTCCAGAAGAGAGATGCAAACAGAATGAGCAAACAGAGCAACTCCTCTCTTCCAGGAACAAGTTTCAGGGCATCACCGACAACAGACAGCAGTGCCCAACCTAGAACTGCCTGCATCACCCAGGGGCACAAATCCTGCCCTTACCCACGTGGCCCTGCAATCCCACTACCTTCAGTGGGGTTTTTTCACACAAGTGCAAAAAGAACAACATTACTTCAAAACGTTCGCCCCGCATTGATCACTCTAAACCCATCACAACACATCCACACAAGGAGCTCTGATAACCACGCTCGCACTTCGGGTTTTGTTAGTCCCACATGAATATTTATGCCCATTTCCACGTTGTGTCCCCCGGTTCGCACAGGCCACAGGTTGTTTCAGCAGCTGAAAGCCATTAGCATCTGACAGCTGCTGAAAGAGCTCGATGGGAACAAATAGGTGGTGCCGGGCATTGTGGAGCCGGCAGGTGATGGCGGCATCATTACGGGCTGCATCTTCCTTGGCAGCTGCACGGACAAGGAGGGCTCTTCGTGCGCTGCTCAGACCTGCCTGGTGCAGGGGAGATTTAATTATCGTCACCGCATAATGGGCAGTCTGTGGAAGGCGAAGACCTGACAGGAACAGATAGTGGGCAAACACAGGGCACGGCTCGCAGTAATTACCCTGCAAAGCGGAGCACAGCTCCGGCTGGAGCAGCAGATGCTGCCGCCCATCAGCATCTCCACACGCAGCACATGTTCAAGTGGAAGTCGAAAACAAGGCAGCAGAACGCTGTTTGCAGAGGCACAGGATGCTTGGGATAGGGGTGAGGGGGGTGTGTGCTCACCCCCCTCCAGGAGGAAACTGGGATTTTCACAGGGAAAATCTGGGAGCAGAAAGAAGATACCCAGCACACGGGGCATGCACAGATATTGGGAGGGGCCAGGGAGGAAAACATTCCTTGGCCTTCAACCTATCAACATCCTCTGCTCCAAGACCTGCTTCGTGGATTTGATTCTCAGGGAGGGAGAGTGGGATGAGCCAAGGAATTGCAATTGTGCTCAGAGGAGGAGGGAGATGATCCTCGTGCCCTGGGTGGCCAAGGTCTAGGATTTTCAACCCCACGTGGGCAGCCACGGGAGGGTGGGCAAAGTCCTACTCACGTTTAACCCCTCCAGGTGGAACAGGCTGCACACACGGCAAGCAAAAGACACTGCTCGATTTTTTGTTCAAGTCACGGCATGTTGCTTTGTCAAAAACAAAGTAAAAGCATCTGCTGGGGTGGTTAAATGCAACACAAGAGAGGTACAGCACAAGACAGCCCTTCTGAGATGCTGGAAATGCTTGTCTTCATACCCCGCTAATGAACACAATTATTCCACTCAAGGCAATTACATAAGTTATTTAAAAAACAATTACGTGAAAGCAGGAAATGTCAATGTGCACATTACTTCCTTTCAAGCCATTTTCTTGGCAACCAACCCATCTGTTCTACCTCAATCCTTCTTCCAAAAGAGAATTAATGTTCATCTTCATAAACTTAACATCTGAGGAAGTTCTGAAATGACTTTACCTACACAGCATCACCTTCCTTGTGACACTGTTGCTCTCACCACACTTCATTCTTTTTTTGCTTCTAACTCTGTGTGAATAATTACCATTGTAAATACACTTACACACCAGTTTTCAAAAGAGAAAAAAAAAAGGCCATACTCAATAGCAACATAAATTTGAGTTGTAAATTGCCACACAGCACAGTCACATTCTAAACAATGCTGTCCATGTACAGCTCCACTGCCTTTGATGCCCAGCCAGAATTAGATCTTTTCAACATTTTCTTATTAAGGATAAATTACAAAACAAACCAAGCGTGCTCGAGTGAGAGGGCCTTGATGGGAACAGCAGACAGGTGCCAGGGTTTCTTTGTTTGATGTTGATAGAGCCTTTCAAATATTGCAGCCTTTTCTCTGGAGACATATAAAGACTCAGAATCCACAGTTTTAGTAAAAACACCATTCCTGGATAATGTCCACCTGAGGAGAGAATCATACCTTCTGTTTTTCCGGGGCTCACAAGAAGGGATGGCACAGGAGGTGACTGTGCGTGCATTGTGTGTCAGGAGCTACTTTTCAGTGCCACATCACCAGCTGGAAGGCAGAAGATGACCCTGGGGATAATCCAGGTGGATCCTGAGGTCAGTCCGTGGAGCAGCTGCCACCACTGCCTTCAGAGGAACATTTCCAAGGTCTGAGGGAGCCAGGAAAGAGCGAGGCATCCCTGGGCCAGGAGCTGTGGGAAGGCAGCTGGACACTTTGGAGGCTCTGATCCACCTCCACGGCAGCTCAGCTTCCCCTGAGCACAGAGGGAATCTGGCCTTGCTGTCCCAGCAGAGCTTTCCCATGTTCTCTGTACACCCTTACTATTATAAGCACCATCGTGGTGAATGTTTGTGCAAATCATTAGCTCTGAATCTTCTTGGTACTTTATACATCCTTGTTACTACTCTTAATTTCACTTGTATTTTTGGAAATACACCCCACTTTCCTGGAAGCAGATGCACAATATGGCTCTAACTCACAAACCTGGAAGCCAGTAAGAGCAGCAAACACTTATGCCTAAAATCATCAGTGAAGAGCTGGGCCCCGTTATCCAGTCCCAGGGCTCACGAAATGCTCATTGCTGCGTGTCTGTGCAATGTATTTTTAAAGCAGGCTCTGTTTAAAATATGCACAATTAATATTAACGAAGACCTGTCGTTCTCAGTGCGAGTGGCTGGAACAAGTGCTGCCTTCTGTCTGCTGTGCAGTGACCTTTGGATGTATTTTTAGGCACTGTCCTATAAGTAATGCGTCTTGCACAAATTACTTCTGCCCAGATATAAAGCAACATTAACCAGGGGAGGGAGAGAGCAACATGGGGGGAGTTTGTGTTTTCTAAAATTGGGAGAAACAGAAGATTACCAGGTTTTAGAAGAGGGTTTGTAAACGGAATCATTTTCTCTCTCATGCAGGGCCATGGATAAGGGCATTCACAGTGGACTGAAGTGTAGTGTGATTCTCCCCTTTTTGAGAAAAGGTTGCACCAAACAGTTCCTTGCAAGAAAAACAGAATTAATAAAATCAATGATATATTTTATTAGAAATGTTTGTGTCTCCCAGGAAGGACAAAAATTTATTTAGGTAAGTACTCAAAATTTTCAATCTTCGTAACGTTAAGCTAAAAACTAAAGTTAGAAGGAACCTGTGTGGAAAAAATACTGTGGGAAGTGACTGTTCTCCTAGCCACATGAAAAACCAAACTGCACTATGTGCTGTGGTGTATAAGTGGCTCACACAGTTATGTATCAACATATATCAATAATGGAAAGGTCTAGGAAATTACATGAAAAATTAGGACAATATAAGGTTGTGAAGAAAACAAAATAAGCTGTGTTTAGCTGCCAACTAAAAAAAATGGGTTTGTCTGTGTGGTTACCCCATAAAAAAAAAAGGAATGTACCTGTTTCTAGCCACTTAAAATTAGAAAAAATCAAGTGCATGAGATTAATTCTCAGCATCTGAAAGATGAAACATGACCTAAGCTGGTTTTTTAATTTATTTAGTGAAGATTTCTGAAATTGAAAAAAAAAGGGGGAATAAAACTCAGTGTGGAATTACTTCTGATGCAGAGAGAAAAACAGAGTGCAATTGCAAGAAAGGATCACTTACTTTAGGTGACACTGCCAGACAATTTTCTTCCCTGGCACATCACCATTAGGTTCCTTATGAAGCTCATTTCTTTAAAAGTCACCCACAAAGGCTCAATGGCAACAAAATTATTTGCTTTAACCGACACCAAACTGTGAAGAAATAAATAAATAAATAAATAATTCCCATTAAATCAGATAGAGAGGTGTAGTCTGTGGCAGTTTTTCATTTAAGACTTGGATAATAAACTCCTCTGGTGTAATGGTGCCACCAGCAGATAACAGTTAGAACTGGTTTTAGTTGGAAAATCCACACGGATACAAATTTCTCTGTGGAGGTTATTTAAGCTTTCAAGAACATATCCTTTAATTTTTTAAAAACAGTATGTTGAGAAGAACGTGGAGCTAAAAATTGGTTCTAAATGTGTTCTATCAGTAGATAAAGCTTTGGATTCATAATCCTCAGTGTAAGCTCCTCTATGATTTATAAAGATGGGGAAGTGTTTGGGACAGCTTGGGGGTTTTCCCACAGTAAAAACTGGTGATTCTTCATGCCCAAACAACTGACAAACATTGGAGCAGTAACAACAACATTAAACTGTGAGAACTGAATGGCTGGAACTCCTCAGTTTTGTCTGCATGAACACTGACCTGATAAACACTGAATATCCAAGTGGAGCAGCTCCTTTTGGGCACAGAGATCCAGGATTCGTCACTCCTGTTGCAAAGGGAGAATTGAGAGGACTCGTTCCTCCAGCCACTGCAGAGCTGACATTCCCAACATTACTGTCACCTTTTTATCTACAGCATCATCGTTACATTTAAAATCATCACTTCCCATTCATATTTACTTAGAGGGTTTAGGAATTTGGAATATAATTACCATGGGAGGAAGTCCCTGCCATGCAGGTACGGATTTCCTTTCCAGACAAGGAATTGGGAGTTAGACCATGATTGCAGCAATGTCACTGAACTAAATTCAACTGCTCTGAGAGTCACTCCAGACTGAAATATAAATAGGGCAATACGAGAACCAGATCAGTTCTCAGCAAGATCATTTAACACAAGTGTTCCATCGGCTGATTTACAGATTTGGAGTACAGAGATATTTGTAGGAAACACATAAATTCTGCAATCCTTTACAGCCACAGCCTCTCGCTGTGTTGCTCTCAGCTTTAATGGAGCCAATCTGGAGCACTCCTGGTTGCCCTGCAGGGCCCCCAGTGCTCAAACCTGCAGCTGAAAGTCACTGTCCCCCGTTGTGCACTCACACCATTGCACCTGCATATTTTATTTCTCACACAAAAGGTCAAAAGCTTGCCAGCAGGCTGCCTGCCTCCTCAGACACACAATGCGTGCAGAAAAACAACTCCAAGGAGCTGCTTGCTGTAATTTCCTGCAATTTAAGACTATTTATTTTTGAAACTTTTGCTGCCAACCTCCCCATCTGACTGTCACCTTCTTGCTGAATTTCACCATCAGAACATAGTAATTTATTAGCGATCAAATCCAACCGGTTATTTGACTGTCTTGGTTTTAAATACTACTCAGGCTTTTTAGGCTTTTTAGCTCTGAATCCTTCGGGCTCTCTATAATTAATGTTCCTTTAGCAGAGGCAGTGAGGGGCTGGCTGTGCACAGCCCCTGTTAACCCTTTGCTGAGACCACCACAACCCCACAGCGAGGCAAAGGCGTCGCCACGAATGATCCACTCCGTTATTTCTACTTCTGGCATTTGGGAATTAATCTTTCCTAGAAGTGGGATGAGTACAGCCACCCTCTACCCACATGATTAGAAACTGGTCTGTGCTTGCAAATGTTAATTAACAGATGGGGGGTCGCACCCACGCATATGGCATTTGGGGAACTTCCACAAAGCTTCCGTGGCAGCCGAAGGGATTTGAGACGAGAGAAGGGGGATGCTCAAGTGAAAGGCTGGATATCTGCAGTGTCAGGTGTGTCCATGGTGGCTGCAGGGGTGCTGCAGCAGGGAAGCTGGAAGGGAGAACCAGGGATAAGCCATCAGCTGGGCCACTTTCTGTGGAAAGGGATCTGGGGGTCCTGGTGGCCAAAAAGCTCAATATGGGTGACCAGGGAGCTGTGGTGGCAGAGAGCCAGCAGGATGCTGGGCTGCACCAACAAGGGCATCACCAGCAGAGGTAAAATCATCATCCCACTCAATCCAGCACTTGACAGGCCTCACCTGGAATACTGAGCTCAGTTTTGGTCCCTGCTATGCAAAAAAAAAGACGTGGAAAGGCTGGAGAGGGTCCAGAGAAGGACCACAAAGGTGATCAAAAAACTGGGAAGATGCCCCATGAGGAAAGACTGAGAGAACTGGGGGTGTTCAGCCTTGAGAAAAGAAGGCTTAGAGAGATCTCCTCACCGTGTTCCAGGCTATAAAGAAGATGGAAATTCCCTTTTTACAGGGAGTCACATGGAAAAGACAAGTGGCAATGGGTACAAGTTACTCCTGGGGAGATTTCACTTGGACATAAGTGGGAAATTTTTCACAATGAGAACAATCAGCCACTGGAAAAATCTCCCCAGGGGATGCCCCAATGCTGGACACTTCTCAGATGCAGCTGGACAGGATGCTGGGCCATCCTGTCAAGGCTGTGCTTTTGCCTAGAAAGGTTCAATCACAGGATCCTTGAGGTCCTTTCCAACCTGGTATTCTATGGCTCTATGAAAAATATTTATGAGTAAATATTGAATTTATTCCTGCATTGAAAGAAAATCTCCTGTGCTCTTTAGGTCAATATTATCATAGCCCAGAGAGGTCAAATAGCAGATACTTGGCAAGAAGTAAAAACCACTGCACAGTAAAAGGAGGTCAACAGTGAACACATTTTCCTTTAAATTTTAGCATCGTGTTACCATACTTTTTTTCCTCCACCTATGTGACCTATAGCCATGAATGGCAAAAAAATATAACCTAGAATAGGAAAACAACAATATTAATCAAGGTCTACTCTCAGATATATCTTTTTCCTAGCGAGTATTTCATAGTGAGGAGAGCTGAATCGGACCTCGAAACATTTCAATAACCTCTCGTAAAACAAATTCACCAAAAAATTACTATATTTGATATTACTTATTAGAAATTGCAACTGCCATTGGAATTCTGAAGGGGCTGCCCTAAGAAAGCCTTGTCCTTTTCTGGGTGAACTATTTAAGGCAGTATCCTTGACTGAACTTCCAGCATTTTAGCTAATTTGACCATGTTTGTCTTCCACCCAAAGCACTCCCAGCAAAAATAGCTGCCAGAGCTCCTGTGCAGCACTTGACTCAAGAACTCTGGTTTTTTGCAGTCCTCTTCTGCTGTATTTTAAGAAGATTTTTTCCCAAGTCTCTTATCAAATAGCTTTTAGCAGTGACAGATATGTTTGGTGTAAGCCTGTTGGTTTCCCACGAGCAAGAGCTTTGGGGAGACTTTCAAGAGTATATTTGAATTATAGACACCAAATGAATCATAAATAAATACCAAGATCTCTGGTAGGCACAAAATACTGCTTTCTGTTTTGATGAATAAGTGGCAAAAGGCATAAACCAAACGACCATAATATCAGATTATTGTTGTTACTGAACTAATGCAAAACATGCAAAATTCTATTCTGAACCACACATTTGTTATTTCAAAGGAATTTCCACCAAAGAAAGCAATTTTACAGACTGCATGCATATTCTACTGGACTAAGTGGAGTCTGAAAGCTATAAACAATTTGTACTAATCTAATTATAAATGTACTAATCTGTGTTGGCACAAGACCATGCTACTACCTACTTATTTCATGATAGTAAAGACAAGCTTAAATTAATACTTGCGTGAGAGGTATGTGATGTAAAACCACTGTGTCTCTGACAGCACAGCTTTTATCAGTGGGGAAAATCCCAGCAATTCCACTGGATGAAGAAGAAACCTGACTGGATAAATGGCAGCAGGAGAGCAAAGCTTTGCTGTTATCCCTACACTGGGGTGTAGTTTGGGGATGGCTCTTCCCTACCACACTTGGAGTCGGTACAGAAAAACCCAGGAAGGAGGAAATAACAGCAGACTAAAAACCACTAAAGCACTTTCCAGAGAACGTTCTTCTGCCCCTGCTGTGTGTCAGTGTGGGTGTGAAGGAACATGCCTGGACCTGCAAACCAGCCCCACAGAGCATCGGGGAGGAACCCGCCTTTGTTAGAGCTACCCCTGCACTTCTTCATTCTGTCAGCCCCTGGGAACCACAGGAAACTGATCCAGGGCACACAGAGCCTGAGAGGGAATGGAAATGCCTGCTCATAAACGGGCTCCTGCAATGCTGGATGCTCACTCACCTGCCACTCACCAGAGGTTGGGTAATCGCGATCCTTTGTGGAGCTTCGACACAAAACAAACGCTGCAGCTTCTTGCAAAAGCAAAGATTTTGCTTCCCATCCCTCGGGCCTCTCTGGTAAAAGAAAAATTCCCCTATAAGCAAAAAACCCAGTCTGTTATAATAGGAAGTGTTGTGTGTTACACATGACATTCAAACAGTTTGAGGTATAAAAACCCAATCTGATTGTTGTGTTTGGGTTAATTCCTGCCTTTTCAATTCCTTCTAACTGAGCACAACTTCTGTTCAGTATGTCTTATTCTTGATATAATAAAGTCCTAAGTGCCAAAGGCTGACTGATTGATAATGGTGTTATTTCCCTAGTTTCACTAAGCAATGCAACCACAAAGCTTTTGGGTTTCTGGGCCTTGTGAAGGGGTGGAGAAAAAGTTAATTTTGTGTCAGGGCTGCTGCTTGAGTCCTGCCTGTTACTGTTCACTCTCCAACAGAAAAGGCTTTTGTATTAAATTGTAATGAAGTCACTGGACAAACTCAAGAAAAGTGAATCAATCACTGTAAGAAAAAGATGTACTTCCAAGTTAAATATTATGAATTATGTATACTCATTCATGCTGCTTATTGATATTTGTTGTGAAGTAACAACAGCTTGTGTATTCATCAAAGGATTTAACACTAAATGGTAATTTTATGTTTAAATCACAATTACTTCCCTGTTTCAGACTCGGACTATTTCCTTATTCACCTACCAAAAGGAGAAAACATAGTTGGATTGAGGAAACAAAAAAATCAAAATAACTTTCTCCACCTATATCTCATGAAGAAACTTTGTTGATTTAAGGCACAGGATGAAGTTCACTGCCAAGTATAGATTTACCAACAGCCACTGCCTTGATGCTCCGCGAGAGGAGCTGCATCCTCAGGGTGCAATTACAGCAATTATCTGGATGGATCTTCTCATCAGTGACCTTTGACTCATCCCCTACGAACTGTCAGTCTTCATCACCAGATGGGGAAAGCAGTTTTATTGTCTGCACTCATCAGCTGCTTCGGAGAGGGAGGAACCCCTCCAAGCACAGCCCGGCTGCCCTGCCCACGGTGCCCTCCCGCAGCCGGCCTGCAGAGGGGCAGCCCTGGCAGGGACTGCAGCTCCCTCCCGGCAGCATGAACAGCAGCATCCTGGACACCCCTGCATCCCGCAGAGGCATTGCAAGGAAAACAAAAATACCACTTCATATCCAAAGTACGGGTGCACTGCCTGATCCTGAAAGGTGGGATTTGTTGGTTGTGCATCACTCTTTGGAAGTTTGCCCCAAAAGAAGAGACAGCTGTCTCACTTTGCATCTAGCCAGAATGAATTCACTGAACTAACTATAAACTGAATTTACTATAAACTTACACCTCTGCAAAGATGGAGCACAGTCTTACCTCAACACTATTATGACATTTATTATCCCACAGTTTTTACTGAGGCAAAACTCCTGCAAAAGTTTTGTCAGAGGGCATGGCCTGGAGGGTACAGCTCATGTAAAATTAAACAATTTCAATTCACAGTCAGTAAAGCTAAACGATGAAGGGATAAACAACTCCGTTCAAACAGCAGGACATTTAAAATGGGATTGGCAAATACCAACTATAAACAGCTTTACAACTTTCACTTTGCAGTGTAACAGCTGATCAGTTCCTGTAACAAAGGGAAAAATCACCTTTGCACTAAAGGGAGGATAGCTTAATTCTCTCAGTTTACAGCCCTTCCAGAAAAAGGATGGCAGTTCCAAGGCTTAATCATAATCGCCATTGGCTGCTACCTCCTATTTAATTAGTTGGTAATAAAAGCAAGGCTCTTATCAAAGCAATCAGCGGGGTCACTCCTTTGCATTCCTCCCATTAGCAGCAAATGTTGTTCTGTGGACAGGGCAGGACCAGTAATAGTCAATCTGGGAAAAAGAAACCCAACCCCAAAAGCTAAAAATAAAATAATTTAGAGAGGCAACTCAAACAGTCAACTACCGAAGGAGATGGAAATTAAATTCTTCATTGTCAAGTGCCAATTCAAAGTGAAAACAGATTGAACCAAAACTGTCCAAAAATGCTTTCCCATTTTTGTAACGCTCACACCCCTAACGCCAGACAGAGCCCAGCTGTTTCTGTGACTGACTTCAAACAATAGCTGGGCTGTTCAAAAGTGTAAAAGCTGTTTAAAACCAGGAATGATGTTTGCCTGAAGACATACTGCATTAATGCAAATTGCTTTCAAATGCACATCCAGTTTCTTAAACAAAACAAAACCGAGACACTAAAGTGAGTGGAAGTTACTGCTAGAGCCACACAGAACCTGTCGGCCATAATTCAGTCACCCATTAGCGGCTGCACGGACCGAGCTTGCATTCAGAGAAACACAGCAAAAGGGGCCTCTGTTTGTACCAAAGGAAAGTGGTTTTCATGTCACTCTTCCTACTTTGGAAAGGCCTTAAGACTATGGAGTCTGTGTCTCCTTTTTGGACTTTCCAATTACCACCAGATGAAAACTCTGTGTTTGTTCCTTCTGAGATGCTGCACACCACTCATGCCCATGGCTGTTAGTCATGCTGCCATACTGCCTTCCTATCAGCTCAAGCACTGACCTTTAAGAAGTTATAAATGTTATTTCAGCTTTAATATTCAGATTTTAATGTCTCTGGAAGTGATTAACAGCACTAGCTTTATGTCTTTAGGTCCTTGCCTGTTTCCTCACCACCTTCTGCTAATGTAACTTAATCATCACATGCTGCAGCACCCCAGGTTTCTATTTCTGGTTCAGCGAGACTGAAGTAGTAATAAGCACAGCATACTGTATCATCACTGGGTTTCATTGCTCCTGAAGGCAAGAAGATTAAATCAGAGATTCATTTTGTTCCGTGTCATCTTTCTCATCCGTACAATGGAGACAACACAGCTATGGCTGAGAGACAGAGAGGCTTCCTCACAACAACAACAATGACACTCCCATCTGTTAATTTTTTGTCAGTTATCTTTGCAGTATAGTTGTGAGATCGTTAAATAACCAAACTCATGTAACTAACAAAAAAGTTATCACGGCAAAGATCTTCAGGAATGTGCCGACAGACAGCAGACATGCTTCCCCGATCCAGACTCAGCAGTCAGCAAAAAGATTTGAAAGACAGGAAAGAGACTAGTTTGGATACAAAGGAGAGGATGGCAGGAACGTTAAGATGACAATTCAAGAAAATTTCTTGGAACAGTCACAAAAATGGAAATCAGCTGGAAATCCACCACTTCCTCATACACTCTACAAGAATGATGCTTAGACAGTGACTAAAGACCATCTCATGGTAAAATGTGACATCACAGCATGAGAAGTCCTAGTCCTTGTGGTGATGCTGACTGTGCACCATTTCCACACTGTTGTGTCAACACTCGGAGAACATATAAAAGAAATCTACTGGATTTGACAAGCTCGTCCTTTATCAAAAGGCCAGCTCACTCCTCATGGCCTGTGTGCCCACTTTACCTCACCTTAAAGGACTTTTAAAAATTTACCTAAAGAATCTCTTGCTTCTTAAAAGACGTTAAAAGCCTCATCCCATCCCAGCTGGGCTCCAGCAGAAGACAGCCATGCACTCCCCATCCTCTCTCCTGCTTGGGGTAACAACACTTTGTAGTGACATTAGGACTTAGTAACCTGCTAAGAGAGAGAAAGCAGCTCTTTTTATATTGCCTGGATGGAGGGACAAAAGCGATGGAGGGAGGGACCGAGGGAAACTGAGGCAGCAATTCCAGCAGCTCGGAGCGGCTTCCCTGGAGCTCCCACGGCTGCGGCCGCGTGCTGCCACCTGCGGGCAGCGCCGGGAATGACCGCGCCGGGAGCGGCACCGGAGTGACCACGGCCGGGAATGACCGCTCCGGGAGCGGCACCGGAGTGACCACGGCCGGGAATGACCGCTCCGGCAGCGGCACCGGAGTGACCACGGCCGGGAATGACCGCTCCGGGAGCGGCACCGGGAGTGACCACGGCCGGGAATGACCGCTCCCGGACCCAGCACCGGGAATGACCACGGCCAGGAACGACGACTCCCGGAGCAGCACTGCCCATGAACTCTCCCTGCAGGAACACCAGAGCCAACTTCCAGTCTCAGCTCCTTCTTCTCATCCCCTTGGCGGAGTCCGGGATTCTTTTGAGACCAATTCTTCCAAATTTCAGAATGCAATTCATGCCAATTGACACATCGCTCACTCCCACAACGCCACGCGTCACATTTTAGCATCATTGAAGCTACTCCTGCATCAATTCTCTTTTATTACAAAGCCTGAACAGTAAAAAAAATTATCCAAAGGCCTGGTTTTACTCTTTCTCTGCTTGTTACCTGCTGAGCCTGCGCAAAACTAAATTTCCTGACACATGAACTCTTTAGAGAATAGACAATCCCAGCTTGCAGAGGAGACTTAGAATGCTGGTTTCTTCTTTCCCAAATAACTGAATTATCTCAGAACACTGTTACATAAGGCTACAGAACACTCCAGTATTATCTGTTTCAGACATGAATAATTCCTGTGTATTTAACAACTCCTCCACAATTAGTAAATTAAAATGTTTTAAATTTGGCATCTGTTCAGAATACGTATTGCTTAAAAGATATTAATACATACCTACTGGTCTAAAATATGTGAGTAATACAATGAAATTAAATTATCTTGGTAAAATATAAATCAGAATACTGATGCAAGTATTTGAATTTGCATAGTTATGCAAATTCTTAATCATGAAGAACAATCACTGCTGTTAAAAAGCATGAGGGCACTAGGAACGGCTCCTGAGGAGGTCAAAGCATTCTTTCTTGATTTCCAAAATGACACAGCTTAGCTTCTAACTACTGAAATAATAATTTGAAAGTTCAGAGATAAAAATATCTTTTATTGCTACATTCACATTCCACTTTATGTAGTCTGATTTTTAGATGTCAGCACAGAATGAGTCAGCTTTGTTATTAACAATTCAAATGAACAATATATATTCAGCAAATTGATCAAGGAATTTAAACAACTTCTAAAATTAATTTTAACAAAGAAATCTGCTGCTTAGAATTTATAACACAAATGGAAACAGCACAACAAGAATAAAGTTAACAATATTATTTAAGCAATTATCATGAACAAAAGTATTCTTAAGTCCTGTCATTGGTAAGAACAAATGAAGTTGCTGAAATTTTATGGGCATGAAAACAGACACAGAGCAATCAATGTATGAACCTTTATAAACCCTGAAGTAACATCTCTGTAATGGAGAGACAACACCAACGAGGAATTCTGATGAATTCAAGCCCTCTGACTTCTCAGGGTTTGCTACAAAACTGAGGAAGGTTTCTGTTACCAAATCAGTAATTCCTGTTCACGAGTTTGACTGAGCTGATCGATGAAGGCCCTGATGAGAACTTTGGTGTGGTCTCCGTAAATGGGATTATTTGCTGTAAAACAGAAAATATCTCCTGCTAATACCAACATCCTTCCTTATCTGCTCACCATGAGCACGGACACACTGGGGGCACTGCATGGCAGGTTAAGCCCCTGGCACTGGTCTGGGTCACAGAACAGCAGCTGAACTAAAGAAGTTATCCTAGAGCAGGCACGTAGAGACGTTACCAAGTAAAGCATAAAGCTGTTACTTTAATAAACTAACTGGCAAAAACTTAAAGTTTCACTTTTAACAGGCTATTCAAAGTAAAAAAAGCTAAAAGTTGCAGTTGCTGTCAGACTTCAGCTCACCTGGAGCACACAGCACGGGAACTCTCTGCCCCTGACCACATCAGCACAACCAGCAATCACAGGCTGACCAACATGCAAACCCAAACCATTTCATACTGGTCAAATTCCACACCATAACAAAGCTAAACACAGATGTTAATCTTGTTTAAGATTATGGATGAGGGCTTTGCATTTCAATTAAATTTACTTGTTACATGACCCAATATTATTAATATTTGTTAGCTATGCTGGTGCCTATTTATAATGAAATGTAACATAAGAATAGCAGCATTAAAGATGAATATTTTAAAAGTATTTAAGATTTTATGAGCAGGCTTCCAAGTATTAATTATAAATGACAAAAAAAAAAGTGTGTGTACTGCATAAATGGCAATTGTGGTCATTGTAATGAATCATAAAAATTAATAGTACTTACTGTAATGACTCTAGTAATTATTAAGAGTTAAACCCAGTAGCTCCTATAACCTAAGGAAAGTCAGAGAATTGTATCTGACAGTTAAATTTTTTTCTGATTTTTAAGTATACTATAAACACGAACTTTCCTAATAATACAACTGTGCTTAATCGAAAAGCTCATTAAAATCAAAGTCATGGGTGTGGTTTGGATGTGGTGCTAAATGGAGGATCACAAACTTGCAAGGCTGTTTGAAGGAGGGATAAAGAGAAGAGATCCCACCTGCATTCAAAAAAGAGTCAGTTCTGCGTTCCCAGGATGTGGGGGTCCTCCCCACTTTTCTGACACCTTGTTCCTGCTTCATTTTTGTCCTGCAGTTCTGTCTGCCCAGCTAACTGAGCTGGTAAAAACTCAGACTAAAGATTAGTTTCTAATTACCAGTAGTATGAGGCATAAAAAATGGTGCTTTTTTCAAAAAAATTTCTCATGCGTTCTATTGCATTATGAATTCTATTAGAAACTGAAGTGTTTGCAGAAAGATTTACTAAATGTTTCCTTGCATTAAAAAAAATCATTGCCTTTCGTGTGCTCACCTCAGCAAAGCATAAACACTGAAAAACACTGAAATTCAGGCAGCTCCCAGTGATACAGAGGGATAATTTGCCTCAGATGAGTCTGCAATTCTGCGGGTAAAGCTGGGAAAAAATGAATGCAAGGTGAAACAAAGCATCCATTCTTTAATGAATGACTCTGAAATGAGCTGTTTTTTCCCATTCTGTTATTACATGTATGTAAGAAACCAGCTGAAGGTCCCCTCTAACTTTCACACTTTGCAATGGTATTTAGGCTACACAGTAGAAACTGCAGCAGGAAGAAACACGAGCATGGAAGGGCTTTGACAGCTTCCAACCAGCATCTTTTCTACCTTTCTAACTGGAAAGGTACCTTTTCTACCTAACTTTGAACTGCTCAGTTACAACTACTGAGAACAAGGAAGACCAGTCTGTTTGGGCATTATTTGTCCATCATGTTGAGACTCCATTCCATGAGTTGCTTCTGGTTTGTGCTCCCTCGCAGCTGCTGTTTCTGTCCCATCTAAAACAGGAACAATCTCACTGGCACAACGTTCATTTTTCACAGTAGAGTCATCTTGGAATGATTTCAGGGCAACTTTGAAAAAACAGTTTAAATATTGGGATGATTAACCAGAAAGACAAGTAAATATTTCAATACATTTAACAAGTATGCAGTTTAATTTAGTGGAGAAAATGCTGCCAATATGTAACTACAGCCCATCTTTTATCTTACACTTTACTTAGAGAATGAATATATCTTCTGTTGAATATTACATTACAAGCCACGTTACTGAGTGTGGTATTCTCATCAGAGGAAAACTCAGCATTATTTAACTGGAAATCTAATTATCATATGCATCCTTTTTTAATTATTAGCAACAGCAAATCACTGACAGCCCCAGTCTCACAAGTTATCAACTGCAAAGCCACGCTGAGGATCCCACAGGCCCCTTCAAGTTGTGCAAGGAGTGGACAGTGACACATAAATACTTGCAAATGTCAACTTTGGGGAAAAACCTTCTGAAACAGCACAGAAATTTTCAGGTTTTGTGCGAGTCAATTAATGAACTGAGTATCTGCATGAACAACATCTGAAGATACATTACCACAGCTCTAGAAAATCAAGCTTCCAGATGAAGGTATTTACAAGATATCAAAAAGTAATTGTTTGAATGTAGGAAAACATTAATAAACAGCAAAATCTAATTACTGACAAAACATAAACACTGCAGCTGTAACACTTCTTTCTAACCATACCATTACAGCCTCACCAGTGAAAACAGAAGTGTCAATGCTAATGTAAACTCAGCTGCTGATATATATTCATTAGATTCAGAAAAGCTCCAACATTTCTTCTTCTCACCATGTCAAATTTTCTCTCAGTGCAGATACAATCTAATACACCAGAAGGTGAGGTTTAGGGACATCTAGGCCTAAGGTGTATCTCCATTCTTGCCTCTTACTCCACAAAAATCATCTGAAAGCGTTGCTAAGGAGGGAGTTTAGGAACTCCTTTGCGGGAGCAGGTACAGCCCAGGATGGTACCTGAGCCATGACCCAACCCACATGACAAGAATTTCTGTCACACAATAAAGCCTATTCTGAAGTATTCTTCCATTATTAGCTCCACTGTGAAACAGTAATTAAGCAGCAGGGAAGATTCACTGCTTTAGCCTTTTAGTCTTGATTCTAATTTACATGAATAAATTCTGACTTAGTCACTGATTACCTTCTGGCTTAACACGCTTCGGGTTCTCATGGATTTTATTTTTGCCTTTGCTTCCTTTTCTGGGTGCAGCAGTTTCTGCCCTCACCAATCCACAGCTTTCAGCATGCTTACACATATTACTCTGTTAGCATAATGAAGAACAAATATATCCATCAAATATTAATCTATGTAAGCAATTTAACACACACAAAGCAAATACAGTTCTGACAGACAAATTTTGGAACACTAAGTGGAAGACTGACTTAGTTTAAAACAACTTCCATAAAACTCCTGAAGATTTTCCAGAACCTATATTAAAATTCTGCTTCAAAAGAACATTGACATTTGGCAGGTATAAAATAAAATTTATCATTTTCTGGTTCCTGGATAAGCAATAAAGTTTTATATGTAAAATCTGTATGTGGAAAAAGGGCCACATTTACTTTAAAGTGCGCACAGTAAACCCAAAATGAGAGTATGTTCTCATTGCATATGGTTTTGAAGTGAATAGTAATTTCTTACTTTCTTTGCTGAACTGGTCCTAGACATCCTAAAAGCACTCTTTAAAATAAATTTTTCAGTTCGGACTGAATTTATTCTGCATCACCTCTGAAAATCACATTTCAGGCTCAAATACCATACTTTGCTCTTTATCACAACATCCCTCAAAATGATTGCTCTTTGTATTTTCAAACAGTCCACATACAAAAGATTTCTCAAGAAGATAGACTCATCTTTCGAGCATTTCAATGTCAGTGTTTATTTGTGAAGGATTTACCCTGGAAATAAGCACCACTACACTATTTTAGTTGGACTGCAGTCACTAAAGTTTTTATTTTCTTGAGGTAAACATAACCCCAAAGCCACCTTGCAACACCACCACCAGAGTAAGCAGTATTTTCTCAGGACACTGAAATACCTGGTTACATGTGCAGCTGCACTGAGCACATTGGAATCGTTTCTCATTCCTGTGAGTCTTCCTGTGCTGAAGGAAAGCGTAGCGCTCGTGGAAAGCTGCTTCACAGTCCCTGCACTTCACTGCCTCTTCCATGTAGGAGTGCAGATTCCTCAGGTGGACACCTGGACAGTTATTCAAAACAATTCATTCAGGTTTTTACTTGCACAATTTTGAACAAGAGTTGGGCCGTGCATAGCCCTGAGTAATGTAAATCTTGTAGAGGAAAACACCAAAGAACCTTCCAAGCTCTCTGCAATAAGGCTAAAATAGACAAATGAGTTTAAACAAAAGTTGCAGCAAGATGTAACTTCCCAAAGAAATCAAGCAGTTATAAGCCTGAATCTGATTGATTTCAGTGGAAATCGTTTAACAAATCAAATACTTCAAAAAAATTCCAGTTAAAATATAGCTCTTTCATGTATTTCTGGAAACTTGAAATTTTATACAGGTTTTGGTGTTACTGGTCAGCTCTACTGCCTCCAACACTTCTGGAAAAACAGAAGGTGACAGTGCCACGGGTATCAAGCAAATTTAAAAAAAAAAGAAAAAGCTGAATTTTGCTACTTTGCTACTTCGAATTTTAAACAAATTAAAACATCAACCACAAGATGTCACCACCTCTCCTTGCAGGAAGAACTCACCTGTAAAACTATGAACACATTTTACTTAAAATATTCTGTGATAATATGAAGCCAGATATAATACATTTGGTGAAATTTTGTCAACACTAAGATTTCGCCTCTACTTATCTCTACGTTTCATTCTGAGTTTTTTCCTTTCAACTCACCCAAATCACTTTTTCGGGAAAGGAAGGTACTACAGTGTGGACACTGGTGTTTTGGCACATTTTCTCCGTGCTTTTGTAACATATGGATTTTCATGGTACCACTTTGAGTGAATCTGGCTTGGCAAACATAACATTCATAGCGCTTTTCACCTATTAAAAAGATATTAAAATAACACATGCTTAGAAACTCTACTTATTTGATACAAACACAAATTCCCACAGAACTCAACATCCATGTTCTAACAGCAACAGTTTCCAGACCAACCAAAAGTTAATATTAGTTGACAGTGCACAAAACGCCAAACAAGCTTCCAGAAGTTTCCAGAACTGATTGCAGCACAAAATCTTGGCTTTCTGAGTCCACGAGTCAAACTGATGAAGCATAAAGCCATTTATGTAATACTAAACTATGAATGAGGAATTATTTTAACTATCATCTATTCTTCCTTGAATACTTCATGCACAAAAATGCAGAATTATCCTCAAATATGCAAGGAGAGAATGTCAACAGCAGTACAACAATCATGATACACCATCAGCCATTCATAATGGTGGGAACGGAAATTAGGAAATTATTTTCTTGCTTTTCTTCCCAAAAAGCCACATCAGGTGTGACTATCATTAAAAATTACATCAACACTGGCAACTGGCACAGCTTTGAACCAACTGCAGACTGGTCCTGTGGAAGAAGTCCTTGCAGTAGTGGGTAACACTCTTGAACTCTTCCAGTTGGACTCTTGTGGTTGACTCTCATAAAAACATAATTCAGTTTAATTGCACCAAACTGTCTCAAGATATGAACCAATGCGTGACAAGTGGGGATATTTGGAAAATTTGATTCAAACCACGCTGTCACACTCTGATTCAACCTAAAACATTAATCATAGCACAAATTACATATCATAATTGAGCCAAGTTAAACCCTGAAGTATAGGATTGATACCCACTGCCCTCTGAGATGACTTGCTCGTTCCAGAGCTATGGCAGGAACACATTGCTTGTGTGTTCAAGCAATTTAATTCTTTGTTGACCAAATTAGTTGTTGACAATCTGGGGTCACAACAATATCCATTTTCTGAACAGATATTTAAAAATCTCTTGTCAGATGCATCTCCATGTAAAATCAAGTAACTGATAAATGAAAGTGATAACTTGCCCCACAGAAAATGAAATATTTTTCTAATAGAAAAGAGGTTTAGGAGGAACAGCAAGACAGACTACTAGCACTGCTAGGCTTCCAACAGCCAAATCCAGAACACTGAAACAGAACATGTTTTTCAGGCATGTTTTTACTCAAAACTGGAAATTAAAAAAGGGCTAATTTTGAGGCTGAAATTAAATCCTATGAATATTAAGCAGCTGAGGCCCTAGACTTGATCATTAGCCCAGAATCCTACCTGTGTGAGTTAACATGTGCCTTTTCAGTTTATAGGCATCTTTGCTTGCATAGCTGCACTGGTCACAGGGGTAGGGCCGCTCTCCCGTGTGCGAGCGCACGTGGCGCCTCATCTTGCTGGCCTCAGATAAAAACAGAGATTTTCTAAAGCAACATCTACATTAGAGATAGATTTAATTAAAATATAAGCAATTTTACACACTACAGCTACTGCAATTTAAAACATTGCACTAATCCCAGAATTAGCACTCTCACATCCATGTTTTCTCCTGCACAATCAGCCTGTTGTGGTTTTAGAACACTTCTGCACTCTTTCCCCAGATTATCTTACTTCCATGTTTAGTGTCCACATCAGCAAAAGGTGAGATTCTATGACAGGAACATAAAAGATAGAATTTTAAAAAGAGGATACCTACTACTGTCAGACTACCTGGATATACAAAATATGTTTAGCATAAAAAAATAGAAAATTCTTTTAAAATGCAACTAGGTAAAAAAAAACTTAAATAATTGTATGAATATTAGTTTGGAGCAACTCATTTACAAATATCACTACAAGGACAAACTAAGGGTTCCAGGAATTCAGGTTACTTCCTCCTTCCTTGCAGGGTGATGAGAAGACGTGCACACAAACGAAATGAAATGCATGGCACCACAAGGCTGTAGCCATCAGCCACCCTGCAGTAACACTGCAGCGACACAACACAAAAACACAATCGACCAGCGTGTCCAAAGCCAACAGCAGAGCCTGGACTTCTCAAGGTCAAAAATCTGGGCAAAAATTCTGTGTACATTAAAATCTTGGCACATGAAAGCCTCCAAACCGTCCCAAAAGATTCAGTAAGGCTGTACTTACTTCTACGCTGGAGTATTCACATATTGTGCACTTGAACGGCTTCTCTAAAGTGTGTTTGTACCTCCTGTGTCGTGAAAGCTCCCCCCGGGTCACAAAGGCTGTGTCACACTCACTGCATTTATGGGGTTTGGTCCCTGCAAGAATACACCATGAGACTTCTATTTAACACCACAGCAATGTGATTTGTCTGCCTTAAATCAACATGCAGAATTTTTTAGTAGAACCTTTTCTGATACTCTGATTTTTTCTATACAATAAATCATGGAATGACCCGGCTTAGAAGGGACCTTAAATCTCATTTTGTTCCACGCCCTGCCATGGGCAGGGACACCTTCCTCTATTTCAGGTTGCTCCAAGCCCTGGCCAACCTGGCCTTGAGAACTTCCAGGGATGGAGCAGCCACAGCTTCTCTGGGCAACCTCTGCCAGGGCCTCATCACCCTCACAGTGAAGAATTTCTTCCATATATATGTACACAACAAGTTTATTACAATCACAGTTTATCACTTTGCTTCATATGTTCATACAGCAAAATGAAAATATCACAGAAAATTCTATTCTGCACATAAGAATGAAGCACAACTGAAGCCACTGCTCAGCTGACAAGAATTGTTAGAATGTACTTAACAAAATAAACAAACACACGCACACAGAGCTCCTAACTACAGACCACGTCTTTTCAGAGCGGAACACCAAAGAAAATCAGAGGAATTTCTGTGCATAGAATGATCACAGAACACAGCTCTAAGGCAGAGTCACTTGCCTGTTAATTCAATTTTGAAGACAGTATGTAACATGAGGTATTTTCAAGCATCAGGTACCTGTGTGTGTGTTGACATGGTTATGCAGCAGCGTTGCTGTACGGAAGGCCTTCGGGCAGAGGTGACACACGTGACGTTTCTCATCTGAATGGGTTTTCAAATGACGCCTAAGACTCGATAATTTGACTGCAGTGAATGTGCAGAAGAAACAGCTGAAGCATTCTTTTTCTCCTGCTGGAACAAAGATACACTTACATTGTACATGCCACAAAATAATGACTTTAGGTCTCAAAAAATATTACCGATTTCTAAAGAGTGCCTCTAGGCTAGGTAAAACTATTTCAAATTTCTACATGGAAGGACTTCATTAAGACTTAAATGATTTGCCCCCAAAATGGTGTTATTCGTTAGTGATACAGTTTAGAACCTAATCCCAGGAAACCTTAGTCCTACCCTAGCTCTCACCTCCAAGACAGGATGAGACTTCCTCTCCCAATACCACCATTTACACTTACAACCTGTGCAACAAACTTCTTGATAACAACTGTGTAATTAGCACAAAGTAAAGTCTATTCAAACATTTGGAAATGGCAGGTTAAGCTATTCCCACCTCTCTGGTACTTCTGAATCTGTAAAGTGCATACAAAAAACCATGTTGTAAAAGCCTCTTTAAAATCACTGGCTGAATTTGAGGGGAAAAAATCAGCTCTTTGAAGAAGTCATAGAATAAAGTTCGTGGCACAAGAGTAATGAATTTCTTTTGAGAGTAACAAGTCGAGATTAAATGTGCAACACCTTCAGTTATGAAGAAGATTTGAAACTGTGAAATGGCAAATACGTCATATTTGAAGAGTCTTTCCAGAACAGTTGTCTCAGCTCCCAAGTGTGCTCTCTGTGTAATGATTTTCATGCTGAGACCAAAATGCATTTCATACAATGCTTTATACCACACAGAGATGTGCAGATAATACTTCACTTCAGTAACAGCAAACAAAACCACTTTATTGTCATTTATTCATTGTGGATTCATGCCCACACAAAAAAACATTGTTAGCTTTGTTAAAACTGCTCAAATGTGCTTCCTATAAAGGCTGCAACTGAACCAGGGGACATTAATAATTTGTACAGTTCCCACAGAGAACCTCAGCCAAGATACCTTAACTTCCAGATACAACACACACATTTACAGACTCAACATCATCGATGTCATCCAATTTTTACAGTACACACACACAGTTTCTAGGGAAACAGATGCTTATCTGTTCTCTCCCGAGTCAGTCCGTAACTTCTGTAATGTTCTTTTAGATTTCTAACATCTTACATCAGCCAGTTTCTGTTACTCTTATTTAGGTTCTGGGAAAGGCTTTGCTGGCAGGTATTGATCGATACTTGCACAACACCCTCTGCTGGCAACGGGGAACCACTCTAAGCTCAACCATAAACCCTCAAACACGCACATTTTGAAGCTGAATGAGTGAATCAAGAGACTAAATAAATTACTAGGTTTATTCAAAGGCATTTATACAATATTAACTTTGAAATCTCCCTGGAGGTTTCAAATACCACACACTGTTCAAAAGACCATTAATTTCAAAATGCCATCCAAAATGTCTCTCCTGAACACAAGGCAGATGACATCAGCCTAAACAAGATCTTCGAGCACTTAGGGCTGAAAGGTATTATTTCTTCTTCCAAATTTCCACAGAACGTTAAGGCTTAACCTAATCTAAACTTAACAATTACCACTGTGAGTATTTAATGTAAAATTTCAACCTCAGTTAAAAATCTCATTTCTAACATGCTTTATTTTAAAATGAACTACAAAGATTATTAACTTTTTACCTTTTGCCTGATGTGGACCACAAGCCTCAAATTTTAGATTCTTGAGATTTCTTACAACTGTTTGTTCTGGTGCAGTTGGATATTCCTGCTCTTTACTTTCACTGAATAACTCTGGCAAATCATCACCCCCTTTGCAGCTCTGACTCTTTGTTTCCCCAACAGAGGAAAAAACTTCCTTTCCTTCCCCCTCTTCAGATGGGCTCAGTTGCTGGATGTTATTTTCAAATGCAATGGCATCATTATCTCTGTCAATCTATTTTAAAAAAGAATATGTTTTACAACTTTCTCAATCAAAGGCAGTCAGTAGTGGCAAATCAACTGAGCAGTCAACAAAATGCAAGCTTACAAATCCATTCTGATTTTCAGTCTCGCATGTGATGGACAAAACTGCAACAAAAAATTGCCATTTACCATACAGCAGCATAACTAGGAAGTGAACAATTACTAAAATTGTGCCCTACCTCTTCAAATTTTTATCTAAAACTTTGGAGCGTCATTTTAAGATTACAGCACAGACAACACAGAGACCTGTGTCTTTATTTTTTAAAGAAAACATTAAAAATTTTGTATCAGTACATTTACCTTTTAAAAGAAAATGAGAAGTATGCTTTGTTTTTTAACAAATTTAGGAATTCTGCAGACTAATTGTAATGCCTTCTTTGTCATATAACAATTAACCAGGTTGCGATACTTCTTGTGTTAGCTAAACTTAAATATGACCTACCTCAGAAATTATCTAGTGGTACGTGAATTTTATAAGAAAAAAAATAGCATTTTCTTGTAAAACCAATACAACAGCTAGTACAGAACAAATAACAACGTTTGCATATCCTTTTAAATAAAATTCATTACAAATGGGACTGTATTACACACTCAGCTTCAACAAAGACTGCAGTATTGAACTAATTCAATTTAGAAAGGAAATTGTGTGATGCCACTTAAGAGATTGAGGCTGTCCAACCAAATAGTACCAAATTGGGGAACTGAATTTAAAACTTGTCCTAATTTCAACTGTTAAATGTCTGGGTCTCTTCCAACTCAGAATATTCTCTAAATCTAGAAAGCCTAAACTTTTAGTTTGTCATTTTAAAAATGAGATGAAGTTATACGAAAACGTATAAGGGACTGTATACTTAAGCCCAACAAATTTGAATAAATAATATGGACTAATACTTAAGTCAGAACCAAATCGGTATGATGGCAGAAGTTAACAGGGAACAACGTATCTCTAACTTCACTTTATCCAGCACTTGTACCTCCATCAGGAACGTGTCTGGTGGTTTCTCTGTCGCTTTGCTTTCTGCAATCTTTTCTTGCCCTTCTTCTTGCAAAACATGGACCTGTGTCAGCTCCAAGTCATAGAACACGCAGATGCCCTCCCGCAGGGTCAGAGCCATGCCCGGGGGCACGCAGTGCGCCACGGGCCCGGCCGGGGCCCCGCAGGCTCCCTCCAGTCCTCCTCCCCTTCACACACACACCGGGCCTGGCATCGGTGTTCTTCACCCTCCTCAGGAGCCAGGGCCCGTCCGCACTGCGGTCACCGCCTCTGCTCCTCTCCTCCGCTCGGGTCGGCCTGGCCACACCAGCCTTTCCGCTGCCGGCCTTGGTTTTCCTGCAGCCCTAAAGCCGCGCACGCTGCTGAGCGAACCTGTTCGAGCTCAAACACCAGCGCAAACCACGGGCGTTCAGGACCAGCCCCGGCCCTGCCTCGCCCCGCAGCCCCGAACCCCGCCCGCCTTCGCCCCCTCAGCGCTCCTCGGCCGGGCCTCCCAAGGCTCAAGGGCACTCACGGCCCCTGCGGGCGGTTCCCCCATAGAGAGCTGGGTCCCCCAGGCTGTTGGGCCGGGTGGGCCGGGGCCATTGTGCCCGCGCTGTCCCTCGAGGGGAGGTGGCAGGGAAGGGGCTCAGTGCCCTGCCGTGCCCCTCGGCATGGCCGCCCTCTGCCTCCCTGTGCTGCTCCCTCAGCGTGGGAGCAGTGGCTGCAGTGGGAGCCCACTCGTGGGGAGCAGCTTGTGGAGAACAGCTGCTTCTCACCTGTTAATTCCCTACGAAACACAAAGCCCTGAACGTGCAGAGGTTTCCCTCTCAATGCAAGGGGTTGCGGATGCTCCTCGGTCCCGTCAGAGCAGCTGCCATTTTCTCACCCTCTGCCCAAAACCGAAGATGTCTCGGCCTTAATTGTAGGCCCTTAACCTTTTGCGCCCACTTGGCTGGAGACCACGAGGCTGAGCTCAATTGGCTTCTCCACTTGCAAAATATCTGAAGCACTTGCCATGTTTCTGCGACGGAAAGCCTCCAGCCGGGAGCCCTGTGCTGGAGTGCTGCTGAAGGGCCGCCTGATGCTGCCACCACAAGTGTTGTACAAAATTGCCTCAAGTGGCTTTGCAGAGGCAGTGGAGCGATGTATGAGCATCGTTACACTGTACCTTGGGCCAGGATTGGTTATCCGATGAGAACAAGCTGAAAGACTTCTCCAAAGGCATTGTGAAAATGTTTTTGAGGTAAACTTGCACAATTTGAGCGACTTAACATTTAATCTTGTGTACCCTTCTAAACTAGTAATTTTCAGCCATCAAACGTTTCATAAAATCCACTTTCTTTGAATACTCTATTATGCACTAGTGCAGAGGACAGAATTGGAGCTTTACCTGTAAATATTAGCTCAGTGTGTTGCAGGGTACAGTACATTGCCCAGGGACTGCAGCCCACTGTGGTCCAGATCCTGTTAAACTGAATTGCTGAACACTAATCAAAGCCTCAAACCAAGTGGTGGCTTTCCTTGTCTGTGGAAGTAACCCAGTAAAACTGACATTTGTGAAATACCAGTAGCACAAACAGCAGCCCATGCCACTGGCCTTCAAGCAGTACCCTCAGATGAGGTGGGGTTATTGCACCTTATCCTCGGAAACAGCAACTAAAAATCCCATAAACACTCTTGACAGCAACTACTCCTATCCACAGTTCTGTAAAATGTTACATGCAAAAATAGTATGAAATGTTTACCTTTAACAACTGCAAGTTAGTCATAACTATTCTACTGCTTGGAACCAACACAAATCCAAAGCAATTACTTAAGGCTGAGTATGTATTCCTGCAATTCAGGGCTGATATTTTGGTCAGACACCACATTATTCATCATCCACGAATCTGTGGGCTCTCAAAACTAAAGAACAGGATGCAGAGTACACAATATATTCACATAATTAGGCTGCCAGTAACTGTGGCCAGAGATTTTACTTCTTACACATTTCTGGATCTTTTCAAGTTGCTCCATATACTGTGCAATTATGATAGTTGAAGGGCACTGTAGGAAAAAAGTTGTTACAATAATCCACCATGCTTTAGGTTATTTTAATGAGGTTTTCTGCACTTCAACGGTCATCAGCTTCTAAGAGCTGTCCTGCCTTGCACTTCTGCATTATTAATACCAGCACCATCCATGCAGCCACAGTAAAGGTCTGTCATTATTTCCACTGTTAACCGATATTTCCAAGGATTTATAACTCAGGCACAGAATAGCCCTTCAGTTCATTTTTAGCTGAATTTCAAGGAACCACTTGGATCAGCAATCTATGAATTTAACCAGTTTCTGAGTAGGTTTTGACACACCAGAGGTTAACAGCTCCATTATGGCCATTGTGGTGTGTGGTTTGTACAGTCTCCAGTTACTGCTGCTGCATCGCCTATCTCTAGCTGCAATCAAGCTTCTACCCACTCCTCTGGGAGTCTGGTTCTTTCTAACACATCAACAGCCTGCGTGAAAAGTCTATCACAAAAAGAATAGAGAGCCATTTTATATTTTAAGTCATAATTACGCTTTGGGGAGTAAATGTTCAATTTGAATTATTGTTTGTTAGGAGTATTTTATAAGAAGCATAAGGAATTTAACATAGGCACATTTTCTTGTGCTAAAGTAATGTAACATAAAGAAACAAGATTCAGCCACAAAATTGCTGATAAATTGCTGATAAGAATCTACCAGTGCATGAAAAGGAATACATAGACAACTAAAATTCTCCATCAGCAGAGTAAATTCTATCCTTGGCTGCACTAAGGAAACACAGCAAACTTTTGTTCTGATCTGTGGTTTTCCACCCGAGTATAAACAGTGCAGCTGATTTTTATAAGAAGTAAAATACTAGGTTATCTGTTCAGATTGTCAGTCTTTAATCTGAATAACATCCTTTATAATATTGAAGATGTTTAATGCATGCTAGGTGGAGCTGACTTTTTTGAAAGCTCCATTACCATGTGCATAAAGCATATTTGACCATGAATGTAGTCCAAGGTTTGCTTCCCTTACTGTGTTTCAGAAACCCACTGTGGATGACTGCAGAGGCTGTTTATCCAGCCTCTCTGGTGATTCTTTGCACCCCCATCACAGGTTCTAAACTGCAGTCCTCCGATGCCAATGGAAGGATTGTCATCAATTTAACTGGGCTTGGAATTAGGCCCAGAACAGATAACTATGTGAAGCAATGACAGTGGGATTTATTTACACATTTTTGACCTGTCCACAAGATGTAGAGTAAATCAGGAATGCTGCAGTGCACTTAAAGGAGAAAAAGATTAAAAAAAAAAAAAAGAAAGAGACCAAATTAAAAAAAAAAACACAAACCAAATAGGTTCAAATTTAACCTCCAATGCTCATAATTGTTTCATTTATGACACTCCGCCTTGTAGTTGAAACCTCCATTCTTCTCCAGAACATGACTCCTGTTAGTCTACGAGAAAACCCAGTCTTTGTTGTGACTTATTTTGACAGCTTTTAATATCATTTTCCACCTGGCATCTGGAAAGTTTTCCATTTTCACTTTCCACCAATGTCTCACTTTTGTTTCCAAGTACGTGTCGCGTTCACACCGCACCTGTCAGTGGTGTGTGTGCCTTAGCGGCGGGCTGCAAACACGCGCGCCTTCCCTTTGCTCTTACCCCAGGGACAAGCACTACCTTCAGCACCTCTTTTGCAGTGAGATTTTGCCCCTCTTAATAACGACAGCACCAGATAACCTTCCTCACGCTGTCACCTGCTTCAGAGAAAGCGAAGATACTTTTACGATCTTCTGATTCATCTGGCTCCTTTAAACGTTGCTCAGGTCTTGAAGCTGTCACTAAAATGGTTGAAATCTTTTTTGCTGTATTTTCTGGTGCTCCTTGTTCCTTTGGTGTCCCACTTTCACAAATAGGAAGCATTTCTTCAGAGACCACCAAAAACCTTAATTAAAAAAAAAAAAGCATATCAGCTAATGAGTGAGATAAAAAGTTGTGTTCTTTTTGATGCTGTTCTAAGCAGCTGAATCTTGCAGATTCAGAATTAAGTCAGTGCTTCAGTGCTGGCCTGGAATATTCTCAGGAGAAAATGTATAGTTTGATCACTTGGAAAGAAGAATATTATTAACTTTTTGGTTTTTTTCCCCAGACCTCTGGTTCTGAGATGGAAGCTACAGTTTATTTTAGCAGACATCATTTAGGATTCAGATCCGACTTGGATTTCTTGCCTGCCCCAAAGAATTCTCTGCTCCCTATTGCTACAATCACATAAAAGCTAGTCAGACCTCAGACCCAGGAACATCAGAACATACAGTCCTACTTGTTTCCTTACTGAATCCCCAAAGCAGAGGGAAGATGGGAGCACAGCAAAGCAAAGCCAGATGGAAATCATGCTGGAGGGTATTGATTGACTAGTGTCTAGGCAGGCTATAAATTACCACTTCTCATGCAAAGAGCAGGGTGAGCAGAGCTGCAGAGCTGTCTCGGGGCACAGTGCTTGGACTGTGCTGTTCATGCAGGATCAGCTAAATTCAGGTTGTGCCTAAGGCATGGGGAAAGCCAGGCTTTGCTCCCTCTCCAGTGCTCATCTTGACTTTGAGGAGACAAGTCGTCTCTTTAAATATGAGTGATTCTTGCAGCAGAACAAAAGCAACTCCTATTAAGTTAAAAGACTTAATGCTTGCAAGTATTGTCGATGCTCTTAAAATCCTGCTCCATACTGTAAATGATTATAATTAAATAGCATGACAAAAAACCAAGACATAATAGAGTACAGATGTGGGATGTATAAAAGGGGAAGTATTTAACATAAGCTTATTGGAGCTGAAAGTACCAAGGATGATTGATTGCTTAGACACAAGGCAGGGAAGTGGTCTAAAAATTATTAACCATAATTGCAATTTGTCTATTAACTGTTCATCTAACATTGATATATTTAGAAACAATGCTGCCATCCAGTAGTACACAATTTGCCGCTTGTGGCAAACAGCAGAGCTGTGTGCCTGGAGCTGTTTGGAAGAAGGATGTTTATTGGGAAGCATATCACTCCTTCCATGTCAGAAGACATTAGCGTGGTTATGCACTTAACTACACCTCAGTGACTTCCACTGTTTTTACAGAACACTCTTTAATCCGAGAGATAGCAAAGGAAGTTTTAAATACAACTCCTCTTAGTTAGTTATTACAGGTTTCTGTTGCTGTTTGTGCAAGGGTCGAAGAGTTAAAAGTTTAAAAGGCAGAAAGTTTTCCTCTTGTTTTGACTAAACTGGGGGAAACGTGCTGGAGCTGTGCAGAATTTGATTGCCAAACACGGAGAGAAGATACACAGTGAGAAAAGATAGTAAAGGTTTAACCCAGCTGATGTAAGAAACAAACTCCAAGGATGCCCATGTTTCCTTCTTTTATCGCATTGTTAATCTTTAATCAGGAAAACAGTTCTCAGAAATGCTCTTCGTGCACAGCTGAACAGACACCAAAACTTGGAAGTTAATAGGATCACCGAAGAAAGAGACTATTAAATGATTGTCCTAATAAATCTGTAAGTGAGATGTACAACCCAGAGGAGTTCAAATTCTGCTTCCACGTGGATGCGCAGCAAGTACACGTTAAACCTTGCAAAATCAGCAGTAAGGAGGTGGATGGTGGGTTCAGAAAGCAGGAGGTTCCTGTGCACTTTTTTCCCAGCTCAGATAAGAAATTGTCTTGGGCGTTAAACTTTCCGAGGAGTCCAAATCAACTTCTTAATTCAAAAATCTAAAGAAATCAAGAAAATTTAAGGGAACATTTAACAGCTTGTATATTAATGTCACTTCACTGAACAGCAGGTGATGTAGTCCGTGATATTTATCAGCAGAGATACCTTAAATCGTAGTCTTTTGCACTGCTGCTGACTACTGAGTCATCACAAAGACCACGACCAGATAGCCCCAGGCCTCTCCATCAGGAAGTGGTAATGGAAATATGGTACAGCAGGCTTAGTTGTACATCTCTTCTGTTCCTGTAAGGAGAAACAAAGTCAGCCTTCTAGTCTGTGTAATCCTAAGCCTCGAGATGAGGCAGTGTCCAGAAAGCAGATGAGAACAGCTGGGTGACACGTTTTGTGGATCATGGTTATTACCCTGTTCAGAGCTGCCTCTACAAACTGAAAGTCTCTTGATCTGTCATTCATACCCATCTTTTGTCTGAGATCTTCTGGGCAGAGCACATTTATGCTTCACCCAAAATAAAAAGGTGCTTAGTGGTATTGCAGAGCAAACACCTGAACACTATTGCAGAGCAAATATCTGAACTCTACAAGGTTAACAAGTGTGTGGGGGTTTTTATTTTATTTGCAGGATGCAAGTTGGTTGCTATGCATTTGTACATACTGGTTTAAACACACATATAAGAAGCTCCTCTTTACATAAACAGCATTCATATGCATATGTATCGTCCTGAATCAGTAAATTTGGGGACAGTTACAGATGGTCACTCAAAGATGCACGTATGGCAGAGTCAGAATTCTGTCTTCCTAAAAGCATAAGAAAAAAGCATGATTTCCAGGGTCCAGCTGAACTCCTGATCGCTTTACTGAGTGTTGTTTGTAGAAATAATCATAGTTGTGGCATTTGTCTGGTAGGAACTATTTACACTGAACAAACAAAAGTGCCTTTACATTGAAAAAAACTCCCATTGTGGTCCACTGATGTTGCCTTATTCCTATTAGAATGCTGCTAAGCAGAAGTGTACAGTATGTAGGATTTCACCTGACCTGTTAACACTTACATAAGTTTCCAGTAAACAGAGGATTTGTTTCAGTTATGTTACCAACATATTGGTTTTTGTGCAATGTTGATTTTCCTCCAGCTGCCAGGTTCAAGAACCAAAAGGTATGTAGTGCTTGACATAGGCACGTTTGCCTTCTGACCTTTAGATGTAGCTTGGCTTTCATTTCTGCATAATCAGCTTTTCTATCTTGTTGTTTGGCTTTTAGTATTATAAAATGCTTGAAATATTAATCAAAGCTGTTTTCCTGGGGAAAAACTATAGAAAAAATCTCACTTGAAACAGAAAACACAGTTCAGCCCAAGTTACTGCTTTTGTGCTGCTGCTGAAGGAGAAAACAGGTTATAGTAAATGCTTTTCATTTCAAGTAAGAACTTACTATTTGCATTACAGTAACCTGGAGAGGACCCAGCGGGGACTATCTATGGCACAGACAAAAATGAGAAGAGATAATGATCATGTCTAATTAGGTTTTAAACTCCTCTAGCTGGGAACTATCAACCAAAGTAGGAAAATTTGTTAGAATAGGTAGAAATGGGCATTATCACCTCCTAATCCTGTTCCTAGGAGATGATAAAGGCTTGGGGATATAGTTACAAGTCCAAAGTCAAATAGAAAATCTGTAGCAGAAGAAGAAACAGAACCTAAACCTTCAGAATGTGCACCCACACTTACTGGTTAAAGCCATCCTTCTTTGAAGGAGTCGGCTCAAGAAGGACATACAGAACTGTGACCAGGGGGTCAGACTGCGTGTAACATGGGACTGAAATGTTGAGGGAGAACAAAGGTACATGGGGGGATTTAAAGGGAAGAGAAAAAGCACATGGCACAGGTAGAGCTGGGTAACCCTGAAAGGACAGCTGCCAGTGGTGCTGCTAGAGAGCAAAGCACCACAGGGAAATAATGAACAGCATGCAAGAGGAAAGAGCAAGGGGAGCCAGGGGTGTCTCATCCTAGAAAAAATAAACAATATTAGAATATAAAAAGGTGCTTCCATGTCATTTCTTTAGGCCTGGGGAGGTGAGGTCTCTGTAAAAGGGCACACTTAGCAGGACACCAGTCATCCACAGGAAGCCCAAAACTCTTGAACAAGAGGTGCTTGAACTCTTGTGCAAGGATTTGTCTGTTCCCCTCTCCCCAAGCAGGAAGCAGGCAGTCATTGCCGGCTGCAAGCACACACCTCTGGGGTAAAGAGATTTCACTCTAGCAAGGGTAACCATTCTTATTTGCAAACTGGATCTCAGAGCCGTCTGGGCTTTGTGTGACTGAGCAGAGCAGATGCTGACAGGTAAAAGGAAATGCAAACCTTATGCTGACTGTTTCTCACTCTCGTTAGTATGGTTTGTCCCCTTCTCTCCTAGCTGTGGTTCTGCTGTTCATCCACCAAAAAAAACCTGCAGTAACCATGCAAAAACCATAATTCTCTTGTGGCTAGGGTAAAGTTAGTCAAAGTCTTGGTGGGCCCAACCTCTCCATGTGACTATGAGACCTCCTGCAGTAGATGGGAAGAGCTCCCAAGCTGACAGAATTACACATACCTGGATACTGGTCAGGTACCAGTGGCTACAGACCCCATTACTCACATATTCACACTGATCCTTGACAGGGTTTTTTTAAAGAAAGGATAGCATTCCTTTAGGGAAGAGTCCCCAGATTAGAGTCATAGTTCAAAAAATGGCTCCAGAAGAGCGACTGCTTATTGAAGTTAAAATAACATGAATCAATCGCATCTCCAGAGCTGAACCTGTAAAAGTGAGCTTCAAAATAAAGTAGTAATAATAATAACAACAACAATAACTACTTTATCTGCCAAAACAGAAGAACAACAAGCAAGAAACCAATGTGCCCATAGTGTAATGTCAGCCTTGGCATGTACTGTGGCACAACCAGAACTTCCCCTAAAATACAGCTCAGGATTGAGCACTTGAGCTGATACTAAACTAAGCATCAAAGGTTGGTGACTTTCTTTAGAGACCTTAAACATGCACCAGTGCATAGTCCTAGCTGCTGAAATTTGCTTCTGTTTGTTTTGAGAAATGGCTGTTGTCAAGCTGAAGATGCTGGACAGACTGATGGAAGTACAGTCTAATCATGATAAATCTGGGTATTTTTTTCCACTCCTCCGCCGTCAGAACAAGCTACTTTGAACACGGGCAGAAAAAATTCCATCGCTTTTTGTAGTGATCCACAAATACATCTTAAAATCTGCCCAAGACAAATCCTGCATCATTTGGGGCTGGAAAGAAGGAGGTAAGAAAGGAAGCACCGTGCCCCTGGTTTGCTGCTGCCTGTTGTGGCCGGTCGCAGAGGCTCAGTCTCACGGTTCACGCAGCGCACGCGGAGAGGAGGGTGCAGCACGTGTGGCACGGCCCCCAGACCTCCTGCAGATGGGTCAGTGCCGAGGAACTGCCTGCAAGGAGAGGGACTGTGAGGCAGAAATGCCACACAGGGCTGCGCACAGTCTGGAATAAGCATTTGGCTTGCTCACAGACTCTTTTGCAACTGCAGGCAATTTGCATGGTTCATGTTTTCTTCTGGAAATTGAGAGAACAATCCTTGTCCTGCTCTCTGTGAGCTTGCAAGGGCTGCCCTTGCATCTGGGCTTTGTGGCACCCAGTCCTGCAGCTGTTGGAGTGTGCTGCTCAGTGTCAGCTGAGCACAACTCCACCACAGAAATAACAATCCAGAGGCAGTGCTCTTCCGTTAGTAGAACCTCTCAGAGAATCTTTAAAAAACCTACAATTTTATAACAAAATACCCAAGTGACAAACTCTTTGGAGGTGACAATATGTAGGAGAATTCACAATGGGAGGGAAGTAGAGTTTCTGAGTGTTATTATATGCCATTAACAACTTTCCGATCTCACTGTCAGTGCTTTGTTGCACCTTGGTTTGTAGTGATGAGTTAAGCTTTCCAAAGACACTTTTTCTCAGCATCTAAAAACCTTTACATTTATTGAGTTCCAGTAAGTCTGTAAAACCTGAATTGCTCAATAACTTCTGTTTTGAACAACCTGAATAGTGTCCATCAAAGCAAACATCCTAAAACCCCTCCTTTCAAGGCACTTGTTGAACACTATCATCTTGAAATGTCAGATTCACACACATTTAAATTATTTGACAGCTTCCAAGAAGGCACCTGATAAGCATCACATTCAAGTGTCAAGAAGCACAGAGAAAAAGTGCCAAAAAAAGTTCAATCAGAAGAAATCGTATCAGCTATTAGATGAGCATTATAATGCAGTTACTACTAAAAAAGACTTCTCATTTAAATGGAAAATAAACTTTGCATTCAAGACAACTCTTTTTTAAAAGCCTTCCATTGCCCCATACTGCCTCCCATGTTTGCCATTAGTGAAATCTTCCAGAAACTGAATTCAGACAGCAGCACTCACTGCTAGTGGGTGAACACCTCAAGACCACTGTAACTGAGCCATTGGAAGTGCTACATCTGGGGTTTTTTGTGTGGGAGACAGTGGGTGTTATGAGAATTCACCATCTTCACATAAAACCTTTAATGCCTTCTGTTGGCTGTCTAAAAGCTGCATCTCTAAATGAGAAGATTCTTGCAAAAAAAAATCCTGGCCCTGATTTGCATATGCTCCAGTTATTTCATTGCACCAAATACTACGTGTGTTTTATATAGGGGCTTGAGGCTTACTGTGTGTTTGTGATATGCTTTGAGATCCTCTGATGGGAGGTGTTACCTAAATAGAAGTAATTTGGTGCTGAAGTGTCTAGAATTCCCAGTGGACATCTGCACTCGAGCCCTGCTGCCATCACAAATGAAAAACATTTGGAATCCTTAATGTGATTTTTAATGGACATATGTTCATAACACAGTGCCACCAATTTGGCATATTTAGTGTCTTCTCAAGAGAAGCCCACAGTTTGTATAGCAAGATTGTGGGAGGTTAGGATTGCAGTGTTAGAAAATTTGCACAACACCTGCCTGACTGTAATTTAATTGGCAGAAATTAATGCTCTGGGTTTGGGAATTTTTTTCCTCCTCTCAAAACCAAGAGACACTAGGACTGATCCTGCTGTAATACACTGTTGTATTTAAGCTTTAATTCTGATTTTACTTGTGCTGCAATATGATCATTTTCTGGTCTACTGTCTTCCTGACAACTGAGCATTTCTGGCTTACTCTCAGTTATTTCTGTGTACACTGACTTACCTGGCCAGCAAAAAGCACTCAGTGTTTTTGCACTTTTCTGGAAAAGGGCTCTTCTTAGTATTACTGAAGATTATTCTCCATTTTATTTTTAATGAAGGTACTTAATGATGTGTTTTAAAAGGAAAACATTTGGCCAAAATATTTTTGATTGGCTCCACCAGCAACACAGTATTTGGACTCCGAAAACAAACACCAGCACTGCCGTTATTAAATTGGTTTTGGATTTTATCTTTGCTCAATCACAGCACTATCTGGAGCAGTCTTTAGCACCTCTTATCCCACCAGATTTTTGTTTTCCTGTTCAGGAATGTTTGGCTTTGCCATGCATCAAGGACAGCCCCTCTTACCTCACTATTTTCTTCCCTTCTTTACAAAACATGATAAAAGGCTTTGCAGGGGCGATAGGGGGTACAGTCCCAGGGGGTATTCCTGCAGTGGGAGGCTCAGCTCTGCAGTATTTTAGACTTGCAGGGTAGGAAGTGAGCTGCAGTCCTGATCCCTGCTGCTCTGCCAGCCTGGCTTTTCAGGGCTTGCAAGTCACCGCTGGCTGCCCCAGCAAGAACCTTGCTGGGAACATCCAACTGCTTCACAAACCTGAGCAATGGCTGGGTTATGAACATCCTTTGTACAAGATACTCAGTCAGTTTTGTTGCTTCATCGAACTTCCTGGATCTTAGCTGGGAATCCCAGATTTCCTGTCTTGCAAACTACCAGTGACAACATTTTACGTGCATGGCAAAAGCGTAATCAATACGAAAAAGACCCTACAAGCTGGCATGAAATCACCATCTCATCCAGACCCCAGATGCTTTGGTGGGACTGGGTGTAAACAGAGCAAGAGGAAATGGCAGCAGGGTTATTTCTACAGTTCTACTTGTCTGAAATACTTCAGTCTTGACGCACCCAGACCGCATGGACAAATGGACATGAGGACCACCTTTCTTTATGGTCACAACGGTCTAAAATGGAATAGGGGAAGCTAAAGTCAGGCAGGCAGAATCAGAGACAAGAGCTCAAAGTGTCTGAGATCACACTGAGATAACTCTCAGAATTATAAGAGTAGTAGTGGCTGTTGGTATCAGGTACTGCCACAGCTGATACAGGAATGGACTCAGGTCTGTGTATGTGCACATGCACACCCACAGAACAGCAGCGTGCAGCCCCAGTCCTGAGCAGTTCTGTGCTTTTGCTCTGAGGACTAATTTAGGGTTGGGTTAATATTTTATGACACCTCCACCTATATAACTCCCAGTAAAATAAAACATAATATCTGAAAGAGGAGGTTAATTATTGAGACAGTTTCCACTCTGCCTCTTCTGGGCTTGTAGCAATAGAAAATAGTTGTTTAGTTTGCAAGAGTCTAAAACAAGCCTTCAAGAGAAGCAAAAACTTCTTCTCCCACTGAAGGAAACCCAACACTTAGATTTATATCACTTGGGATTTTTTTTAGAATTGCGTAGACAAAAATAAGAGCTGTGGGCCTTGTGTAGGTAGTGGTTATTTAGGCCTCTGTGCTCACTGTTGAACTTTATACTTGGATCAGGCAATGTTCCCAAGGTGAGTAAACACTCCTTGGACGAGCCTCCACTTCACAGCCAACTAGTGACCATCTGCCTACAAAATGTGCCAACTGCACTTTGCCTCTGTGCATGACCTCTGGGTTCCTGCCTCCAGAAACTCTTTGTACTCAACCTTTCCCACACGCCGAGAAGTTATGACGTTTTTGATTTCAAAGCCAAATTAGATCGAAGTTCGGTTAAACTACTAAATTTTGTAACTGCTTCAAAACAGCAAACCCAGGGGCTAAGAACCTCCGCCTTCAGCATTCATTAATCAAGCCTGTTAAATGATTACCCCGCCAGGGCTGCTTTGTTGACAACTCTGCATGATGACAATGTCAGTGGCACTGTCCCAAGACACATCCAGTGGTGATGTAAAGGACAAGCCTCCCTCACCTCAACTGGTGGGATGGACCCTACCACAAAGAATATTTAAGGAAGGAGGTGCGTCCTTGGAAAGCAGCAATTGCAAGAGAGCTCCAAGGCAAGTGAAACGGGCTCAACTGAAAGGGACAGCAAAATCGTCTCTGGCATCCAGCTCCACCTTACACAGACAGTAAGTAGAACGGCCTTTTTTTTTTAATCCACCTTAAATTAGAATGGCCTCTATTTTTTCCACCTTGAAATTAGCAGTGATCCAAATTGCCTATCTTGATTTTAAAGCAGTACATAATCAAGTCCATTGCAAATTCTCCCTTTATGTTATATGTTGTGAGGCTTTGTGGCACTGTTTAGAACGTGAAGTGTGCTAACACACCCGATCTATTTGATTTTAGATTGTGATCAGTATTTCAAAGCCATCAACAAGATCCACTGCAGCTTCAATAATGCCCCCACAGCTGAAAGCCGAGATGAACGTCATGCCCAAGGTTGTTCAGGGGGATTTGGAGAGTCTGTCTCCTGAAGCGAGGGATTTCATCGAAACCAACGCCAAGCTGTGCCAGCCCGAGTGCATTCACATCTGCGATGGCTCGGAAGAAGAGAACAAAAAAATTCTGGACATCATGGTAGAGCAAGGCATGATCAAGAAGCTGAACAAGTACGAGAACTGGTGAGTGACCTAAATGAAGTCAAGTAACATCTCAGAACTGGAAAATTCATTTTCTATGCTGTTTACTTTAAAAACTTCTTATAACTCTCCAATATTTGCTTTCCATGAACATTTTGGAACTTTAGCTTACATGGGTGAAATACTCAGGAAAAGCAAATCTTTTCCTCTAAAAATTAAGATAAAGCATATTATTCAGTTGGACTATCAGCTGTACGTTGTCTCTATCGATTAGTTGCATCAGGGAACTGAAATAATGTCATGAGACGTACACAACTAATCATTAGCAATGGCTAAATATTATTGAGCAAATCTTCTTTTGAAGAATTCTGCTATTTTAGCCAATTAGTTTATTCATCACATACTTTTTTGTGGCATTCAAATAGGTCTGTGGGTGTTCAAATATTATTCAGTACAGGCATTATTCATATCGTGCCGATGAGCTTTGACTCTAATGTATTCTGCAAATACTTTTTTCAAATATTTCATAATTTCCCCTAACTAACTGAACATGAAAGGAGAATATTAACAACAAGTACATACTCAGGCATTACGTGCCAACCACGAGATCTTCATGGGAGAAATCTGCAAAGACTTTTGAATAGCTAAGTGCAGGAATTTGGCAATCTGTTTGCAGACTATTTGGGAGAGAAAAGGGCAAGATTCACCAGATAAATTATTCATTGTTAATTATATGCTTAGCTGTAGTGATGATGGTTATGACAGCCCAACTAGAACATTTTTATACTCATGGAAAATTTCGATGCACAGAGGTGAAAATGTAAAACAATCCCCTCTATTGTAAATAGATGGCAAAAATTCCTTAGAGGGGAGAAAGAATCCCCTTAATAAACTCCTTCACTTTTAATGATCGTGCTTATACTCAGTATTTCCTTTGTGATGCCTCTAACTTAAAGGACTATGCCAATCCACTAAGCTGGGTTCTGATCCCTCTGGCACTTACACCAACACTTTAACTACTTTCCTTGGCATCCACTTAGCTCAAGGCATCATTTTATGGTCCCCATACGAAACAACTTCACCCTGATGAGAATGAGAATTAAACAAGATTAACTTTTCCCTGAAAGTTAGCAACGGAGAATAAGGCTGAGATAAGGGGCAAAGGAGTATTAACATGTAACGAGGATTTCCTAGGCCATATAATTTGCTATTAGTACTGGAAAATCTTAAAACAATTTGTATGAGAGAATGTATCTGACTGATTTTTGAGATTATCTGTTGTACTGGCTCTGTCACTTTAATTTTTGCCTTACAGATCATTGTTTTAGCACCCTTTTGTGCAAAATTGGTCTCACAGAAGGGCAAAAATGCTGTA
This sequence comes from Oreocharis arfaki, assembly GCA_013398015.1. Classification (NCBI taxonomy): domain Eukaryota; kingdom Metazoa; phylum Chordata; class Aves; order Passeriformes; family Paramythiidae; genus Oreocharis; species Oreocharis arfaki. The sequence goes on along the minus strand of VZRR01007325.1, from coordinate 45,473 downwards.
TCGATAATTAAAGTCTAATTTCCTGATTTTTGGTGAAATGCAGCTGGTTGGCTCTCACTGATCCAAGAGATGTGGCAAGAATTGAGAGCAAGACTGTCATCATCACTCAAGAGCAGAGAGATACCACCCCGTTGCCTAAAACTGGAACAAGCCAGCTGGGGCGCTGGATGTCTGAGGAAGATTTTGAGAAAGCCTTCAACACCAGGTTCCCAGGCTGCATGCAAGGTAGGCAAGAAAAAAATGATTGACACTGAACTTTCAGCATCGCAGAGACACTTACTACTGTGTACAAGTCACTGTTATCTTTAAAGAACAATTTGAGCTGAAGATTTAGCCTTATACCCCTGATAGTCACTTCAGTGGTTTCATGCAGATCTTACCACAGACCCAAATACTTGGGCAAGGACAGTCCTCAGTCTCTTTCCAGAACTCTTGTCTTCCTAAAGAGTGTCAAAATACAAAAATTTGTGTGACTTTGTTCAGGAAGTCCCACAGCAACTAAGCAGCAGATAGGAAGTGAGATGAGAATGAAGGGCCCCCCCATCCACAGCAATAATTTCAGATTCAGGGATTTATACTAACAGAGAACTTGGCCTTCAACCCCCCCTTTACTCCTGGCTACACAATCCGTCTGAAACAACCTCCTTGTGAATAAAGGTTACTTCAAAAGTTCCTTGTTTCGCTCTTGGCCGCATGTTGCTACTCCCTGTTTTCCAGGACGTACAATGTATGTCATCCCCTTCAGCATGGGGCCTGTTGGGTCACCTTTGTCCAAGATTGGGATCGAGCTGACGGATTCACCCTACGTAGTGGCCAGCATGAGGATCATGACACGGATGGGAACAGATGTTTTGAAAGCCCTGGGCAATGGGGAGTTTGTAAAATGCCTTCACTCGGTTGGGTGCCCTCTCCCGCTAAAAGGTAAGAGCCATCAAAAACCCCTGGAGCCATTTCACCCTGGGAAATTCCCAGGGCTGTGTTTTGGAGCTGAGTGTGTGTCCTCAGCACATGGGAGACCCTCACCAGAGAAGACCAGGGTGGTTTTGTAACAGCACTAGGTTCAAAACTCTATTAAAGGAATCAAAGCTCAACGAGAGTTTCGTGGAAAGGAGATTATTATCCCTGGTACTTACCAGGGATTTCCTTGAAGCCTGTGGTGTGGGTTGCTGTCAGAGGCTCGATGCTGATGAAACAACAGCGTGATCAAGCATGGAAATTGCTGCATTCATGAGTGCAACATTCTGTTCTGCAGAACCATTAGTCAACAACTGGCCGTGCAACCCGGAGCTGACGCTGATTGCTCATCTCCCGGATCGCAGGGAGATCGTCTCGTTTGGCAGCGGCTACGGAGGAAACTCCTTGCTGGGGAAGAAATGCTTTGCTCTCCGAATTGCCAGCAGACTGGCCAAAGAGGAGGGCTGGCTCGCAGAGCACATGCTGGTAAGAGCTGTTGAATCACGTGTGTTTGAACAGCCGTTAAAGCCCAAATTAGAGCCACATAAATACATCACCCGTCTCGCTGTCAATGAAATTAGTCTCATATGGATAGTCCTGTAACTTTAGATAGAGATCTGTCCCGTGCCAGGCTCATGAGGAATAGAAAACTGCTTGCAAGGCCAAGTACTAAACATTTTAAATAGTACCTGTAGTGGCATAAAACAAGCAAGACTTGGAACTTCTGAGAGTGACTTCTTGTAGGCAGACACCTGTGCTTGAGCAGAGCCTGAACATCATCACTGGGCATCATAACTTTACCTCCACTTTATAGCTAAAGATTCATACAAGTTTTTAAAATTGTCTTTCATATTATAAAAAGATCTATGTACTCAAAAACCTGCAAATATCAGATTTTCCAAGGGAGTGCTGCTGTGTACCCTTCACGCCTTTACCTTCTGCTGTCCTTTAAACATTCTACTACCATAAAATACCACTGAAAAAAAGAATTTCAAAGTGCATAAGAGAACAGCCTCAGAAAAAATATCTGTGGTCTCTGAGAAGAGCAGAAGTATGTATGTACAAAGTGCTTTCTCTTCACTCCACTTGTTCAGCCAAAAGAATATTGCCTGGTTTTCTTCTGTTTCAACAGAGAAACAGAGATGTATACAGTCTTTAATGAGCAAAAAAAAGATAGATGTTTGTTATGTACAGGCCTAACATTTTTTTAAAATATAAGAATTTCTTACAGATATTCTAAAGGCAAGAAGAGTTGACTCTGATTAAAAAACACAGTTTGAGTTATTTGTCAACTATATTATGTGGTGCTTCTTCTGTAGGAACAAATGTCCATAATTAAATATTTTATAATTTCCACTTGCTGGGAGACAATCTCCAAAAAAAAAGTGCAAGGAAAAAAGACTGTGTTTAACAGTTGCATTGATTTTTCAATAGATCCTGGGAATTACCAATCCAGAAGGTAAAAAGAAGTACTTTGCTGCAGCATTCCCAAGTGCATGTGGAAAAACTAACTTGGCCATGATGAACCCAAGCCTGCCAGGATGGAAAATTGAGTGTGTGGGTGATGATATTGCCTGGATGAAATTTGATGAACAAGGTATGGAAATTAAATCGGAATGTTCTACAGGTTGCTGTAGGTGCAGTAAGACCTACAAAATTCTGGATAGAATTAAATCAGTATGATTTACTTGTATTTTGTCATTTAACTTCCAGGCAACTTAAGGGCAATCAATCCTGAAAATGGCTTTTTTGGTGTCGCCCCTGGAACCTCAGTCAAAACAAACCCCAATGCTATTAAAACCATATTCAAGAACACCATCTTTACCAACGTGGCAGAAACCAGTGATGGAGGCGTCTACTGGGAAGGCATTGATGAGCCCTTGCCAGCTGGAGTGACAGTGACCTCGTGGAAGAACAAGGACTGGACCCCAGACAACGGTACCTGGCCCATGCCATGGCCCTCTCTCAGCTTTCTTTGAAATTAATTAATGTTACTTCTGCCATCATGACCTTTTTATTGTCTTCTGTGCAGGGGAACCTTGTGCTCACCCCAACTCCAGGTTCTGCTCCCCAGCCAGGCAGTGCCCCATCATGGATCCTGCGTGGGAATCCCCCGAAGGCGTTCCCATCGAAGGGATCATTTTTGGAGGCCGCAGACCTGCTGGTAAGAGATGCAGCAGCCACGTTTCCAGGCTGAAGTGCTGGCCACAGAAGGGTTGACACACAGCTGGCTGTAGACACAGGTTTTGCTTTCACAGCTGCAAAAACAAGGAAATACCCACGTTAGTCCAATTTCTCTGTGTTAGCCTTTGGCACACACACTTCCAGCCACTGGTGTTTCAGTGTCTGAGTTGTTTGATGTTAACACAAAACAGGTAATGATAATAATAATAAAGGGCTGGAGGGAGATCAGGGCCCACTAGCCTGGGTAGTAGACACATATTATTGAGACTGTATTGGTCTCAATTTGCTTGTAGTTTAACTAGTTCAATTAGCAAATGGTTAGAGAAATGAATCAGTTTTAGATAGTTTAAAGAGAGGGAAATAAAATAAATTGTTCTGTTAATTTCTTTTTCCAAAGTTGGAAAAGAAATAGAAGTAATGCTAGGTCTGAGTCTGATATGACCACAGGATCAGATTCTATTTCTGCTAAAATCTGCTGGAGATTCTGACGTCCCAGATATCTCCCACTGAGCAGCTAAACATGGATGTGTTCAGTAATCCATAGCTAGTTTTGAAAACATTCACTTAAACTTCTTTGCTGTAAGAGAGCAGGAAATGAACTGATTAAAAAAACCAGGAAAAAGTAGAATATAATATCCAGTAACATGCATTCAGCACTATCTCAGATAGCAAAACCTATTATGAAAATGTTTCTGGACCTCTAATTACTGAAGTGATTTTGTTCTTTATAGGTGTCCCTCTCGTTTATGAGGCCTTTAACTGGAAGCATGGAGTATTTGTGGGAGCAGCCATGAGATCTGAAGCAACAGCAGCTGCTGAGCACAAAGGTAAATCAAAATTTAATCTGCCTACCTGTATTAAAAGTAGTCCCCTCTGGACTGCCTGCCCTCTCCTTCCCCTTGCTCTTTCACATTTCAGTCTTGGCAGCTAATTTTGCAACCTGGGCATTTTCACAATAGAAAATATTTGCACTGGAATTAAGAGCCAAATTCTCTGTAAAAGTCAAATTAAGCAAAATAATCCCTTAGGTGGCAAGCATACAGAGCAGGATGCAGGCACAGGATTGCCAGAAGCCTTGACAGGGAGTTCTTCTTACAGTCTGGGATAAACAAACTTAAATTTTCTCTTCTGCTAGAGCTCCACATAGATGCATGAATGATAGCCATCTCTTGAGGATCTTCATTTAAGCTGTTTGACCTGAGATTTAAGAAACTTAATAGCAAAAATTAATTTAATTTCTACCTTTTTTTTTTGTACATCAAGGATAATGCTTGTGTTGCTTTTTAAAACTCCTTGGTTCAGAAGGGTGCTGAAAGGATCATGGGTATTAAACTCTGGGAAGATCTGAATCTTTGTGCTTTAGAATAAATGTGCTATTTATTCCCTTACCTTCTCCATCTGTGTTTTGAACAGGCAAAATCATTATGCACGATCCATTTGCCATGAGGCCTTTCTTTGGCTACAACTTTGGCAAGTACTTGGCCCACTGGCTGAGCATGGCCCATCGTCCAGCTGCAAAACTGCCCAGGATCTTCCACGTTAACTGGTTCCGGAAAGACAGCCAAGGGAAATTCCTGTGGCCTGGCTTCGGGGAGAATTCCCGTGTGCTGGAGTGGATGTTCAACAGAATCGAAGGGAAAGCCTCTGCCAAGCCAACTGCCATAGGTTACATCCCGACTGATGCTGCTTTGAACTTGAAGGGTTTAGAAGATATCAACCTGACCGAACTGTTTGATGTCTCAAAAGAGTTCTGGGAAAAGGAGGTAGAAGAAATCAAGCAATACTTTGAAGTGCAAGTAAATGCCGACCTTCCCTATGAAATAGAAAGGGAGTTGCTTGCCTTAGAGATGAGGATAAAACAGCTGTAAGCTGATCAAACCCACAATTATTTATCAATTCGCAAGCACATTTTACCAAATTGCCACTGGCAGCACAACAGCACACTGATGGGCAGGGGGTTATAATGAAAGTAGGTCGTAGCTTAGTTAGGATAGAGATGCAGACATTCTAGAAATAACTCCAGACCTAATGATTTATAACTACATCGGTTGTTGTGAATAGGTGAGCAGCTGTGGGAGTGCATGTGTGCAGGGTCTGAAACCCCTGCTCTGTCACTTGCATGCACACAGAGCCGTGATGGGTGTAAATTATTTGCCTAGTTCTGCGTATGCAATCCAAACCAATCCAGCCTTCAAGTTGTAGCACATTGTTTCCATCACAGAAACCTCTGGAGTCTCAGACTCTGCGGGAAAGAGGAGAGAAAATTAGACGCTGTATATATGTATTACCTGAACATATTTCATGGCTTAAATATTTTTTAGAAAAATGAAGTTGTAACTTCTATCAGCGTGAAAGATGACTTTATATTACTAATGCATATTTAAGATATTGCTATTATATATTACTCATGTTCCTGTGATTTCCAGATGTTTTGAATGGCTTGTTCTTAAACTATAAAATAAATGTTTATACAAAATATTACCTCATTTCCAGTGTTCTTGCTGTTTATAAACTGCATGCATATAAATTGAGCCTCCTGTCAATACCACAGCCCAGGGAGAGATTCACATGTGGAAGTTAGATATTGACTAGGGTTGATCTGCTACTCCTAAGCCAACTAGTTTGAGCCACATACTGTCTTTGCAGCTTTGATTCAAGCCAAAGGAATGATCCAGAAATTATGATACCAGCTGTGAGCAGTCATCCAGCTGGTGACACACTCTCCATAACTGGGCATTGTTAGTTACTGCAGGCATTCATAAAATAAACTCCCCTCTAGGAAAGCCCCATATTAGGACCTTGCTCATTTGTTAAAGTCATAGGATTTGTCTCTGTTCCACAGTACCTTGGCTTTTGCAAGAGTAATGAGTGCAGCTGTTGAAGTAAAGACAATTTGGGAAAAGTTGTCCAGATTTTTTGGGATGCCTGAAGCCTTAGAGCTCAATGAAAATCAGGGTAGGAGCCTGTGTTGGCTTCCTTGTAGAGCCAAGACACTAAAACCATCCCGTGTTCTCCCAATTAGAGGTGTCATTTGTGTGCTTCCCACATCCCTGGCAGGTATCCTGCTTTTTCACTTTGAATGCTTGATCTCCCAAAACATATTGCAAATATTTGCTTAGCAGAAAGAAAATCACTTACATTGTGTAATGAGCCTTTTTACAGACCTCGCTCCCTTGCAGAGCAAACAGTGCCAGGGCTGGTCAACAGCTGCCCTTCAAAGTTTGCTAGGAGAGGTCACATAATCTGAAAAGGCTCTAACCACCCCCTGACTCCATATTTAAGACTTCACACAAACATTATCAGTTCTGAAGTGAATTATAGAGCCCAACTCAATGCATAGGTCACACAGAGAACAGACAATAGAAAGCTGTGATGGAAGTGGCAGAAGAGTGGTGCAGCCTCTGTGGAGGGGATCAAAATCTCATCTGCATCTCCTGTAGGGTCACCTATATGTGTGCATTTGAGCAGGCTCCAAATCAATGGAAGAATCAAGGTGGAAGTCAGTAAATAAGTCCGAGGAAGTGTGCCAAGAAAGACTGGAATATGCACTCCTTGGATTCAGGGATTACTATCATGTATAAAAAAATAAAGTTGTTAAGAAAGTAATTCTATAAATAGCTGATGAAAAGCTTGGGCCGTTCCCAAACTGGCCTGACAGCACTGGGCTGGTATTTGGATACGTCTAAGGAAGAACAAGGAGACCTGAGAAAATCTGTCGTGGTAATATCAGAGAGTTATGGCCAGTTACAGCCTCAGAGTTTCTTACGGGCCTCGGGAGAGGATCCCAGCCCTGAGCAGTGCAGAAGTGTTCCAGGCACAGCTTGAAACGCTGCCCAGGAGATGTACAGGAGCTCGGGGCTTTCCAGAGCTCTCCGAGCACTCCCATGTGCTGCTCTGCCTTCCCAAACACAACCAGGCTCAAACGAGTGTTCCAAAGGAACGGCTCCTGCTTCCTGCCAGAGGAATCTGTGCCAGGGGCCCAAGCCCAGCAGGCGAATGGACATGGGAAAACCGAGTGACACTTCTCCCATAAAATGCTGCTCCGTGAGGAGATACAGATACCATCACTGAGGCCTTACAGCACACGCCCAGCTCCAGCAGCACGGGAGTTATAAAGTGCTAACTGCCTTGAGAACATCTCACCCAGCCCAAAACACTGCCTTTCATACTCTGACCAAACCCCAAGGTGCTTTCTCCTCCTCACCCCGAGAGATTGGGGAATTTCCCTTCCTTTCACTGGCCGCTCCCCTCAGGTTCTGCTCTGGGTATTTTTTCCATGTAACACAACACAACTCATGGACAGTGCCTATCGCAAGCTCTTCTGGCAAAAAAATACTTAAACCATTTGTGGTTCTCCCACTGCACGCATTTTAACCACATGCACCTTTTCAAACGCTGCTCAGAGACACCGATCATTTCGGAAACCAGAAAATGGGGGAAAAAACCTGCTGTACTGTTAAGAATGAGAACAAGAAAACGAGTTTTTGTGTGAGTCATTCAATAGCTTCTTTGTATGTAAATATATCCTCAACCCATCAGCATCTATGGGGAGTACGATTTACATTTTGAATGATCAAAATGTTTAGTATTGGCAGAGAAAATGTTTAAAAAGAGGGAAGGCGGCGGTTTAAAATTTAGAAACTCAGTCAACCGTGCCAGATTATGATCTCAACTCTTCTCCCTCCAACAAATACTATGCTCCATAAAAACAAAATGCTTTTAAATTGAAATTTGGAAGTTCCCCTGATTTTCAAAAGAAAGAGGGGAAGGCAACAAATGCAATAAATTTCAACAAATTAGTAGAGAAATATAAAACTTGGCCTATTAAACGCAATTCAGAGAAGGGAAGCACAGGCAAGACTAACACATGAAGTGTACGGAGCCATAACATTTGCAACAGCTGTGTTATGAAATGCACTTGGTATTCTGGGAAGTGAGAAACAAAATACTTTGTTAAAACACTTGTGGATGTACCGGTGGCTGAGAAGAAGAGAGACAAAATTAAAATCACGGTTTAACCATTACTGCTCTTGAGGATACGATCTCTGGTATCTTGTTTGTGCCGTGATTCACTGGACAAGAACACTGATGGATGCACCACATCCAGGAAAAGCTGTGCTCAACTCCCTTAAATTTAGCACAGTCCCTCAGGCAAAAAGTCTGGTCTCAGTGCCAAGGGCTCCTGTCAGCACAGATAAATCCAGAGCTCAGACCTAGACCTTGGCCCAGTCCTTGCACAGGTTGAGGAGCCTCCAAGCCCGATGCCATCCTTTGGACTCATTTCTCATGTTTCAAGGTCAAGTTTTGACTGTGTTTTGTCTTGTTCCTTCAAATCCCCTTCTCAGATGTCGGTCTCAGCAGTAATTAGCTTGAGTATATAAGATATCCACACACCTGGATTCTGTCAACATCCTGAAGGTTAAACCAAATAAATAAATAAACCTGAAGAGCAACATCCAGCTTGCTGCAGAACTCGTGTTGGAAAATAGTGAAACCCAGCTTCAAACCTCTCACAGTTCTGGGATGATATTTTCAGGAAAAGAAGCAAAATTCAGAGAAATGGCATTTGTGCTCTGGGAAATGCTGTTTTCCAAAAAACCTTGGCTGCCATAGTAACATGATTTATTCCATACTTGCAGCAGTACAGTCAGTCAGCTCCCCCACTGAAAGACAATTATTGTAACTAGAGATGTACCTGGCTGGAAAACTGTGGGAATGCTGCTATGGATGGCAAAGCAGAGCACTCTGACCTCCAAATTAGTAATTGTTAGTGTTGATCGTGGAGGACATTTCTGGCAGTGGTTTAACCCCAGCAGTACAAAAGGGCACATTGGTCAAATGAGTGTTGGCAAATCCCCCTCATCCAGCTTCCAAACCATGTCCTGCCCCATCTGTGAGTCCTTATGCAGAACGGCTAGGTGGGGAAAATGAGAAAGAAAGAACCACAAATTGCTATTGTATTCCTTTACTGCATTCTGCAGCCACCACGGATATAACTGTTGGCTGCAAATCTTTACCAGAGAAGGATTTTGTGAGCAAACTGCAGAAACCCACACATATTAATGTGCAAAATTCAGGCTGTGTCTCATCCTTGCAAACAAATACATGGCTATGGTGCCTTTGCTGTAAGAGGCCATGCAAAAGACCTCTGAGTTGTCCCTACCCAGCGTGAAGGGCTTTGTGCTGCCTTTGATGCCATCAATGACAATCACCTTGAAATTTGTTTTGCTCCTCCTCGTGCTGGTGCCTCTTGCCGTGCCTTTTCTCCAGTGCAAATGTGACCAGACATAGGTTCTGAGGTGATTCTGCCTTCAGCTTTCATTCAAGCTGAACTTTTCCTAATACACATCCCAGAAATGTTCGTTGTGTCTTCTTTGGAAATGTCAGATGCTGGCCACTGGAAAAGGGAAAACATCTGGTTTAATCCTCCCGAAGGAACATATCAAAGTTTTTGTGCTGTTTTTTATGCAGCCTCAAGGCCTTTTATTCAGCTAAAAAAATCCCTTTGTAAACTGCTGCGTTTCATTTTTGTTGGTTTTGTTCTTTTTTTGGAACCAAGAATGTAGTTTTTGTTCTTTTTCTTGTAAAGCATCACAAGGCCATTTCCCAGGTTGAGATGGCCAAGGAGCAGTCCCTCCCAGAAATCTGATCCTGATAAACAGCTGTTCTCCAGCACAAACGAAGCTCATCCTCCACGGAAAATAGCTCCTAGGCTCATAAGAAATAGATCTTACCCCTGCTGTGTATAGATCTGTGGGCTCTAAACTAAACTGGTCGTCTGAACTTGTCATCCTTCCCATCTCATCAGAAATCCTAGAAAGGGCCTGTCACCATGGTGGAGGCTGGCACAGCAACAGCACAAATGCCAGCTCTGAACGTGAATACAACAACAAAACCTTGTTTTACCCACTGGAAACCATCACTATATTTATCTGTGTCTTCCTGTCTTCCTGAACAGATGAGAAACTTCCCATGGTGTTCTGGAGCTCCAGATCCTGAGAGCAGCTATGAATAGAGGCTTTAAATTTATCTAGGGTTGGAAAGAGAGCGAAACCTAAAGCTACAAGATGATGGCAGTTCAGCTGGTTGGGAAGCCAGCAGAGCCTTGCAAGGGGCATGGAGATAAATTCCCACTCACGGGATTAACAACATCACCATCCATGTCCAGTAATGCTGCAGAAGTGGGGTGACTTTGAATGGCATGGAACCATGAGCAGTACAACTCTCCCAGGAGTTATTCCTGCTGGCAGGAGCCAGAAAGGTGGTGAGACCCATGGGAATCTTCTGCCTTGACCCTCACTGAGCACCCTGACTCCTCTGTTCCTTTTCTGATAGCTCATTCAGGTCTGCCCAGGCCAAGGTAAGTGTGCCTGGACTTTTGTTCCACCTCAGTCCCTTAAATAAGCCTTAAATAACAACTTCATCAAGAGCCCCACGGCCAGGACAGTGGAGCTGGGCAGCAGAGCTCCTGCTGGCTTTGGTGGTGACAAAAAGAATCTGCACAAAAACAAACCCCAGCAAAAACCTCACATTCAGCCTGGTTTTTCCTATCAGAGTGGTACTACCAACAGTTATTTGAAGCTCCAGAGGTAACCAATAGGAACCAAAAAAAAAGCTATAAATTAGCTATAAATTTAAACTAGGACAAGAGTTGGGAAAAGGAGGGGGAGGCTGTTTGGGAGCTGTGGGTTGACTGGTGGTCTTAGAGTACAAAAACAGTCACCTTCTGACACTAATAAGGAGAATAAGCCTTGAATTCCGTGGAGTTTTCTTGGTCTTTATTCCATAAAGACAGAAATCTGGCTCTGTTTCATCACAGTTATCTACACTCAGGCACCCCTCCACCCTTGAAGGAGATTAGTAGTGATAATGCATCTGGTACCTGCCCCAGCAATAACAGATCTATGTGGAGAAGATTACAAGAAATTGCTTGGACTTCTGCCCAATCCTAGAAGTCCCACCAACCATTTCCAAAAGTCCCATCAGTTTTTACGGCTTGTCTCTCAAGAAGGCTGCAGAAACCTACATGAGGGAGAGACTTTAAAAAGATTTTTGCAGACATTTATTTCTGGCCAAATTATGATTGCTTGGAGGAAAAAGAAGCCACCATACAAATCTTGTTAGAGACTTCAGCAGGAACTCACAAACCCATGCAGAACCGAGATAAGCTAAAAAAAGCAATCGCATCCAGGAAGGAAAGACAGACCAGCCAGCCAAATGCAACTCTTAATTCCAACCCGTGACAGACCCCTGGGGCAGCTCCAAAGCCACTTAGCACAAGTGTGGAGCGGGGCCAGGAGGAGTCACTGGCACCAGAAGAGCAGCTCTGGCAGGTCCACGCCGCAATTTGGTGATTTGCTGAGGGGGACAGACTCAGACAGGCTGAGTACCCCCAGGACCACTCCCCACCCCCAAAACCCTCCAAGCTGACAGCTCCAGGGACACTGTGATCCCTGAGCTCCCCGCACATGTAGGACAGCAGAGTAACAGCACATCTGTCAACAACACGAAAACACGCCGGCAGTGCTTGGTGCGGCTTGGCAGGAGCCTGGATCGGCCGTCTGCGGTCCAAGGTCTGAAGGGCAATCTGCCTTCCAAGACTCCTGCAGCTCCAAGGAACTGTGCCCTGGGGCAAATGTCTGTGGCTGGGCAGCCCAAAGGCCCTCTGCACATGCCCTGCAAGCACCGTGCCCACTTCGTGCTACACAGGAGGTGAATTTCCCAGGGAACACAGGGGATAAAACAAGCACGCAGAGCATCTTGAGAGGCTAAAGGTTAATCCCTGTGCCCCTCAGACCCCTGCAGTGGGCCTCACCAGATGGACTGCTCTGCCAGCACAGGTGGAGCACATGGCACCCAGCACAGAATTGCCAGGCACTGGGAATATTCCCTACAGCAAGGACTGGGAAGTGCTTTCTTTTCAGGGACTCAGTGCACAGAGCTGCCAGGAAGGTGACTGTACTGATTAGTCTTGTGCAGGGCTATGGGGCTGCTGACAACTGCGTGGCCTGGGGGTCCCCAGGCAGCACTGCTCAGTGCTGTAGGAGGAAGGTAAAGGAGGGGGACCAGATGGTTTCTAGCAATGACAGCTACGAAACTCCCTGCAGGCTGTGTCACTCTGCTGCTCTATCTCCAAACAAGCAGCTCTCACATACAGCTACACCCTTAGACAGTGGAAGCTTCTTCTGTTCCAGCTGCTGGAGAGCATCTCCCAGTCTCCTGCTCCAGGTGAGGGTGTTTGCTGGATGCTGTCCCTGCTGCAGGCACAGCAGGAAGGCCGGGGAGGGCAGCTGCTCCCGAGACATTTATGACGGTGCCGATTATTTTGAACTATGAATTTGAACAGAAACTGTTCACTGGCAGGCAGGAGGAAAGCCATGAATCTCCAGCAATCTTCCCAACATCATGATTTTAAAGCATAAAATGAATATATACTGGAAGAACCACTACAGCTGTGGCTGCCTTGGTGAAGCCATTAAAAAATGCAGTTTAACACGTCCAAGTGCAGCCAGCCCCGACTGGGAGCTGCCAGGTCTTTCTCCCATCCTTCTTCCCCCTGTTGCTCTACTTATTGTTTGCTTCATTGTTAATCCCACCTAATTTAAAAATAGGAAATTGATTTCTTATGTATCCATTACAAACCAAATCATTTCTTTATTACAGCAAGGATCGTATTTCATAAGCAAGTCATGGAAAATTAAAACCATGCCTGTTGCTTTGATGAAATAATGGAGAAAAGTGCTGGAGGGGAAGGCACAGACAGATGGGGGCTGTCATGCAACCAGTGGTGCAAGTTAACTCTTTACTCTCATCCAGGACTCCCAACACTGCCTGTTCTCCTCCCCCAGATTCTGGTTATAGTGCTAAGCACTCCTTTATTCCTGAACCTCCAAAGCACCTCAGAGAAGGAATGCAACCCCTCTGAACGGAGTGGGTCAGTGATTTTGGAGGTTTTGTTGTTAACAGAAGGTTTGCAGCCTGCCTGCATGCAGAACCAGATTCCTCCCAGCGTTGACACTCCTGAAATTCAGGGCTTGGTTGTTGCTGTTGCTCAGTGGGCACAACACAGGGACAAACACGAGCCATGCTTAGCCCAGGAGTGCTTGTAGCACAAATATTTCCAGGCCTTGGGCGTGTTACACCATTGTGCTGTGCTGCTGGGAAGGGGGATTCAGGCTGAAGGGGAGCCACGGCTGCCTGGAGAGATCTCAGTGTCCCTTGCACACAGGTTGTGTCAGCGCAGCAGGCACCACATCAACAACAAGTTAGCAGTGTACTGTGACTCAGGGTGGATTATAAATTAAAACAAAACTCACTGTGTGCATTTTTGAGGATTTATGGACTGTTCTGTGAACCTCCCTGTGGAGCAGACAGGACATGGGTCCTCTGAAGAGTAATCCAGATAAGTGCTACAGCCCAAGGACATTGCAACATCCAACCCAAAGTTCATTGGCTACTTCATTAACATGATGATCTCCAGGAATCACAGCCAAAAACACCCTCTGCAATTTCCCCGTCAGAAGCAAAAAGAACAGTGAGCTATCACTGCAGAATTCTTTTCATAATGTATCATCTGTAGATGTAGCCATATAAAAATGCCATTTCTGAGGACAAAGAATAAGAAAAACTGTCACAACAGACCACAATCAGACTCCATGAGAGTGAAGGGTAGCAGAAGAAACTGTTTTAGAGCAGAAGATTACTGTTTTAGAGCAGTAATTCATGTCTAGCCTGTTCAGCTCTGAGCACACCCTTTTAAGCAAGGAACTGTTTGGTTTCACTTCTTTGGGATAAGAATCTCCCATTTTGAAAAAAAAGACCCCATTTTACAGGATCTTGCAGGTCTGAGTTGCTCTCAAAGCCTGCCATAGAAACCATTCAGGTTGGAAAAAACCTTTAAGATCACTGAGTCCTCATGGCTCAGGGACTTGCTGTTCTTCCTGGGAGTCTGGGCCAGAGAGATCACCATCCTAAAGTAATTCTTACACCAGGTGAGGGGACTGGAAACCCTCACCTGATCCTGCCCCAGCTCTGAGAGGAGCCCAGCCAGCCACCAGCAGGTATTCACCAGTTCACTGCAAAGAGCTTCCTGGCAAGGGAGCCAAAGGAAGGCCTTTTAAACTCTTTATGGTCCCTCTGTGCTGATGATTCTCAGAACAGAAAAACAAGTTTTGTGACTCAATGGAAGTGAAAGAAACAGGCTCCTTCCAGGAACATCCTGCACTGGCCCTGCAGCCCCCAACTCCCTCCCAAGGGCTTCTTTGAACTTGTGTCACTGGGACACACCATGCCCCTTTCTACCAGTTTCTGTACTGGCTCCTACCATGTTCAACCAACTTATTTATGCAATAAACAGCTCAAGAAATATCTGTGTAAACTACTGTAAGCTATGTCCAAGCAGCTCCACGATCAAATAAAAGGGCCAAAACTCTCAGCCTCTCTAACATTCTCCTATGTGAGAGGCATTTCAGTTTCCTCTTAGGGGGTGTTGGGATTTTAATAATTATCAAGCACATGATAGAATTATTTTCAGGAAGTTTCTTCCTTGGTCTTTTCATGCGCCATGCAAACAAAATCCTCATTAGAACCCTTGGAGGATAATTTCAAAGTGATGCGATAGCTCACCAAAAAAATTCAGAAATTCGGAAGCCTTCAATTGCACTTGCACAGCAGAGCCGACCCACCAGGCTGATATTTCAATGGAACCACTGGATGTTTTCATTAGCTGCGTTTGCCACAGTGACAGCAACAATAACTCCCAGACAGAAGTCGAGACAAGACGCAGTAATTAGGTCAAACCTTCGGGATAGAGCTGTCATCACAGACATAAATGTAAGTTACTCCCTCACTGCCCAAGCTCTGCGAGATGTGCTGCTCACTGGCTTGTCTAAACGCGATGAAGAATGGGAAGAAGTGAGGGTCATTCTGCCTTTTGCTGTTCTTCACAATTACCCCGTGTTTAATTGATCTTGATTAATTATTTAAGGTAAACGGAGCTTTCCTGACCTAATGGCAACATGTAAACTGGTTAACTTTACAAAGGCAGCAAAACGATCTGCACAGTGAGATCGGCTCTTGCAATCCATCATTTGGGCTGGGTTATCCTGTGTCAGGGTCAAGGATGCGCTGCCAGACACAAGACGAGGTCGTGGAGGAGTGATGGGGTCCCCTCGGGGTGAGGGCCAGGCTCCCCCAGCCCCTTGGCACCAGGGGGAAGGGAGGAGGAGGAGGAACGGGAATGTGAGGGAAGAGGAGAAACCATCCTGGGCTCTGGCAGCTCATGGTGCCTCCTGGGGCTGCACCCGCGTGGGCTTGGGGGAAGGAGAAGAGGGAGACGACCACTTTCCAGGTGGGATGAGGGCTGGGAGCACGTGGGGAGCTCGAGGGAGACGGCAGAGCAGCGACAGGGGACGAGGGACCTTGGAAGGCAGGTTTGAGCAGCCCAGCAGGACCCAGCTGCAGCTTGGCTCACAGACCCAGCGCTGCTGCCTGCACAGCCCAGCCCCAGAGGCAAATGCAAACTGGCCCTTTGCCTGGCTTGATTTTGGCAGCCCTGTCTGCAACATCACCGTGGGTTACAGGGCAAAAAACATTTATTTTGTGCAGATAATGCCTATCTTAAGCTGACGATCAATCCCAGATAAAAGCTTTCCAAGAGATCCTGCTTAGATTTGCGTGTGAACGTTGCAAGGGGAGCAGCAGTGCCCTATCAGGCTGATAAACAATCTGGTAACATTGATTCCTTATAGAACTTGGTAAATCATGCATATTGGAAGAAAGTGATTTGTTTAGGGATCCACAGTATCCCCCATCCCTTCTGGCCAATTGCTAAGGCAGGTACACAGATAAATGAGAAGAAAACACTCGTCACCGCTTTGGCTTCAGGGCAGAAGCAGATAAGGCTGATAAGGCAGCAAGTGAAATTCCCCTCCAGGCTCCCATACAAATAAATATCTACTTGGGTAGATATATATATTGGCAAAGCCACCAAAGGCTTTGACACCATCTCCCTCCTTTTTAAACAGAGATTCATGAGGTTTCATGAGCCATATTTTAAAAAAAAATATAGAGGCTCTCTGCCAAATTGCTGATACTTCAGGTTTTTGGGGTCCTTTTCCCCCACCCTGGTTTCTTTTACATCTCATCAGTTCCTTCCCTGTATTTATTTCTATTTGGTTTTTACCTCTGGGAGCAGAGCAAGCCATCAAACCTGGATTAAACATGCCACAAAAGAATTCAAGCCTTGACATGGCCAAAATATTGGTTTCCAATGAAACAAAACAAAAGACCAGGGTGAAGTAACTATTTCAGCAGCTTGTGCAGCCATGCAAATAGAGGTTGCCAAGGGAGACTGAAGAGAGATAAAGATCCACCACCCCTCCAGAGCTCACAGAGGAAATGTTCAGATCCAAACTCCATTTCCCAGCAGCATTCACCACTCCAGCTTCAGCTGAAATGGTGGATAAGCCACATTTTAAAAGAATAAATGTTTCAAAAAGGGACAAAAATGTTCAGGCTTCCCAGCTGGGCACCAGGAAGGCATTTCCTCTCGGGGCAGGTTTCATTTCCGAGCTGTGGGACATCTGCAGTCTCCTACCTGTGAGGAAGGGGCTGAGCAGACCTCAGGGCTGACCCAGCCAGCAGTGTTTGTTTTTATGGAAATATGTATTTCTTTGGAAAAATATGTACCTCACTGGCAACCCCCAGACCGACCAGGCTGCCTCACTCCAGCTGCTCCAGAGGTGGGAGCAGGCAGAGAGGACTGGCAAGGCTGGAAGAGCAGAGCCCCACATCCTGTGGTGCCAGGGATGTGCCAAGGCTGCCCTGGGGAGGCTTGGGGTGAACATCAGGGAAATTTCTCCTGGAGGGTTGGTGCAGTGCAGTGAGACTGCCCGAGAGGCTGAGGAGGCTCCGGCCTTGGACACGTCCAGGCCAAGACACAGCTGACCTAAAACAGCCCTGGCAACAGCTCAGAGACCAGACCAGAGCCCTCCCAACGTCCCTCTCACCCAACACCTCCATCAACAGCACAGGAACCTGTGAAGAAGGAGGCAAATACAGGACTGACCACAAAAATATAACCAGCAGGTCCAGAAAAGAGGCAGCTCTAAAACAAGTGACTTTCTGAACCTGATAAAGCCTAACTGCACTTCTGTTTTAATTAAGAGAAGGGGTCTCTTGGCAGCTCCCCCTCCATCCCAGGGACACCCACACCGAGCGAAAACACTCAGGAATGCAGCCCCAGCTCAGCTGCTGGCGTAACATGTTTGTTGTCCCACTGCTGGATTCCTGCTGTCCAGGCTGCACTTTGGTCCAGGAACATTTCACCTGCGTGCACGGAGCCAGCGCTGCAACCACCGAGGTAAACACTCCTCTCAGAGGGCAGCACACGCCGTTTGTTAAGCAAACCCATGGACACATCGACTTTGTTTGCGTTCAGCCTTCCCTGCAAATTACCAGGGCAGACTGTGCCAGTTTTGCAGCAATCAGAGGGATTGTGCTGGCCTGGGGGGCTTTGCTGTGTGAGGAGGGGGCTACAGAGCAGTGATGGTGAGGCTGGGGGTGCAAAGCATCACAGTAGCACACCAGGCTCATGAGCTCCCACTGTCCCAAGAGCAAAACCAGTTGTTTTTAGTGGTGGCCTGGGTTTGGAGTGGGCCAGGGAGAAGGGAAGAGGCAGGGCTGGCTGAGGCTGTGGTGAGCAGGGATAGGCAGCCCAGCTGAAAGCTTCTTGGGAGAAGGAAATCCACACAGAGCTGCAAGCATTTGTTAGTCCACACACTGAGGACACACTGGGAAATGCTTCCGAAAACACCGGATCCTTCCCAGGGCTGCTGCCTGTGGGCTGAGGGGTGGCACAGAGCTTAGGGAATGCAGCCCCAGAGCAGACCTGACCCAAACACTGCACTCACTGCCCCGGGCATGTTTGGGGGTGCACAGGACAGTGCAGGATTTCAAAAGGCTGCAAGGAGACCTGTGCCTCCAGCAGAGACCCAAACACCCTCCAGTCAGGCCAGCAACTGAGGCACGAAGCAGCACAAAGTCCCTTCACACAGCTGGGCGCCCACCCAACCAGGACAGACATTGCATCAGCACGGGGCAGGCTGGCTTGGGTCACTTGATCTCAGCTCTGCATGAAAACAAGCAGGGTTTGAGGGCTCTGTAACTGGCTGCTAGGTTTGCTCTACAGGCACATCTTGTTTCAGAGAGTGTTTTGGGTAACACCTGGACGTGGTGCCAGAAGTCCCCATGTGAGCACACAAGCGTGCACCCCTTTAGGAGGGACCACACTGCTGGGACTTCAGTGTCCCAGGCCACAAACCTGCTTTGGCACAAACTGCATTAGCCTAAAGCTCCTTCACAGGAGGCTGAACTGCCCCAGCACAGCAGCAGCCCTGCTGCTGTGACTCAGCTGCCCTGGGCATGAAGCTGCAGTGCCTTGCCCATGCATTGGAGCCTTTCTAGAATCGGTGTTTAACCCCAGGAACCTCGAGGGACACAGCAGAGAGGTGCCTCACCCCTGGAGTCCTGCCCAAGGGTTTAATGCGAGCCTGAACAAACTTCATCTCCAACGTGGAGTTGGCATCATCTGCACTCATTCCAGCCAGGAATCTCCTCCCACCCAGGCACCCTCCCAAGATAAAGCTGTCCCAGCTGGTACCAATAGATCCAGTTCAGCACATATTGTCTGATAGTTTACATAACACAGGACTTATCTCTTACTGTACAAACAGAGAGAGCAGGGCAAAACAACACATCCCTCTACTGCCCTCCTATCTTAAAAGGACAAAACAACCAGAAGTTTCTGTGCACTAAAGGAAAAAAAAAAAAAATCAAGATGCTCTGGGCTGACACAAATTGTGAAAATAGGTCTGCAGGTCAGAGTGCCCTGGGAGGAGCGCTGGCTCTGTGTGTGTTGGAGCACTAATCTCCTCTACAAAGTGGCTCTCATAACCACCTCATCTGTCTCAATAGAGCAGCAAAGTAATTGCTGTGATGCTGCAGGATAAGTGGGCTCTGCTGCCCACTCCCAGAGGTCCCAGAGCAGCCAGAGCCTGCTGAATGGCAGCCGTGGCACTGCCACCCATCAGCAGCAGTGGGGAAGTGTTCCCACAGCTCACATACAAATGCCGTGTGTAAGTATTTAACCCGAAGCCCTTCCTGCAGACACCTTTCCCCATGGAACTGAGTTGGTTTCCACAGGAATTTTTCCAGCAGAAATATCCAGGGGGGAGTAGCTTTGCAAACTGGGGCAGGTGGGAACCACTCTGGCTCGGGGATGGCCCAAACCCTCCTGCCAGGTTAAAGCAGACAGGAGCAGAAGACCCAAAGGCCGTGCACGCACAGGAGCAGAGCACCCAGAGGGCAGGACGGGAAGGAGTCACAGAAAAGAATCGGATGAGCAAGACTCACCATCCCCATCACCCTGTTCATCATCCCCATCACCCTGTTCATCATCCCCACCTCCCTACAACGGGGCTCACTCAGAGACCCCCAGCCCCAGGCAGAGACAGCCCCAACATCCACCTCCCTGCAGCAACACTCTCCATCACGGCCAGGAAAATCCCTTCCTCCTGCTCCCCGTGCAAATCCCAGCCAGGGCTCCTGTCCCCGCTCCTTATCACAGGTCCTGCCCACCCTCCAGGTGCCCCTCGTGTGCCATTCGCCCCTCCTGCCTGGCTCTGCCCCACTCCTCCCGGCTGCCGGGGGCATGGGGCAGCAGTGGGTTACCCTGGCAGCGCAGGGGATGGAGAGGGGACCAGGAAGCCACCCTTCCCTTGGTGATTCGGCTTGTCAGAAAAGAGGGGTAGTCAGGGAGTACGAACAGCCACGGGACGTGCTGCCATGCTCTCCCAAATCCTGCTTGGATAACTTCAAGCATCCTTATCCCCGCCCAGCCTGGCTGTGGATGTCCCCGTACTTGCTTCCCACCCTTCTCTCGTCCCCGGCTGCGGGAAACCAGGCTGAGCCATCCCGTGCGTCCGAGAGCCGAGCCCCTTTCCCCGGGACAGCCCTGCCAAGAGGCTCCTTCGCTCGCCATCTCGTGGTGGCACAGGCAGCCTGCCACGGCCCGCACCCCGCATCCCGCATCGCGCATCCCGCATCCCGCACCCCGCATCCCGCATCGCGCACCCTGCATC